>PYUH01001220.1:9056-54857 GCA_016808085.1 Suaeda aralocaspica | reverse complement strand
TTGCATCCGTCTCTACTTAAATGGTTAGAGAAATCTAGTAAGGCTAGTATAGGCGTGTTACAAAGCAAACTCTTAATCAATTCAAAAGCTTCTTGTGCCCCCTTGTCACTCAAACTTAGGCTATCCTTCTTAATGCATTCGGTTATAGGAGCAACAGCAGATGAAAAATCTTCACAAACCTCCTATAAAACGAGCTAATCCATTGAAAAGCAGTTACTTCTGTCCGTTTTTTGGTGGTGGCCATGATTTTATAGCTTCCACTTTAGAGGATCAACAGAAACCCCATCCTTGGACACAATATACCCGAAGAAAACTCACACTTGGTACATGAAATAAACTTTTCTAGTTTAGCATAAAGCTTTTGATTGTCGTAACTGTCCACAAACACACTCCTTAGATGGCTTAGATGATCATTAACACTCTTGCTATACACCAAAAAATCATCTAAATACACCCTACAAACTTACCAATGTATGGCTTAAGCCTCATTCATCAACCTCATAAACGTACAGGTGCATTAGTTAACCCACCAAAAGGCAGACTAACCATTCATAAAGCCCCTGCTTTGTTTTGAAACCTGTTTCCATTCATCACCTTCCTTCATTCGGAATTGATGATATCCACTCTTAAATCAATCTTTGAAAATATGAGAATCATGTAATTCATCTAGCAAAATCATCCAATCTAGGTATGGAAAACTATACTTGACGGTATATTGTTAAATGCCTGAATCAAACACATTCTCAAGTCCCACCTTTAGGCACTATTATGTAGGCACAGCACATGGACTCATGTCTCTCTCACGTACCCCCTCTCCATTAATTCCTCAATTTGCCTTTGTATCTCTTTGTCTCCTCTGGATTACATCTATAGCAGGTGTTAGGAATTTGAGACCCAGGAATAAGATCAATTTGATGTTCAATTCCACGTATGGGTGGTAACCCTGGTGGAAACTCTTAGGAAACACATCTGAAAAACTCAGTCAAAAGGAGCAAAAACCCTAGGAATCTTGGGGTTTCATCTGTAACTCTTTGGCTACCAACATATAAGACATAGGACTAGTTTTAAACTCCCTTTCTAATCCTTTCCACCCACCAACAGAACACCTTAGAATTACCCATGCTTGTTCTAGGTTTAGAAATCATCAAGGGTTTTAATGCATATGATTTCTTATTTAGGGTCTTGCGCACAATATAAACATTTGTCCGCCCAATTATTAAACTCACAAAACGGTCATATTCGCCAAGGTCTACTAATAATATATGACAAGCATCAAGTAGGACAAACATCACAAAGTACTTGATCGCTAAAATTTACCAAATTTTAACGCAATAAAAGCTTGTTTTTTACCTTAAATCGCTTGTGTTGCTAAGCCAATGTAGCGTGTATGGTTGAGGATGTATCTTTGTAGGTATTGCGAGTTTTTCACAAACAACGTAGATACTATATTTGTGCAACTTTCAGTATCATGATCACATCACAAGCTTGCCTTGACATTACACCTTGTGAGAAAAAATTTTATCCCTTGGCTCTCCAAGGGTTGTGCACTTTGAGATTGTAATACCCTACGTAAACACAAGGATTGGCCCTTGTGTTTCTGGTTGGACTTCCTCGTTTTCCTCCATATTTTCATAATTGGCATTACTCTTTCCTCCCTAATCCCAAACTATCCTCCTCTTTTTCAAGACTTTCCCATCTACCCATTCGAGTTGTGTGTGCCCTAGCATGAGGAAATCTCTTGAATGTGTGACCTTGTCCTTACACTTGAAACAAACAATGCGTGAATCACTACTTTGGAGGTTTGAAGTTAAACTTATCCTTGATGAAGGGTGGTTTTAAACTTTATCAAAGTTTGGTTTTTTGAAGAAAAGTATCACGTCTTTCCTTAGGGAAATAAGTTTTGACAGTATGATTGTGTTACGTGCAACTTTTCTCACACCTTGCTGCCACTCTACAAAACTTCATCAAAGGTCCAATAAGGTTTGTAATTCGACCTTCTCCCTTATATTTTCAATCTAGACCAGCCACAAAACGAGCCACCTTGTGGTCTTCTTTCTCTTCCAAATCGGCAAATCATGATCAATTTTTCAAAATCCACAATGTATTCATCAACGTTTTCCTATCTTGTTTTAATGTATGCATTCTTGATGAATTGTTTTGCTCGAAATCTTGAGGAACAAAACGTTTCCTCATCTCCTTTTTCAATTTAGACCATGAAGAGATTTTTGATCTACCTTTTCCTTCTCTTTTTTGAAACCCTCAAGCCATAAACGTTGCATGGAAGATGGTTTTATTCCGCCCAATTGTAAGACTTATTGATCATCATATTCTTTGTAACGAAAAATCTCTCAACCCTACGAATCCAATCTAGAAATTTTTCAGGATCCATACCTCCATTAACTCAGGAATTTCGAGTTAAGATTCGATCATCATCCCCTCATCTTCCCTTATGTTTTGCCTTGTATCTTGGTTCCTCATCGTCAAATAGAAACTTGATGAGAATCCTTTTTTTGGTTGTACGTACAATCCTATATTTCTTGCTCACTTTCACTTGATGATGAGCCATCCTCTTGTTAGATTTTGATGTGGAATTTTGTTATAGACAAACGCCACCAACAAAAGAAACCTTAGACTTCAAATTTTAAGGAAAAGCAAGCACCACAAATGCGAACTTCTTAAGTGCGAATAATGATAGGAATGTGATTAAAGCAAAGCACCCTCAATCCTAAGAACTATCCTACGGTGGAGTTAAAGCACAAAGAACCACTCACTCAATCGAATTTCTCACAAGAAACCCTCACAAAATTTGTTTACTTCGTGAAACAAAAGAAAAAACCGGGGGAAAACAACTGTGTTAATTACTCAAATTCTGAATTTTATGATGATTTTACATCTACTATTTATAGGCTAAAAATATCACATAATATTCAGAAATCTAAAATAATACCTAACTACTGAGATATATGGTATAACAAACTAAGATTAGGATAACAAGAAAATCTTAACAAACCGGATACATATCTTTGCACCATATATTTTGTTATCTGATTCTTAGTCTAAATCTTAGATATTTTGCAAATCAAATCTAACCACCATATATCCGAAATAACAAACCTAGGTTGACCAAGTCAAACAACACAAAATCCCGCGTTGACAACGGTGTTCCCACAACTTCAAAAATCTTTCAAAAATCCCGCCATATGCATTGCGTTGATTCTCGTTGATTTTTGTTGGACTTCCGATTTCAAGAACTAGAACTCTTGCAAGATTCAATCTTATTCAAGAAACCTCACTTTTTGGTTTATCATGCTTGATTCCATTCCAACCTGACTCATAAACTAATCAAGAAAATAACAAAACACCAGTATGGATAAAACCTATCAAAATGACGTGGGAGAAAGAAAACCATATAGCTCAAAACTTCTAAAACTACTAACTATACTTGCTTTAATTTACGTGAATAAGCTTGTGCATGTCACCATGCACAACGTAGAAACCACCTAGCCAACCCAAGAAGCCTTGTTGTCATAAGCCACTAACTCCCCCAAGGTTGCTTCTGTTTTCACTCAATCAAACCCAAACCCTCGAGTTTTGCTCATTGATATGCGTATCAGATTTAGTAGGAGTTTTTTGGTAGAAGCCATGATGGTTAGGATTCATCTAAACGAGCCTTTAATAAGTCAATCTCCCTTGCATACGTAGCTCTTTTGCTTGAGCCCAAGCTCAAACCCTTCGTGAAATCTTGTGGATTTTCGTTCTCCACCTTTCTTGAGCCCATGATAACTGATATTTGAACACTTGAGATTGAAACGAATCTCTCAATGAAAGCACCAAAAGTTGATGTGAAATTTGTTTATAGACAAAGCCACTCACACAAAGGAAACTTAGACTTCAAATTTGATAAAGCCACGCACCACACATCTGAACTTCTAAGGCGATAATTAGTAGAATTTGATTTAATTAAAGCAAAGCACCCTCATCCTAAGAACATCCTCACGTGAGATAAAGCACAAAGCACCACTCACTTGATCGAATGTTCTCACAAGGAAAAGAAACTCTCAAAATTTGTTTACTTCGTTGAAAACAATTAAAACCGGAAAAACAAAGGTTTTTCATTGACTAATATGAATTTTATGACGTACTTTACTCTATTTATAGGCAAACAATCACATAATATTTCAGAATCCTTAAAACATATCCAACTACCTTAGATATATGGTATAACAAAACTAAGATTAGGATAACAAGAAAATCTTATCAAAACGGAATACACATCTTGCACCATATATTTTGTAATCTGATTTCTAGATCTAAATCTTAGATATTTGCAAATCAATCTAAGGACCATATATCCGAATAACAAAACTAGGTTGACCAAGTCAAACCAACAAAAAAACCGTGTTGACAACGTGCCCAATCTTCCAAAAATCTGTCCAAAATCCCCCATATAAACTTGCTTGATTTCTCGTTGATTTTGTTGGACTTGCGATTCAAGAACTTCAAGAAACTCTTCAAGATTCAATCTTTATTTCAAGAAGACCTCCATTTTTGTGTTTATCATGCTGATTCACTCAACCCTTGACTCATAAACTAATCAAGAAAATGAACAAACACATATGTGGTACCATCAAATGACGTGGGAAGAAAACCCAATAGCTCAACACTTATAACTACTAACTATGCCGCTTTACATTACGTGAATAAGCTTGTGCATGTCACCATGCCCACGTAAAAAATCCACACCTAGTCAACCCAGAAGCCTTGTGTCTCCCTAAGCCACTAACTCCCCCAAGGTTGCTTCTTGTTTTCCACTTCAATCAACCCAAACCTCGAAAGTTTTGCTCATTGATATGCGTATCATATTTCATGGTACCAAGTGTGGACGTCTTAGGGTAATAGTGTCCAAAGATGGGGTTTCTGTGATCCATCCAAAGTAGAAGCTATAAAATCATGGCCAACACCTAAAGTTTGACAGACGGTACGTGCTTTCCATGGGTTAGCCACGTTTATAGGGAGGTTTGTGAAGAATTTTTATCTGTTGTTGCTCCCATGACCGAATGTCTTAAGAAGGCTAAACCTAAGTTTGAGTGGACTAAAGGGGCACAAGAAGCTTTTGAAGTACTAAAGAAGTTGCTTTGTAACACACCCAATACTAGCCCTTACCAGATTTTTCTAAACCATTTGAAGTGAGTGAGACGGAGTGCAAGTGGGGTGGTAGGAATTGGTGCGTTGTTTAGTACAAGGAAAAGAGGCCAATTGCGTATTTAGTGAGAGAAATTGAATGGTGCTAAATTGAACTATTCTACGTTATGACAAGGAATTTATGGCCATTATTAGAGCTTTGGATCATTGGAGAGTCATTATTTAAGGCCTATACTTCATACTACACTCTGATCATGAAGCCTTGGAAGCACATCAATGAGGCAACAAAAATTGAATCAGACATGCTAAATGGGTTGATTGAATTTTTGCAATCATTTCACTTCTCTTCAAATTACAAAACGGGGGAAGTCTAATGTTGTGCTATGCTTTATCAAGAGAGGATACTTTGCTTGGTGTTTGAACTTCAAATTACTGGTTTAGAGTCTGATAATTCAGTTTTTACGAGCAAGATGGAGATTGGACCAATATTGGCGCAACTTTCAAAGGGTTCTATGAGTTCCTATGTGCTAATGATGGGTTTTTTCAAAGGCACATCTATGTGTATACCTAGTGTTCTATAGTGAATTATTAGTAAGGGAGGCGCAATGGAGGAGGCATTGCTGGACATTTTGGAATTAAAAGACCAGCCATGTTGCAAAGAGCATTTCTATTGGCCAAAGATGTGATGTTGATGTTGAAGCTATAATTGCTCCAGGTGATACTTGTCCAAAAGGCAAAGGCGGCCTTCCATCAAGCTACTACACTCATTGCACAGTGCCAGAGGGACCTTGGGAGGATGTTTCTATGGATTCATGTAGGGTTACCAAGGACAGCAAAGAGGGCAAGGAGCAATTATGGTAGTGGTTGATAGGTTTTCAAAGATGGCTCATTTCACCACCAGTGTCACAAGACCGACGATGCTAGAATGTATGCCTGGCTTGTATTTTCGAGGACATAATAAGGTACATGGGGGTTCAAAAACCATTGTAAGTGACAGAGACACAAAGTTCATGAGCTACTTTGGAAGTCACTTTGGAGATTGATAGGCACGAAACTTTTGTTTAGCACATCTTATCATCCTCAAACAGATGGCCAAACAGAGGGTAACCAGTACACTAGGGGTTCTTTTGGTGGTTTGGTTAGTAAGACACAAAAGGATGGGGATTTGAAATTGCTCATGCGAGTTTGCTACAATAGATCACCATACTTATGCTACTAAAACACTCCCTTTCGAAATTGTTATGGAATCAAACCTAAATTACCATTGACTTGTAAATTCCTAAAGGGTAGTTGGTACACAAGGATGCCAAGACAAAGGGCTTGATTACATTGCAGATTACATGCAGAAGCTTCACGCAGAAGTAAGGGCTAGAATTGAAAAGGTAAATGATATTTACAAGGCAAGAGAAAACAAACACAAATCACAACATGTTTACAAGAAAGGGGATTTGGTTTGGCTACATTTGAGAAAAGAAAGGTTCCCAAATCAACGAAAGAATAAGCTTATGCCACGGTGTGATGGACCGTTCAAAATCATAAGTAAGGTGGGGGACAATGCATACAAATTAGAGTTGCCAGGAGAATATGGAGTTCATGCTACTTTCAACATTGGTGATTTAGCTCCTTATGTTCCTGATGACCAACTTCGAGGTTTGAGGACAAACTCTTCTGAAGAAGAGGAGGANGAGTTTCCAGGAGAATATGGAGTTCATGCTACTTTTAACATTGGTGATTTAGCTCCTTATGTTCCTGATGATCAACTTCGAGGTTTGAGGACAAACTCTTCTGAAGAAGAGGAGGATGATATGAATATCAATGAGCAAAACTTCGAGGGTTTGATAGAAGGTGCAAAACAAGATGCAACCATGGGAGAGCTAGTGGCTTATGGAGACACAAGACTCTTAGGGTTGGCTAGGGTGAATTTTTACGTGTGCATGGTGACATGTACAAGTCTCCTCACGTAAAAATCAAGCAAGCATAATTAGTAGTTTAGGAGTGTTGAGCTATATGGGTTTTCTTCCCACTTCATTTGATAGGGTTTTACCATATGGTGTTTTGTGATTTTCTTATTTAGTTTATGAGTCATGGTTGATGGAATCAAACATGGGAAACACAAAATTGAAGGTTTCTTGAAAGAAAGATTGAAGCTCAAAAGGTTTCTTGAAGTACTTGAAAATGGAAGTCCATCAAAAAATCAAAGGAGTTATATGGCGGGATTTTTGAACGATTTTGACGATCTGGGCAACGTTGTCAACGGTGTTTTCCGTGTTGTTTGACTTGGTCAACTTTAGTTAGCTAGTTGGAAATATTGTCCTTAGATTTGTTTCTCAAAATATCTAAGATTTAGGCTAGAAAATCAGATTACAAGTATATGGCGCAAGATTGTATCCGGTTTCATAGAGATTATCTTGTTATCCTAATCTTAGTTTGTTATACCATAAATCTAGGGTAGTTAGGATTTGTTTAGGATATTCACATATTGTGTGATATGTTTAGCTATAAATAGGATGTAAAATACATCAATAAAATTCAGATTAGATTGATTGAAAACACATTGTTTCCGGTTTATTGTTTCACGTAAGAAAACAGAAATTTGTGAGGATTCTTGTGAAGAATTCGACGAGTGAGTGGTGCTTTTGAGCTTTATCTCACGTGAGGATAGTTTTTAGGATTTGAGGGTGCTTTGCTTTAATCAAATTCTATCAATTATTCGCCTTAGGACTTCGAATTTGTGGTGCGTGGCTTTATCAAATTTGTGTTCTAAGTTTATCTTGTGTGAGTGGCGTTTGTTTATAACAAAATTCACATCAATTTTGCTTCAGAATATCAACATCCTTCCAGAAACTACACAATTCAGGATGGTTTCCTATTCAGAAACAATAAACTGTGCATTCCTAAAAGTAGAGTACGTGAATTGTTGATACGAGAGCCTCATAGTGGCGCACTTGCTGGAAACTTTAGAATTCACAAGATCTATGATATGGTGAGTGAATACTTTGATTGGCCTAAGATGTTGGGTGATCTTCAATCAGTAACCTCCAGATGTGCTACCTGTCAAAGGGCAAAATCTACTTTTGTCAAAGGACTTTACACGCCATTACTTGTTCCTGATACACCTTGGGATAGTGTCAGTATGGATTTTATAATTGGGTTGCCAAGGACACAGAGGGGACGAGATTCAATCATGGTAGTAGTTGACAGATTCTCTAAGATGGCGCATTTTGTGGCCATGAATAAAACAGATGATGCTCAACATGTTGTTGATCTATACTTTAAGGAGATTGTGAAGCTGCATGGAATTCCCAGAAGTGTGGTAAGTGATATACATTCAAAATTTTGAGCCACTTTTGGAAGTGTTTGTAGAAGGTGGTTGGTACCAAGCTGCTTTTTAGTAACTCT
Source organism: Suaeda aralocaspica (assembly GCA_016808085.1). NCBI lineage: Eukaryota > Viridiplantae > Streptophyta > Magnoliopsida > Caryophyllales > Amaranthaceae > Suaeda > Suaeda aralocaspica. Next base: position 46,316 of record PYUH01001220.1, on the reverse strand, counting down.
CATCACCCCCAAACAGATAGGCAGACTGAAGTAACAAACAGAACTTTGGGCACCTTGTTACGTGGGCTTGTGAGTAAGACATAGAAGGATTGGGGTGTGCGCCTATGCTATGCTGAATTTGCTTATATCAAGGCTGTTTCATCCACCACAGGACATTCCCCATTCGAAACTGTGTATGGGATTAATCCATATATGCCCATTGATCTGATTCTGATGTGAATTTTCGTATCAACAAAAACTCACAGGGGTATAAACTAAAATTTCGAATCTATAAAGACCAAGTCACCAATATTCTTAATGTTAGGTTGATCAATTAGTCCTTTGATTAAAGCCTAAGCACCATCAAAGCTACTAATTAAATCACAAGAGTATCAAGAACTTAATCACCAACTCTTAATTTTTTTCGGATTTTGTTTTCAAGTAAACAAACAAGCTTTTCTTTCTTCAACTCCAACTTAACTAATTACAAACTAATGTTGATATTATTTATAGGTATAATCATCAACAAATTCCTACAAAAAATCAACTAAAATACACGTACAAAACATAGGAAATTCGTCCCTCACACACTAGCAAGATAAAGATATGCATGTCACCTCATCATGCAACTTGCACTTGATCTTATCTTGTCTAACAAACTCTAACTAACTAACAAATCAAGAGAATATTCTAACAACTTATCTAAATAACTAATTAACAAGATAATCATCAAATTTTAAGCTAAAAATTACAAGAATACTTGCTGCCCAAGATCTTGGAAAATCGCAAAAATCACGCCCCATATTCGTTCCTTTTTTTTTTGCGCAATTTTTCAAGAGCTTTCAAGAACTTCAAGAAATGCTTCAAGATCTAATCTTTTAATCAAGAAAACTTCAAGAATCTGTCCTCCATGCGTTTTAACATAATTATGATGACCAAGACTCTACAAGAAATGAGAAAAACCCTGTAGGAAAAAACTCATAGGTAAAAACCATCTTGTTCCCCAAATCCACCATTCTTGCCTTGATTTGCGTGCCATATTATTGACATGTGACCATGCACTCGCAAATCCCTACCCTTGATGCACCCATATGGTTGATATTTCCATAAGCAATTATTTCACCTATGGTTGCATCCTTACCATTGACACCCTTGATATCACCATTGATATCACCACCTTTGAAGTTGTCATCACTATCAATTATTTCATTAATATAATTAATTTCACTGATGCTTGCACTTGTATCATCCTCCCCATCTTCAAAAGAGTTTGACCTCAAACTTTGAAGTTGTTCGTCAGGCACATATGGAGATAGATCACCAATATTAAAAGTAGCATAGACTCCATATTCACCTGGTAACTCAAGTTGATAAGCATTATCACCAACTTTTTTCAATATTTTGAATGGTCCATCACATCTAGGCATCAATTTATTTTTCCTTTGATTAGGAAACCTTTCCTTCCTGAGATGTAACGAAACCAAATCTCCTTCTTGAAATTTGCGTGGGTTCCTGTGCTTATTGACTTACTTCTTATATTGATCATTCACCTTTTAAATTCTTGGTCTGACCTGTGCATGTAGTTTATGCATATATTCAATTTTGTCCAAAGCAGTTTTATGAACCAAATCACCTTTAGCAACACAGATGAAATCAATTGGCAATTTAGGATTGATGCCATAAACCACTTCAAAAGGCGAATGTTTGGTTGCATAAGTAGGTGATCTGTTGTAGGCAAACTCAGCATGCGCCAGTTTCAAATCCCAATCCTTCTGAGCCTTGCTTACTAATCCACGCAACAATACCCCCAATGTTCTATTCGTCACTTCAGTCTGCCCATCAGTTTGTGGGTGATAGGAAGTACTAAAAAGTAACTTGGTTCAAACCAGTTTCCACAATGATTTCCAAAAGTAGCTCATGAATTACAAATCCCTGTCACTAACAATTGTTTTAGGATTACCATGCAATCGAATTATATCCCTAAAATACAGCTCTGCAACATTAACAGCATCATCAGTTTTATTGCAAGGAGTGAAATGTGCCATCTTGGAAAATCTGTCCACCACCACCATAATAGAATCCCTATGGCGAGCTGTTCTAGGTAGACCAACAATGAAATCCATTGATGCATCTTCCCAGGGACCATCTGGAACTGGTAATGGTATGTATAACCCTTGATGAAAAGTTGCTTTAGCCTTTTGACATATAGCACATTGAGAAATCACAGCTTCCACATCTCTAATCATCTTGGGCCAATAAAAATGTTCTTGCAACATACTCAATGATTTAGCAATTCCAAAATGCCCTGCAAGACCCCCTCTATGCGCCTCTTTGACCAATAATTCTCTGATTGACCAATTAGGCACGCATAGTTGATTCCCTTTAAACAGGAAGCCATCATGTAAGACGTACGATCCAACTAGTCCAGTTTTCAATTGTTGCATCACAGGAACGAAATCAATGTCACCTTCATAATATGTCTTGATATGGTCAAAACCCAACAGCTTGCAATTCAGAACACTAATAAACACATACCTTACTAGAAAGTGCATCTGCTACCACATTAGACTTGGAATCCTTGTATTTAGATGAAAAATGAAAAGATTGAAGAAACTCAACCCACTTGGCATGTCTAGGATTCAGTTTTCGCTGACCATTAATATGCTTCAATGCTTCATGATCAGAATGCAGGATGAAGTGATTAGGCCTCAAATAATGACTCCAATGATCCAGAGCTCTAACAATGGCATAAAACTCCTAATCATAGGTGAAATAATTTTATCTGGCCCCATTCAATTTTTCGCTGAAATAAGCAATTGGCCTTTTACCCAGCACCAAAACTGCTCCAATCCCTACATTGCTTTCATTTGTTTCAACTTCAAAAGGCTTTGTGAAATCAGGCAGTGCAAGAATAGGTGTGTGGCATAACATATCCTTGATTTTTTCGAAGGCCCTCTACGCCTCTTTGGTCCACTCAAACTTAACTTTTTTGATGCATTCAATCATAGGAGCAACAATGGATGAGAAATTTTTGACAAACCTTCTATAGAAGGAAGCCAAACCATGGAAAGATCGCACTTCAAACATGTTTGTGGGTGTTGGCCATGATTTAATTGCGTCAACTTTGGCATCAACTGAAACCCCATCTTTTGACACCACATAACCAAAAAACATCACACTTTGCACCATAAAATAATACTTCTCCAATTTTCCGTACAGTTTTTATTGTCCCAAAGTCTTAAAAACCTGTCTTAGATGCTGCATATGACTGAATGCTGCAAAGTCTCAAAAACTTGTCTTAGATGCTGTAGATTATCTCCATTATTTCTGCTATAAACCAATATATCATCTAAGTATACAACAACAAACTGATACGAATATCAATGAACAAAACTTCGAGGGTTTGGGTTTGATTGAAGGTGGAAAACAAGATGCAACCTTGGGGGAGTTAGTGGCTTATGGAGACACAAGGCTTCTTGGGTTGACTAGGGTGGATTTTTACGTGTGCATGGTGACATGCACAAGCTTATCCACGTAAATGTTAAAGCAAGTATAGTTAGTAGTTTAGAAGTGTTGAGCTATATGGGTTTTCTTCCCACGTCATTTGATAGGGTTTTACCATATGGTGTTTTGTTATTTTCTTGATTAGTTTATGAGTCAAGGTTGATGGAATCAAGCATGAGAAACACAAAAATGGAGGTTTCTTGAAATAAAGATTGAATCTTGAAGAGTTTCTTGAAGTTCTTGAAATCGGAAGTCCAACAAAAATCAACGAGAATCAACGCAATGCATATGGCGGGATTTTTGAAAGATTTTTGAAGTTGTGGGCAACGTTGTCAACGCGGGATTTTGTGTTGTTTGACTTGGTCAACCTAGGGTTGTTATTCGGAAATATGGTGGCTAGATTTGATTTGCAAAATATCTAAGATTTAGACTAGAAATCAGATTACAAAATATATGGTGCAAAGATATGTATCCGGTTTTGTTAAGATTTTCTTGTTATCCTAATCTTAGTTTGTTATACCATATATCTAAGGTAGTTAGGATATGTTTAGATTTCTGAAATATTATGTGATATGTTTAGCCTATAAATAGGATGTAAAATACATCAATAAAATTCAGATTTGAGTAATTAAACACAAAGTGTTTCCGGTTTTTATTGTTTCACGAAGAAAACAAAATTTTGAGAGTTTCTTGTGAGAAATTCGATTGAGTGAGTGGTGCTTTTGCTTTATCTCACGTGAGGATAGTTCTTAGGATTTGAGGGTGCTTTGCTTTAATCAAATTCTACCAATTATTCGCCTTAGAAGTTCAGATTTGTGGTGCGTGGCTTTATCAAATTTGAAGTCTAAGTTTCCTTTGTGTGAGTGGCGTTTGTCTATAACAAAATTCACATCAACTTTTGGTGCTCTCGTTGAGAGATTCATTCAATCTCAAGTGTTCAATATCAATTATCATGGCTCAAGAAGGTGGAGACGAAAATCCACAAGGATTCACGAAGGGTTTGAGCTTGGCTCAAGCAAAAGAGCTACGTATGCAAGGGGAGATTGACGAGTTAAAGGCTCGTTTAGATGAAGTCCTAACCATCATGGCTTCTACCAAGAAAACTCCTACTAAATCTAAACAAGAGGAGGGCTCATCATCAAGTGAAAGTGAGCAAGAAAGTGTGAGGAGTGTACGTAAACCAAAAAAGGGATACTCATCAAGTTCTAGTGACGATGAGGAACCAAGATCAAGGCACAAACATAAGGGAAAGATGAGGGATGATGATCGAAATCTTAAACTCGAAATTCCTGAGTTTAATGGAGGTATGGATCCTGAAAAATTTCTAGATTGGATTCGTAGGGTTGAGAGGATTTTTCGTTACAAAGAATATGATGATCATAAGTCCTATAAATTGGCGGAATTAAAACTCACTTCCTATGCAAGTTTATGGCTTGAGGGTTTACAAAGAAAGAGAAGGAAAGAAGGTAGATCAAAAATATCTTCATGGTCTAAATTAAAAAGGGAGATGAGGAAACGTTTTGTTCCTCAAGATTTCGAGCAAAACAATTTCATCAAGATGCATACATTAAAACAAGATAGAAAAACGGTTGATGAGTACATTGTGGAGTTTGAAAAATTGATCATGATTTGTGATTTAGAAGAGAAGGAGGACCACAAAGTGGCTCGTTTTGTGGCTGGTCTAGATGAAAATATAAGGGAGAAAGTCGAATTACAACCTTATTGGACCTTTGATGAAGTTTGTAGAGTGGCAGCAAGGGTTGAGAAACAAGTTGCACGTAAGCCAAAGACATACTTCAAAACTTATGACCCTAAAGAAAAACGTGATACTTTTCCTCAAAAACCAAACTTTGATAAGGTTACTAAACCACCCTTCATCAAGGATAAGAGTTCAACTTCAAAGCCCCAAAGTAGTGATTCACGCATTGTTTGTTTCAAGTGTAAAGGGCAAGGTCACATTCAAAGAGATTGTCCTCATGCTAGGGTCACAACAACTCGAAATTGGGTAGATGGGGAAAGCCTTGAAGAAGAGGAGGAGATGTATGGGGATGAGGGAGAGGAAGAGTATGCCAATTATGAAAATATGGAGGAAGAAACGGAGGAAGTCCAACCAGAAACACAAGGCCAATCCTTGGTGTTACGTAGGGTATTACAATCTCAAAGTGCACAACCTTTGGAGAGTCAAAGGGATAAAATTTTTCTCACAAGGTGTAATGTTCAAGGCAAGCTTTGTGATGTAATCATAGATACTGGAAGTTGCACAAATGTAGTATCTACGTTGTTGGTGGAAAAGCTCGCAATTCCTACAAAGATACATCCTCAACCATACAAGCTACATTGGCTTAGCAACACAAGCGATGTTAAGGTAAACAAACAAGCCTTGATTGCGTTTAAAATTGGTAAATTTGAGGATCAAGTACTTTGTGATGTTTGTCCTATGGATGCTTGTCACATATTATTGGGTAGACCTTGGCAATATGATCGTTTTGTGAAGTTTAATGGGAGGACAAATGTTTATATTGTGCGCAAGAACCCTAATGAAAAATCATATGCATTAAAACCCTTGATGATTTCTAAACCTAAAACAAGCATGGGTAATTCTAAAGGTGTTTTGTTGGTGGGTGGAAAGGAGTTAGAAAGGGAGTTGAAAACAAGTTCTATGTCTTATATGTTGTTAGCCAAAGAGGTACAAGATGAAGCCCCAGAGATTCCTAGGGTTTTGCATCCTATGTTGAATGAGTTTTCAGATGTGTTTCCTAATGAGTTGCCACCAGGATTACCACCCATACGTGGAATTGAACATCAAATTGATCTTATTCCTGGGTCTCAAATTCCTAACAAGCCTGCATATAGATGTAATCCAGAGGAGACAAAGGAGATACAAAGGCAAATTGAGGAATTAATGGAGAGGGGGTACGTGAGAGAGAGCATGAGTCCATGTGCTGTGCCTACATTAATAGTACCTAAGAAGGATGGGACTTGGAGAATGTGTATTGATTCAAGGGCAGTTAACAATATAACCGTCAAGTATAGGTTTCCTATACCTAGATTGGATGATTTGCTAGATGAATTACATGGTTCTCAATTATTTTCAAAGATTGATTTAAGAAGTGGATATCATCAGATTCGAATGAAGGAAGGTGATGAATGGAAAACAGGTTTTAAAACAAAGCTAGGGCTTTATGAATGGTTAGTCATGCCTTTTGGGTTAACTAATGCACCTAGTACGTTTATGAGGTTGATGAATGAGGTCTTAAAGCAAAAAATTGGTAAGTTTGTAGTGGTATATTTAGATGATATTTTGGTGTATAGCAAGAGTGTTAATGATCATCTAAGCCATCTAAGGAGTGTGTTTGGGACATTACGAGAACAAAAGCTCTATGCTAAGCTCGAAAAGTGTTATTTCATGGTACCAAGTGTGACGTTTTTGGGGTATATTGTGTCCAAAGATGGGGTTTCTGTTGATCCATCTAAAGTGGAAGCTATAAAATCATGGCCAACACCAAAAAACGTGACTGAAGTACGTGCTTTTCATGGGTTAGCCTCGTTCTATAGGAGGTTTGTGAAGAATTTTTCATCTGTTGTTGCTCCTATAACCGAATGCATTAAGAAGGATAAGCCTAAGTTTGAGTGGACTAAGGGGGCACAAGAAGCTTTTGAATTGATTAAGAAGTTGCTTTGTAACACACCCATACTAGCCTTACCAGATTTCTCTAAACCATTTGAAGTAGAGACGGATGCAAGTGGGGTTGGAATTGGTGCTGTTCTAGTCCAAGGGAAGAGGCCAATTGCTTACTTTAGTGAGAAATCGAATGGTGCTAAACTGAACTATTCTACATATGACAAGGAGTTCTATGCCGTTATTAGAGCTTTGGATCATTGGAGTCACTATTTAAGGCCTAATCACTTCATATTACATTCTGATCATGAAGCTTTGAAGCACATTAATGGTCACACAAAATTGAATCCAGACATGCTAAATGGGTTGAGATTTGCAATCTTTCACTCTCTTCCAGTACAACGGGAAAGTCTAAGTTGTTGCTGATGCTTTGCAAGAAGGTATACTTTACTGGTGTTTTTTGAACTTTAAGTTGCTTGGATTAGAGTTGATACACAATTTTACGAGGCAAAATGGTTGTTGGCGCAATAATGGCGCAACTTTCAAGGGTCTATGAGTTCCTATGGTGCAACATGGGGTTTTGTTTAAAGTTAAGGTATCTATTGTGCATACCTAAATGTTCTATAGTGAGTTGCTAGTAAGGGAGGCTCATGGGGGGTTCTGTGGACATTGGCTTACAGACAACACTCCATTGTTCAAGCCACTTTTTTGGCCCCAGATGATGTTGATGTTGAGGCCAATCTCTAATGTGCTACTTGTCCCAGCGCAAAGGCAGCGCCTTTCATCAAGGTTTTACTCCATTGCCAGTGCCCGAGGGACCTTGGGCGGGTTTCTCTGGGTTTTTGTAGGGTATCCAAGGCAGTAAGGGAAAGATGCTTTATGTGTAAGTTTGTTATAGTTTTCGTGGCTCTTTCACCTGTCCGATGTGCTTGCTGTGGCGATTTCTACTTTACAGCATCATCTGGATTCTGGGGTTCCCGGCCTCTGTACAGTGTCGGACACCAGTTCTGACGTTCTTTTAGGCAATGTCCCCTTGATTGTGTCTACTGCCTGAGGCTCTATCATCCTCACAGAGAGCACTGAGGTCCACTTCGACACCAGGGGTTTGTGTGCGTGGTTGGTTAGTCCCCGATTGGATTTGAAGCTTGCTCCTGGATTGCTTTTCGGTCACCTACTTATGCTACTAAGCCCCCCCTTTCGAGATTGTCTATGGGATCAATCTAAGTTACCAATTGATTTGTAGTATTCTAAAGGGGAGTTGGTACAAAAAAGATGCCCCAGACTAAGGTTGGTACTGCAAAGACTTCCTGGCGAAGTGGGCTCGAATTGAGGGTTAATGTATTACACAGGCACGAGACAAACATAAATCAACAACATGTCTACAAAGAAGGGGATTTGGTTGGTTACACTTGAGGAAGGAAAGTTTCCAAATCAAAGGAGAATAACTTATGCCTCGTGTGATGGACCGTTTAATCATAAGTAAAGTGGGGGATAATGCTTATAAATTGGAATTACCAGGAGAATATGGAGTCCATGTACTTTCACATTGGTGATTTGCTCCTTATGTCTGATGACCAACTTCGAGGTTTGAGGACAAACTCTTTTGAGAAGAGGAGGAGATGATGATCATCTGAACAAAACTCTCGAGGTTTGGGTTGTTGAAGGGAAAACAAGATGCACACCTTGGGGGAGTTAGGGGCTTATGGAGACACAAGGCTTCTTGGGTTGACTAGGGTGGTTTTTACGTGTGCATGGTGACATGCACAAGCCTATCCACGTAAATGTTAAAGCAAGTATAGTTAGTAGTGTTAGAAGTGTTGAGCTATATGGGGCTTTCCACGTCACTTTGATAGGGTTTACCATATGGTGTTTTGTTTTTGAAGTTTATGATCAAGGTTGATGGAATCAAGCATGGAAACACAAAAAAGGAGGTTTCTTGAAATAAAAGATTGAATCTTGAAGAGTTTTTGAAGTTCTGAAATCGCAAGTCCAACAAAAATCACACGAGAATCAAAGCAAGTTGTATGGCGGGATTTTTAGACAGATTTTGGAAGTTGAGGGGCAACGTTGTCAACACGGTTTTCAATGTTTGACTTGGTCAACTTAGGTTGTTATTCGGATATATGGTCCTTAGATTGATTTGCAAAAATATCTAAGAGTTAGACTAGAAAAATCGTACAAAAGTATATGGTGCCGATGTGTATCCGATTTTTGCGGATTTTCTTGTTCTACTAATCTTGTTGTTATACCATATATCTAAGGTAGTTAGGATATGTTTAGGATTCTGAAATATTATGTGATATGTTTAGCATATAAATAGGATGTAAAATACATCAATAGAATTAAGATTTGAGTAATTAAACACAAAGTGTTTCCGGTTTTTATTGTTTCACGAAGAAAACAAAATTTTGAGAGTTTCTTGTGAGAAATTCGATTGAGTGAGTGGTGCTTTTGCTTTATCTCACGTGAGGATAGTTCTTAGGATTTGAGGGTGCTTTGCTTTAATCAAATTCTATCAATTATTCGCCTTAGAAGTTCGAATTTGTGGTGCGTTGCTTTATCAAATTTGAAGTCTAAGTTTCTTTTTGTGTGTGGCGTTGGTCTATAACAAAATTCACATCAACTTTGATCTTATCTTTCCTAACAAACTCTAAATAACTAACTAATCAAGAAATTATCCTAACAACTTGACTAAATAATTAATAAATAAGATAATCATCAAAAATTACACCAAAATCACGAAAATAACATGTTTCCAAGTCCTTGAAAATTCGTCAATACTCGCCACAAATTCTTCGTCCATTTTGCGCAAATTCAAGTACTCCAAGAAACTTCAAGAAATGCTTCAATATTCAATCTTTTAATCAAGAAACCATCATGAAACCATTCTCCATGTCTTTTAGCATATTTATGATGATTAAGACTCCACAAGAACTAATAATAATAATGTCCAAAATGAGAAAACCCTACCAAGTGAAATGGGAAAAACTCATGGACCAAACCAACTTGTTCCCTGTAACCACCATGTGCTTCCATCCTGTGAGTGCATTAATTAGAGTTACTATCACTTAACTTAACTAATGGCTCACTACACCAGTGACAAATTATTAATGATCAATATCCATAGTGTTGGCTAGGAAGCCACCACCAATGTCCGCAGTGTCAATGCTTACCACAGTGTTTACCAGTATCATTGTCACCCAAACTTGTGATTTATCTTTGTCAAATCCAATAGGATTTATTAATAAGTTGATTGGCTCATTAACTATTGGTGTATTATAGGATATCTGACTTGTACTCAAATTCACATCACATGGTCATCATAAGTATGCTAAAATGCATGGAGGGCAGTTTCTTGAAGGTTTCTTGATTAAAAGATTGGATCTTGAAGCATTTCTTGAAGTTCTTGAAGGTTCTTGAAAAATTGCGCAAAAAGGGACGAATCTTGAGGGCGTGATTTTTGCGATTTTTCCAAGATCTTGGGCAGCAAGTATTCTTGTAATTTTTAGCTTAAAATCTGATGATTATCTTGTTAATTAGTTATTCAAATAAGTTATTAGGATATTTTCTTGATTTGTTAGTTAGTTAGAGTTTGTTAGACAAGATAAGATCAAGTGCAAGTTGCATGATGAGGTGGCATGCTTATCTTTATCTTGTGTGTGTGTGTGACGGACGAATTCCCTATGCTTTGAGCGTGTATTTTAGTTGATTTTAGGTAGGATTTTGTTGATGATTATACCTATAAATAATCTCAACATTAGTTTGTAACCAATTAAGTTGGAGTTGAATAAAAAGTTTATTAGCTTACTTGAAAACAAAAATCCGAAAAAAATTAAGAGTTGGTGATTAATTTCTTTATACTCTTGTGATTTAATTAGTAGCTTTGAGGGTGCTTAGGCTTTAATCAAAGGACTAATTAATCAACCTAAATTTGAGAATCTTGGTGACTTGGTCTTTATATCAAGAAACCTTCAAGAAACCTTTCTCCATGCATTTTAGTATAATTATGATGATCAAGACTCCACAAGAAATAAAAGACTCAATGCCAAAAATGAGAAAAACCTAGTGAGAAAAAACTCATAGGCAAAAACCATCTTGTTCCCCAAAATCCACCATTCTTTGCCTTGATTTGCGTGCCACTTATTGATAAGTGATCATGCGCACACAAATCCCTACCCTTGATGCACCCATATGGTTGATATTTCCATATGCAACTAATTCACCTATGGTTGCATCCTTACCATTGACATCACCACCTTCGGAGTTGACATCACTTATTTCATTAATATAATTATTGTCAGTGATGCTTACACTTGTATCAGTGTAGTTCATTAGGCAACTCATCAGGAAACACATCAGCACACTCTTCAAGCAAAGGAGTGAAGTGCAAATCTGTAAATACTTTATTTGATGTTTCTTCCTTTACAAAGAGAATATATGCAGGGTTCCCTTGTGATGTAAGTGCAAGCACCAGTGACATTGATAATATTAATGATATCAGTGCAATTGATAATATTAATGATATCAGTGCAATCAACTTCGAAGGTGGTAATATCAATAGCAAGGATGCAACCATAGGTGAAATAATTGCATATGGTGGTATAAGCTATATGGGTGCATCAAGGGTAGGGATTTGTGTGTGCATGGTCACATCATTAAAATGGCACGCAAATCAAGAAAAGATGGTGGATATTGGGGAACAAGATGGTTTTTTCCTATGAGTTTTTTTCCCACTGCATTTGCTAGGGTTTTTCTCATTTTAGGCTTTGAGTCTTTATTTCTTGGTGAGTCTTGATCATCATAATTATGCTAAAATACATGGAGGCGACCAAGGTTGACAACAAGGTGTTATTTGCCACTAGAAAACAATTTGAAAGGGTTATGATTGATCAAAACGTGGCGTATCTACTTCTAGCCAAGGAAGTGAAGACTTTTGACGAAGTTGAACACCCAAAATTACGAGCCTTACTTCGTGATTTTGAGGATGTGTTTCCGGCAGATTTGCCTCAAGGATTACCCCCAATAAGAGGTATTGAACATCAAATTGATTTGATCCCTGGAGCTCCTATCCCAAACAAGCCTCCTTATAGATGCAACCCAGAGGAGACAAAAGAGTTACAGAGACAAATTGACGAGTTGATGGAACGAGGATATGTGAGGGAAAGCATGAGCCCTTGCGCAGTTCCCACGTTGTTGGTTCCAAAGAAGGATGGAACATGGCGTATGTGCATTGATAGTAGAGCTGTGAATCACATCACAGTGAAGTATATGTTTCCTATCCCTAGATTGGATGATCTTTTAGATGAATTGAGTGGTTCCAAGTTATTTTCAAAGGTGGATTTACGTAGTGGTTATCACCAAATACGTATGAGGGAAGGGGATGAATGGAAAACTGCTTTCAAGACCAAACATGGGTTGTATGAATGGATGGTCATGCCTTTTGGATTGACGAATGCACCTAGCACTTTCATGAGACTTATGAATGAGGTATTGCGTCCTTTCATTGGTAAATTTGTTGTAGTTTACCTTGATGACATATTGGTGTATAGCAAAAACGAAGATGAACACATGGGTCACTTGCGCCAAGTGTTTGAGACTTTAAGGAAACAAAAGCTCTATGGGAAGCTAGAAAAGTGTGATTTCATGCAAAAGGAGATTAGCTTTCTAGGCTACATTGTTTCACATGAGGGTATCAAGCTAGATCCACAGAAAGTTGAAGCTATAGCATCATGGCCAGTTCCAACAACAGTTACACAAGTGAGATCTTTCCATGGCTTAGCATCATTCTATAGGAGATTCATTCGAAATTTTAGCACTATTATGAGTCCTATAACTGAATGTACGAAACAAGGGAAGTTTGAGTGGACTAGACAAGCGCAACAAGCCTTTGAATTGGTGAAGGACAAGATGTGTAACTCACCTATTCTACGCATGCCTGATTTCCACTAAGCCTTTGAAGTTGAGTTTGATGCAAGTGGTACAGGATTGGCGCAGTTCTCATACAAGGAAGGCCAGTATCTTATTTTAGTGAAAAGCTGAGTGGAGGAAAGTTGAACTATTCCACATATGACAAAGGTCTTGGCCATGATCAGGGCATTGGATATTGGAGTCACTATTTGCGTCCACAACCTTCTTTGTTCTTCATTCTGATCATGACTCATTGAGACATATCAATAGCCAACAGAAGTTGAATGCAAGGCACGCAAAGTGGGTTGAGTTCTTACAATCTTTTACTTTTTCTCTGCAAAATATAAGGCAGGCAAGGCTAATGTTGGGCGGTGCTCTTTCAGAGGAGACTAATTTGATTGCAATGGTGGATTCTAGAGTTTTAGGGTTCGAAATCATCAAGGAATATTATAGAAGGATTCGACTTTGGAGACTTTTTCACCCATGTGCGCAAATCCAAGTGCCTTACAATATGTGGGAGGATTCTTATTCAAGGGAATAAACTTTGCATCCCTAAGTGTGCAATTCGTGAATTATTGGTAAAGAAGCTCATGGGGAGGATTAGCTGGACACCTTTGGCATAACAAACTGTTGAATTATGCAAGAACATTTTTATTGGCCAAAGATGGTTGGTGATGTACATGCTATTCTTGCTCGTTGTGGTGTACTTGTCAAAGAGCCAAGAGCACGTTTCACGGGTTTGTATACTCCACTTCCAGTGCCACAGAGACCTTGGGAAGACGTGAGCATGTTTCATTGTGGCCTTACCTAGAACACAAGAGAGGCAAGGTTTCAATCATGGTGGTGGTTGATAGGTTTTCCAAGATGGCGCACGTTCTAGCTTGTCATAAAACTGAAGATGCAATTGGCGTGGCTTCTCTATACTTCAAAGAGATTGTTATGCTACATGGCATACCAAAAACGATCGTTTCTGATAGAGATAGTAAGTTTTTGAGCTATTTTTGGAAAGGTTTATGGAAATTGGTAGGTACTAAGCTCTTATTTAGCACCTCTCATCACCCACAAACTGACGGACAAACAGAGGTTACAAATAGAACAATTGGATCATTGTTGAGAGGATTGGTAAGCAAGACTGGTAAAGATTGGGATGTGAAGTTGTGTCATGCAGAGTTTGCATACAATAGGACTCCAACTTATGCTACTCAACACTCGCCATTTGAGGTAGTATATGGGGTGAATCCGCACGTTCCTATAGACCTAATTGATATTCCAAAGAATGAGTATATACATGAGGATGCACAGAAGCAAGCTGAGAATATGATGAAGCTACATGCGCAAATCAAAGCAAGGATTGAGAAGGTCAATGAGGTGTACAAGAGGAATGCTAATAAACGACGCAAACCTAGGTCCTTCAATCCAGGTGATTTGGATTGGGTGCACCTCAGAAAAGAAAGGTTCCCTGGCAAACGCAAGCACAAGCTCATGCCTAGGGCAGAGGGTCCTTTCAAGGTTTTAGAGAAGTATGGTGACAATGCTTACAAGCTAGACATTGGAGATGAATATGGCGTGGCTAGCACCTTCAACATTGGGGATTTGAGTCCTTACTTAGATGATAAGCAGATTCAAGAATTGAGGACAATTCCTTTTGAAGGAAGGGGAGATGATCAGGAAGCAGATTCAAGCATTGAAGAGAAAGAGTTGATTCTAAGTCGTCCTGAGATTCAAGGGTGGCGTTCTGAAATTCAAGGGTGGCGTTCATTTGGGCTACATGGCTTTGGATTAGCTCATGGTCATTGTTGCATAACACTCATACTTGAATAAGGCCACACGCCACTAGGCGTTCACTTGGCGTTCAAGGCTAGCTAGGCGTTCACTTGGCGTTCAAGTCTAGCTAGGCGTTCACTTGGCGTTCAACACTTGGAAAGGAAGGTTTATAAGTTGGCATTCAGCATTGACAAAGCATAAGTTGGCGTTCAACAGTGGCAAGTGTAAGATGGCGTTCAAACACTTGGCGAGTATAAGTTGGCGTTCAAGATGGCGAGTACTTTGCTATTTTTCCAAGTTCTTGGGCAACAAGTTATCTTGTAATTGGTAGTTTAAAATCTGATAATTATCTTGTTAAATAGTTATTTAGATAAGTTGTTAGGATATTTTCTTGATCAGTTAGTTTGATAGAGTTGTTAGGCAAGATAAGATCAACTTACAATAATGAGGTGGCATACTTATCAAGTTGTATGTTTATCTTGTGAAGGCCGGATTTACTAGGATTAGTGTGTCTTTAGGAGTTGTTTTATTTCCTAGATAGTTTAGGGAGTTTATCCAAGATTTTTTAGGAGTCGTAAGGTATTTGTACTATAAATACCCATGTTTTATTCAATAAAGATCAGATTACAAGTTTACAAAAAAAAAAATACACATTGTGCTTTACGAGTGATTTTGTGTGAGATTTTGCACGAAATTCTTCAAAAGTTTCCGAATAATTTTTGAGAGTTAAAAGCTTCAATTATTCACCATTGTTTTAGTGTTTGTGTTGAGTGTTCACATAAGCAATAAAACGCCCTAGCGTTTAAGTTGTGATTGTTCCTATCTAAAGCTAGGATTTCCGGAATTACGAAGCATTGTGAGTGTTCCTTTGCAACGTTTTTTCTACCGTATCAATCTATCTTGAGTCCAAGCACATAGTTTAGACCTAAGATATAGATCATCACCCATACCTATGATTTATCTTTGTCAAACCCAATAGGATTTATTAGTAGGTTGATTGGCTCATCCACTATTGGTATATCATCAAATATATTCAAATTCACATGAACTCCACAAGAACTAAGAATAATAATGTCCCAAATGATAGAACCCTATTAAGTGAAATGTGAAAAAACTCATGGACCAAACCAACTTGTTCCTTCTAATTACCATGTGTTTCCATCCTGTGAGTGCATTAATTAGAGTTACTGTCACTTAACTGAACTAATGGCTCACTCCACCAGTGACAAAGTATTAATGATCAATATCCATAGTGTTGGTTAGGAAGCCACCACCAATATCCATAGTGTCAACTTTAATCATTGTCACCCATACCTGTGATTTATCCTTAACATAACCAATGGGATTTATTATTAGGCTAATTGGCTCATCCACTGTTGGTGTATCATAGATTATCTCACTTGTACTCAAATTCACATCAAAAACCCTATCAAGTGAAATGGGAAAAAACTCATGGACCAAACCAACTTGTTCCCTGTAACCACCATTGTGATCCATTCTGTGAAAGCATTAATTAGAGTTACCATCACTTAACTAATGGCTCACTCCACTAGTGACAAAATATTAATGATTATCATCCATAGTATTGGCTAGGAAACCACCACCATCACTAGAATTTACAATGCCAACCATAATTATCGTCACCCATACCTGTGATTTATCCTTAACAAAACCAATGGGATTTATTATTAGGCTAATTGGCTCATCCACTGTTGGTGTATCATATAATATCTCATTTGTACTCAAATTCACATCAAAAACCCTATCAAGTGAAATGAGAAAAAACTCATGGACCAAACCAACTTGTTCCCTGTAACCACCACTGTAACCCATCCTGTGAGTGCATTAATTAGAGTTACTATCACTTAACTAATGGCTCACTCCACTAGTGACAAAATATTAATGATCATCATCCATAGTGTTGGCTAGGAAACCACCACCATCACTAGAATTTACAATGCCAACGATAATCATCGTCACCCATACCTGTGATTTATCCTTAACAAAACCAATGGGATTTATTATTAGGCTAATTGGTGTATCATATGATATCTCACTTGTACTCAAATTGACATCATTCTCCCCAGGTTGAAAAGAATTTGTCCTCAAATTCACGTCATCCCAACATGGAATAAGTGAATCACCACTTGTGCACTTTTTGATTCGCAATATAAGCCATGTCCAAACATTGATCAAACTGATTATGACAATCACCTTTTTAACCCTCATTGATTCTTGTTCATCAGGCAATTCATCAGGAAACACATCAGCAAATTCTTCTAGCAAAGGAGTGAGGTGCAAATCTGTTGATACTTTATTTAATGGTGCTTCCATTACAAAGAGAATAAATGTAGGGTTCTGATACGAATATCAATGAGCAAAACTTCGAGGGTTTGATAGAAGGTGCAAAACAAGATGCAACCATGGGAGAGCTAGTGGCTTATGGAGACACAAGACTCTTAGGGTTGGCTAGGGTGAATTTTTACGTGTGCATGGTGACATGCACAAGTCTCCTCACGTAAAAATCAAGCAAGCATAATTAGTAGTTTAGGAGTGTTGAGCTATATGGGTTTTCTTCCCACTTCATTTGATAGGGTTTTACCATATGGTGTTTTGTGATTTTCTTATTTAGTTTATGAGTCATGGTTGATGGAATCAAACATGGGAAACACAAGATTGAAGGTTTCTTGAAATAAAGATCGAAGCTCAAAGGGTTTCTTGAAGTTCTTGAAAATGGAAGTCCATCAAAAATCAAAGGAAACTATAGCGGGTTATATGGCGGGATTTTTGAAAGATTTTGAAGGATTTGGGCAACGTTGTCAACGGTGTTTTCCGTGTTGTTTGACTTGGTCAACTTTAGTTAGTTAGTTGAAAATATTGTCCTTAGATTTGTTTCTCAAAATATCTAAGATTTAGGCTAGAAAATCAGATTACAAGTATATGGCGCAATATTGTATCCGGTTTCATAGAGATTATCTTGTTATCCTAATCTTAGTTTGTTATACCATAAATCTAGGGTAGTTAGGATTTGTTTAGGATATTCACATATTGTGTGATATGTTTAGCTATAAATAGGATGTAAAATACATCAATAAAATTCAGATTAGATTGATTGAAAACACATTGTTTCCGGTTTATTGTTTCACGTAAGTAAACAGAAATTTGTGAGGATTCTTGTGAAGAATTCGACGAGTGAGTGGTGCTTTGGAGCTTATTCTCACGTGAGGATAGTTTTTAGGATTTGAGGGTGCTTTGCTTTAATCAAATTCTATCAATTATTCGCCTTAGGACTTCAAATTTGTGGTGCGTGGCTTTATCAAATTTGTGTTCTAAGTTTACCTTGTGTGAGTGGCGTTTGTTTATAACAAAATTCACATCAGGTTCCCTTGCTCCACTTCCTTCTCAAATTCCTTAGCAGAAAGGAAGAAACTAGTTGGTTTGTGGTCTTTTCATGCAGATGGAGTCAATGGTAGGAGATTGATTCGTTTCCTATCCTTCAAAACTGTATATACATTCGCTTCTCCATTGTGTTGCACCTTCCTATCATATTGCCAGGGTCTTCCCAGGAGCAATTGGCATGCAGTCATGGGTACAACATCACACCACAATTCATCATTGTACAGACCAATTGTGAAATTGATCAGTGCTTACTTCTTGACTTCAATCCCTTTTGTATCATCAAGCCAATTTAATTTATAAGGACCAGTATGGTCTCTCTATGTCAATTTCAACCTTTTTACCAGATCTTTTGAAGCCACATTTGTGCAGGATCCACTATCAATGATTAAATTGCATAGGTAGGGACCAATTTTGCAGACACTGTGAAATAAGAGTTGCATGTGGTTCCATAGTTGTATGCAATGCTCTTATAACTATAAAGGCTTTGCCACCCTATATCAATGGAGGTTGTTTCATAGTTTCTAGGTTGTTATCAGCAGAATCCTCCCCTCTGTGGTTTTGAATGATGTCCTCATCATCTTTGACCACAATGTGATAAATTTCGTCTTCAGTGGCCCAAAATCTGGCCTGTTCCATTGTTAATGTGCGTTTTGATGTACAACCAGAAGCAATGTGACCTAAGCCTTGACATTTAAAACATCTCCTGCGATCTTCATATTCTGCTTTAGAAATCACCTTTTTGGGTTTATCCCCTGAAGAGCTCGGTGTTGCAGATGTTTGTGTTGTTTGTGGTAGTTGATTTGCTTTGGCATTAGTATTCTGAGGAGTGTAGGGTGCTTTACCAATGGTAGGCACCGAATTTCGTGTGGTGTCTCCCTTTATACGCTTTTCCACTTTTAAAGCCAACTTGCAGAGATCATCAAAGGTATGATATTGAGCCAGATCAAGTTCCTTATCAATATTTCTATTCAATCCCTTCAAAAATCACGCCATTTTCATGTGTTCCCTTTACTCTAAATCACAAAGCAAAGATAACCTTTCAAACTCTGCAATATAATCACGCACACTCATAGTGCCCTGATATAGAGAAGTCAACATGACATAATTTTGCTGATCAAAATCAAAAGGTACATATTTGTCACGCAACTTCTTTTTGAGGTGAGACTAGGAAGCTATTTTGGCTTTGTTTTGGTGTTTCCTTTTGTCTTTGACGCCCTCATACGCATGGACCAGGGCTTGCTTTGTTACTTTGAAATCACTGGTATTGCTTAACCAATGTGATGCGGATTTTGGGTAGTACTCGCAAATATAATCAAAACTCACTTTTCTTGTTTTTTTTTGTCAATTAAACTCTCCACTCATGGATTGATTTAATTGAAGACTAATTAATTAACACACTCCTGTAATTAATTAACTAGGTTCTAAATTTGTTAATCACTCCTGACTCACAAATTTATGATGGAAATTTCGAACAAATTGAAATCCACAATTTGCAAATTTTCGAAAAATTGTATTGAAAAATTCAATTCATAAAACTCAATTATTTTACAACCTAATGTTGAGATTATTTATAGGTATAATCATCAACAAAATCCTAACTATCAGCTAACAAACACATGAAAAACAATAGGAAACACGCCCACTTGTGCAACTTGCACAAGTTGCTCAATAAACTAAAGATAAGATTGCCACATCATCATGCAATTTGCACTTTGATCTTATCTTGCCTAACAAACTCTAAATAACTAACTAATCAATAAATTATCCTAAAAACTTGACTAAATAATTAATAAACAAGATAATCATCAAAAATTACACCAAAATCACAAAAATAACTTGTTTCCCAAGTTCTTAAAAATTCGTCCAAATATTCGCCACAATTCTTCGTCCATTTTTGCGTAAATTCAAGAAGTCCAAGATACTTCAAGAAATGCTTCAAGATTCAATCTTTTAATCAAGAAACTTTTAAGAAACCATTCTCCATGTATTTTAGCATATTTATGATGACCAAGACTCCACAAGAATTAATAATAACAATGTCCAAAATGAGAAAACCCTATCAAGTGAAATGGGAAAAAACTCATGGACCAAACCAACTTGTTCCCTATAAGCACCACTGTGATCCATCCTGTGAGTGCATTAATTAGAGTTACTATCACTTAACTTAACTAATGGCTCACTCCACTAGTGACAAAATATTAATGATCATCATCCATAGTTGTTTCTAGGAAGCCACCACCATCACTAGAATTGACAATGCCAACCATAATCATCGTCACCCATACCTGTGATTTATCCTTAACAAAACCAATGGGATTTATTATTAGGCTAATTGGCTCATCCACTGTTGGTGTATCATAGGATATCTCACATGTACTCAAATTAACATCACAATGTAACTTGTAAGGTTGAGGATGATTGTATGTGGGGTAGTTTAGATTCTAAATCATTAGGGTAGAGACCACATTAGTACAGCTGCCACTATCAATTATCACATCACACAGCTTGCCTTGTACATTACACCTGGTCACAAAAATTTTGTCCCTCTGGTTCTCTTAAATTGGCGCAGGTTTAAACTGAACAACCCTCCTGAGGACCAATGCCTGACCCTGTGTTTCTGCCTCTACTTCTTCCATATCATTATTGCTCTTTTCTTCCTGTGACTCAGAATTTTCGTCCTCCCCTTCTTGAAGGAGATCATCTAAATAGGAATCCTCAATTTCCTTTGCTTCCCTGACAGTGATCACCCTGGAATTTGGGCAATTTCTTTATAGGTGTCCAACTCCTTGACACTTAAAACACTTCCTCTTATCATCAAGGATTGCAGATCATTTCACTGGAGTGGTTGCCCTTTAACATTATCGAAATTAGGTTTAGCACTAGCTGTTTGGGAATACACCACTTCCTTCTTGGATTCATAGGTTTTAAAGAATGCTTTTGGCTTCTTTGAATTCCCATGTTTTTCAACCCTGAGTGCCACTTTACATATTTCATTATAAGTCCAATAGGGCTACAATTCCGCTTTCTCCCTAATAGATTCATCCAGTCCTACAACAAATCGAGCAACTTTGTGATCTTCCTTCTCTTCCAGATCACATAATATTAATAACCTTTCAAAGGCATTGATATACTCTTCAACACTCTTTTGCCCTTGTTTTAAAGTATGCATCTTCCGAAAATTATTCTGCTCATATTCATGTGGTACAAATTTCTTTCTCAATTCCCTTTTTAATTTGCGCCTTAACCTGATTTTCGATTTCCCTTCCTTTTTTCGTTTTCTTTGTCATCCTTCATACTACAAAGTAGCATAGGAAGTTAGCTTTAATTCCGCCACTCTGAAGGCTTTATGATCCTCATACTCTTTGTAATTGAAAACTCTTTCGGTTATCCTTAGCCAATCAAGGAAAACTTCCGGATGTAGACTGCCATTGAATTCAGGAACATCCACCTTTAGGCTACGATAATCATCCTTCTATTTGTCACGCTTCTTGTATCTGTTTCGGTCATCCTCATCACTAGAATTGGTGTCAATATCATGCCTAGGTTTGCGTGCACTCCTGCCTGAGTTTTCATCACTAGAACTTGAATCAATCTCCTCAATTGTGTGACCTTTTTTTTATTGTTTTTCGATCTTCCTGACACAAAGTTCATCACCTCTTCTAGCATAGTTCGTAGCTCCTTAATTTCATTGTCCCTTCTGATTTCCTTAGCTTGTTCTAAGGACAATCCCCTTTCAAAATTTATAGAAATTTCTTCACCTCCACCTTCCATAGCAATGTTGTTTAAAGTGTTTGATAGACTGATGAGCACTTGAGTATAAACGATCTCTCAATGAAAGCACCAAATTTGATGTGAATATTCTTATGAATTGAAAACTCACAAGGATAGGACTAAATTTTCGAACCAATAAAGGCGAAACCACCAAGATTCTTCAATTTAGGTTGATCAATTAGTCCTTTGATTAAAGCCTAAGCACCCTAAAAGCTACTAATTAATCTAATCTGCACAAGAGTGCAAAGAATTTAATCACCAACTCTTAATTTTCGGAATTTTGTTTTCAAGTAAACAAACTAACTTTTATTCAACTCAAACTTAATTAATTTACAACCTAGTGTTGAGATTATTTATAGGTATAATCATCAACTAAACACACGTCAAAAACAAGGGAAAAAAAAAGCCACTTGTTCCACTTGCACAAGTTGCTCAACAAACTCAGGATAAGATTGTCACATCATCATGCAACTTGCAACTTGATCTTATCTCGCCGAACAAACTCTAACAAACTAACTAATCAAGAAAATATCCTAACAACTTGACTAAATAATTAAATAACAAGATAATGATCAGATTTTAAGCTAAAAATTACAAGAATACTTGTGCCCAAGAACCAATAAAAAACGCCACAAACTCGCTTCAATAAACTGTTCAAGTTCTGCGCAATTTTCAAGAAGAACTTCAAGAAATGCTTCAAGATCCAATCTTTTAATCAAGAAACCTTCAAGAATTTCTCCTCCATTTATTTTAGCATAATTATGATGACCAAGACTCACCAAGAAATAAAGACTTAAAGCCTGAAATGAGAAAAACCCAGTGGGAGAAAACTCATAGGCAAAACCATCTTGTTCCCCAGAATCCACCATTCTTTGCCTTGATTTGCGTGCCACTTATTGATATGTGACCATGCACACACAAATCCCTACCCTTAATGCACCCATATGGTTGATATTTGCATATGCAACTAATTCACCTATGGTTGCATACTTACCATTGACATCACCAACTTTGAAGTTGACGTCACTTGTTTCATTAATATAATTAATATCATTGATGCTTGCACTTGTATCATCCTCTCCTTCTTCAAAAGAGTTTGACCTCAAACTTCGAAGTTGTTCATCAGGAACATATGGAGATAAATCACCTATATTAAAAGTAGCATGGACTCCATATTCACCTGGTAACTCAAGTTGATAAGCATTATCACCAACTTTTTTCAAAATCTTGAATGGTCCATCACATCTAAGCATCAATTTATTTTTCTGTGATTAGGAAACCTTTCCTTCTTGAGATGTAACCAAACCAAATCACCTTCCTGGAATTTTTGTGGGTTTCTGTGCTTATTTGCGCGCATCTTGTACTGATCATTCACCTTTTCAATTCTTGCTCTGATCTGTGCAAGTAAATTCTGCATATATTGAATTTTATCCAAAGCAGTTTTATGAACCAACTCACCTTTAGGAACACAGGTGAAATCAATTGGCAATTTAGGATTGACTCCATAAACCACTTCAAAGGGTGAATGTTTGGTTGCATAAGTAGGTGATCTGTTGTAGGAAAACTCAACATGCGCTAATTTCAAATCCCAATCCTTCTGAGTTTTACTTATCAACCCACGCAGTAGTACCCCTAATGTTCTGTTCGTCACTTTAGTTAGCCATGAATTTGTTGGTGATAGGAAGTACTAAAAAGTAACTTGGTACCAACAAATTTCCACAGTGATTTCCAAAAGTAGCTCATAAATTTTGAATCCCTGTCACTGATAATTGTTTTAGGAATACCATGCAACCGAATTATATCCCTAAAATACAGCTCTGCAATATTAACAGCATTATCAGTTTTATTAGAAGGAGTGAAAAGTGCCATCTTTGAAAACCTGTCCACCACCACCATAATAGAATCCTTATTTCGAGCAGTTCTAGGTAGTCCAACAATGAAATCCATTGATACATCTTCCCAGGGACCATCAGGAGCAGGCAACAGTATGTATAAACCTTGATGAAAAGTTGATTTAGCCTTTTGACATACAACACATTGAGAAACCACAGCTTCCACATCTTTAATCATCTTAGGCCAGTAAAAATGTTCTTGCAGCATGCTTAATGATTTAGCAATTCTAAAATGCCCTGCAAGACCCCCTCCATGCGCCTCTCTTACCAGTAATTTCCTTATTGAACAACTAGGCATGCACAACTGGTTCCCTTTGAACAAGAATCCATCATGTAACACATATGATCCTACTACTCCATTCCCCAATTGTTGCATCACAGGCCCAAAATCTATGTCACCTTCTGATGTGAATTTTCGTGTAAACAAAAACTCACAAGGGAATGGACTAAAATTTTGAATCTATAAAGACCAAGTCACCAAGATTCTTAATTTTAGGTTGATCAATTAGTCCCTTGATTAAAGCCTAAGCACCCTCAAAGCTACTAATTAAATCACAAGAGTATAAAGAACTTAATCACCAACTCTTAAAATTTCGGATTTTTGTTTTCTAGTAAACAAACAAACTTTTTTATTCAACTTCAACTTAATTAATTTACAACCTAATGTTGAGATTATTTATAGGAATAATCATCAACAAAATCCTAACTAAAACATACTAAATACACGCACAAAACAAGATAAACACACCCCTAATGACTCACAAGATAAGATTGCCACATCATCACTGCATCTTGATCTTATCTTGCTAACAAACTCTAACAAACTTTATCTAATCAAGAAAATATCCTAACAAACTTTCTAAAAAACTAAAAAAAAATTATGAAACTAAAAATCACAAAACAAAACACTAAACACGTCCTAAAACACATATCCTAACTATACTTGAACTCTTGATAAAAGAAATCTAACTAAAAATTGATTTCCAGTTTGACAGGCGGGCAGAAAAAATGAATAAAACATTATCTTGCGTCGAATATGGATGGTTGCGTGGAAGCTAAAACTTGGGGCAAGTTTCTTTTGAAGAAGGGGAGGATGATAGAATTGTGAATAGAAATAAATTTATACTTGGTCTACAATGATGGAGGATCACGTTCTTGAAAGTTTCTTGATTAAAAGATTTAATCTAGGACGTTTCTTGGTGCTTCTAAAGATAGAATTTCAAAAGAAAAATACACAAGATAATGTTTTATTCATTTTTCTGCTCGCCTGTCAAACTGGAAATCAATTTTTAGTTAAATTTCTTTTATCTAGAGTCCAAGTATAGTTAGGATATGTTTTTAGGACGTGTTTAGTGTTTTGTTTTGTGATTTTTATTTTCATAATTTTGGTTTTTAGTTTTTTAGAAAGTTTGTTAGGATATTTTCTTGATTAGATAATGTTTGTTAGTGATCAGGAAGCAGATTCAAGCATTGACGAGAAAGAGTTGATTCTAAGTCGTTCTGGGATTCAAGGGTGGCGTTCAGGGTGGCGTTCACTTGGACTACATGGCTTTGGATTAGCTCATAGTCATTGTTGCATAACACTCATGCTTGAATAAGGCCACACGCCACAAGGCGTTCACTTGGCGTTCAAGGTTAATTACTTGGCGTTCAACACTTGGAAAGGAAGGTTTACAAGTTGGCATTCAACATTGGCAAGTGTAAGTTGGCGTTCAACATTGGCAAGTGTAAGTTGGCGTTCAAACACTTGACGAGTATAAATTGGCGTTCAAATTGGCGTGTATTTTGATATTTTTCCAAGTTCTTGGGCAACGAGTTATCTTGTAATTTCTAGTTTAAAATCTAATGATTATATTGTTAATTAGTTATTTAGATAACTTGTTAGGATATTTTCTTGATTAGGTAGTTTGTTAGAGTTTGTTAGGCAAAATAAGATCAACTTGTAATAATGAGGTGGCATACTTATCAAGTTGTATGTTTATCTTGTGAGGGCCGAATTTACTAGGATTACTGTATCTTTAGGAGTTGTTTTATTTCCTAGATAATTTAGGAGAGTTTAACCAAGGTTGTTTAAGAGTCCTAAGGTATTTGTACTATAAATACCCATGTTTTATTCAATAAAATTAGAAGACTTTGATTATTGTTCATACTTGTTATGCGTTATTTTGTGTGAGAGTTTCACCCAAAATTACCAAAAATATTTCGAGTTTTTTGAGAGTTAGAAGCTTCAAAATATTCACCATAGTTTTAGTATTTGTGATTGAGTGTTCTCACAAAGATTAAAACAACCTTAGAACTAGATTGTTGAGTGTTCCAATCCTACCTAATCCTACCGAAGTTCTTTAAAATCAATCTATATTAAGTTTAAGCCCTTAGTTTGAACATAAGATATAGATCAGTTAGCAAGATAAGATCAAGATGCAGTGTTGATGTGGCAATCTTATCTTGTGAGTCATTTGTGAGTCATTAGGGGTGTGTTTTGTGCGTGTGTTTTGTCTGTTTTAGTTAGGATTTTGTTGATGATTATTCATATAAATAATCTCAACATTAGGTTGTAAATTAATTAAGTTGGAGTTGAATAAAAGTTTGTTTGTTTACTTGAAAACAAAAAAATCCGAAAATTTAAAGAGTTGGTGATTAATTTCTTTATACTCTTGTGATTTAATTTGATGTGGATTTTAAGTGGTACTCGCAAATAACACTCAAAACTCACAAAAATATTCAATCTTAGTTATCAAATCCAAATAACTTTGATTGAATGCTAATTAGTTAAACCAATCCAGAGAATAATTAAATAGGATTCTAACAAAGTAATTCAATCCAAAATCACAAAGTTAGGAGCAAATAGTCACGCACAAAAATTGATCCAAACTAGTGTATTTTTTTTTTTTTTTTGTGAATCAAAACTTAATTAATTACATCCTATTGTTGAGATTATTTATAGGTATAATCAACAACAAAATCCTAACTAAAATCTACTTAAGAATAACGCACAAGATAGGCAAATAAATCCTACTTGTGTGCAACTTGCATAACAAACTAAAGATAAGATTGCCACATCATCATGCAACTTGCACTTTGATCTTATCTTTCCTAACAAACTCTATCTAACTAACTAATCAAGAAATTATCCTAGCAACTTGACTAAATAATTAATAAATAAGATAATATCAGAATTAAGCCCAAAAATCACGGACACATAAAGAACCCAAGACTCCCAAAAATTCGTCCAATACTCGCCATAGCCATTTGCGCCATTTTCAAGATTTTCTTCAAAATTTCAAGAAATGCTTCAAGATTCAATCTTTTAATCTAGAAACTTTCAAGAAACTATTCTTCATGCTGGATTCCATCAATCATGACTCATAGACTTACCAAGATAATCACAAAACACCATATGGAAAAACCCTACAAAGTGGAGTGGGAAAAAAAACCATAGGCTCAACAAACACACTTAGCCCTACCTTTCTTTCCTTGCACCCAAAGGCTATTATTCCTCTATGAGAACGTCCCATGAGAGTCTTGTAACCCATGTTTGTCTTCTATCCACATTTAAACCCATAGGATTAAGCATTAAGTTCACAGATTCGTCCACCTTGCTTGAATCCTCATTCAAATTCACATCATAATTAGTAGCTTTGAGGGTTTTTGCCTATGAGTTTTTTTTTCCCCACAGGGTTTTTCTCATTTTTGGCATTGAGTCTTTTAATTCTAGGTGAGTCTTGATCATCATAATTATGCTAAAATACATGGAAGACAAATTCTTGAAGGTTTCTTGATTAAAAGATTGGATCTTGAAGCATTTCTTGAAATTCTTGAAGAAATCTTGAAAATTGCGCAAATTTGTGACGAAGCTTCTTGCGAGTTTTTGGACGATTTTCTTGGTTCTTGGGATCCAAGCAAGTGGCGTGATTTTAGTCTAAATTCTGACGATCATCTTGTTAACTAGTTAGTTAGATAAGTTGTTAGGATATTTTCTTGATTTGTTAGTTAGTTAGAGTTTGTTAGGAAAGATAAGATTAAGTGCAACTTGCATGATGATGTGGCAATCTTATCTTGAGTTTGTTGTGCAACTTGTGCAAGTGGCACAAGTGGGCCGAGTTTTCCTAGTTTTAGGCTATTTTTATTAGGATTTTGTTGTGATTATACCTATAAATAGTCTCAACATTAGGATGTGATTAATTAAGTTTGGAGATGAATAAAAAAAAGTTTGTTTGTTTACTTGAAAACAAAATTCCGAAAAAAATTAAGAGTTGGTGATTAATTTCCTTATACTCTTGTGATTTAATTAGTAGCTTTGAGGGTGCTTAGGCTTTAATCAAAGGACTAATTGATCAACCTAAAATTAAGAATCTTGGTGACTGGGTCTTTATAGATTCGAAATTTTAGTATATCCCTTTGTGAGTTTTTGTTCACACGAAAATTCACATCAAATTTGGTGCTCTCGATGAGAGGTCTTTTATACTCAAGTGCTCATCAATTAATTAAAACACTTACTATGGCCAGTGGTGGTGATGAAGTTCCTACCACCTTTGAAAAGGGATTGTCCTTAGAACAAGCCAAAGAAATCCGAAGGGACAATGAAATTAAGGAACTGCTAACCGTGTTGGAAGAAGTGATGAATCTTGTATCAAGCAGTTCGAAAAACGAAAAAAAGGGTCAAGTGATTGGTGAAAGTGACGCAAGTTCAAGTGATGAAAATACTAGTAGGAGTGCACGCAAGCCTAGGTGTGTATATGACATCAGTTCTAGTGAAGAAGATGACCAAAACAGGCATAGAAGGCGTGACAAACAGAAGGATGATGATCGTAGCCTAAAGCTGGACGTTCCTGAGTTCAACAGCAGTTTAGATCCTGAAATTTTCCTTGAGCGGCTGAGGAGAACTGAAAAGATTTTTGATTAAAAGGAGTATGATGATCATAAAGCCTTCAGAGTGGCAGAATTAAAACTAACATCTTATGCTAGTTTGTGGTTTGAGGGATTACAAAGAAAACGCAAAAAGGAAGGAAGGTCGAAAATTTGCTCTTGGCCAAATTGAAAAGGGAATTGAGAAAAAAATTTGTACCACATGAATATGAACAAAACAAATTCCTAAAGATGCATACCCTGAAACAGGGACAGAAAAGTGTTGAGGAGTACATCAATGCTTTCGAAAAATTGCTAATATTTTGTGGCATAGAACAAAAGGAAGATCATAAGGTTGCACAGTTTGTGGTAGGGCTGGATGGATCCATTAGGGAAAAGGTAGAATCACAACCCTACTGGACCTATGATGAGATCTGTAAGGTGGCACTCAGGGTGGAAAAACATGGGAATTCAAAGAAGCCAAAAGCATTCTTTAAATCCTATGAGTCCAAGAAGGAAGTGGTGTATTCCCAACCATCTAGTGCTAAACCTAAGTTCGACAATGATAAAAGGACAGCCACTCCAATCAAACCATTGACAAGTCCTGAAGACAATAGGAAGTGTTTCAAGTGTCACATACAACGAAATTACCCAAACTCTAGAGTAATCACTGCTAGGGAAGCAAAAGAAATTGAAGATGCCTACTTAGATGTTTTTCTTGAAGAAGGGGAGGACGGAGGTATTGATTCCCAAGAAGAACAAAGCTAAAATGATATGGAGGAAGTAGAGGCAGAAACACAGGGTCAAGCATCGGTCCTCAGGAGGGTTCTTCAGTCTAAACCTGCGCCAATTGAAGAGAACCTGAGGGACAAAATTTTCGTGACCAGGTGTAATGTACAATGAAGGTTGTGTGACGTGATAATTGATAGTGGCAGTTGTACTAATGTGGTCTCTACCTATTTGATTCAGAAATTGAATCACCCCACATACAATCATCCTCAACCTTATAAGTTACATTGGCTAAGCAACACCAGTGATGTCAAAGTGACTAAGCAGGCCTTGATAAATTTGAGGATTTTGTGATATGTGATGTCTGTCCAATGGATGCTTGTCACATATTGCTTGGTAGACCGTGGCAATATATGATCGATTTGTGAAGTATGATGGAAGAACCAATGTCTATATCATTAGGAAACAGGAAACTTACAAGCCAATTGCTTTAAAACTTCTAAAGGTAGCACAAGACAAGAGGCAATTGAATGTGGAGAATAAAAAGGGACTGCTTTTAACTAATCCTAAGGAATTGGAGAGGGAATTGAATGATTGCCAGCAAGTATTTCTGTTGATGGCAAAAGATGTGAGAGTTGAAATAGCTGCAATCGCTAAAATTCTTCAACCATTATTGAAGGAATTTGAAGATGTATTTCTAGATGACTTAACACCAGGATTACCACCCTATAGAGGCATTGAACACCAGATTGACTTAACCCCAGGTGCTCAGATTCCTAACAAGCCAGCATATAGATGCAATCCTGAGGAAACTAAGGAAATACAAAGGCAAATTTAAAAATTAATGCAAAGAGGATACGTGAGGGAGAGCATAAGTCCTTGTGCTGTACCAACACTGATTGTTCCAAACAAAGACGGTTCTTGGCGCATGTGCATAGATTCTAGAGCTGTAAACAACATCACAATCAAGTAAAGTTTTCCAATTCCGAGGATGGACGATCTCCTGGACGAGTTATATGGTTCACAGGTGTTTTCCAAGATTCATTTAAGAAGTGGGTATCATCAGATACGCATGAGAGAAGGGGATCAGTGGAAAACAGCTTTCGAAACTAAATTAGGTCTCTATGAGTGGTTAGTCATGCCCTTTGGACTCACCAACGCACCTAGCACGTTTATGAGACTTATGAAAGAAGTTTTGAAGCCATAACTGGGTAAGTTTGTTGTTGTATACTTAGATGACATATTGGTTTATAGCAGAAATATTGGAGATCATATGCAGCATCTAAGACAGGTTTTTGAGACTTTGGGACAATAAAAACTGTACGGAAAATTGGAGAAGTGTTATTTTATGGTGTAGAGTGTGACGTTTTTGGGTTATGTGGTGTCCACAGATGGGGTTTTAGTTGACCAATCCAAAGTTGACGCAATTAAGTCATGGCCAACACCCACAAGCGTAACTAAAGTTCGATCTTTCCATGGGTTGGCGTCTTTCTATAGAAGGTTTGTCAAAAATTTCTCATCCATTGTTGCTCCTACGACTGAATGCATTAAGAAGGATAAGAAATTTGAATGGACAAAAGAGGCGCAGATTGCATTCGAAAAGATCAAGAATATGTTATGCCACACACCTATTCTAGCATTGCCTGATTTCTCCAAACCTTTTGAAGTAGAAACAGATGCAAGCAATGTGGGAATTGGAGCAGTTTTGGTGTAGAGTAAAAGGCCAATTGCTTATTTCAGTGAAAAATTGAATGGAGCCAGGTTGAATTATTCAACTTATGATAAGGAATTTTATGCAATTGTTAGGGCTTTGGATCATTGGAGTCATTATTTGAGACATAACCATTTCATCCTGCATTCTGATCATGAAGCACTGAAACATATCAATGGTCAGCAGAAACTGAATCCTAGACATGCCAAATGGGTTGAGTTCCTTCAATCTTTTAATTTTTCATCTAAATATAAGAATGGAAAGTATGATGTGGTGGCAGATGCACTTTCCAGAAGATATGTGTTGATTAGTGTCCTGAATTGGAAGCTATTGGGTTTAGAACATATCAATACATATTATGAATCTGATGTAGAATTGGGCCCTATAATGCAGCAACTGGGGAATGGAGTAGTGGGATCCTATGTTTTACATGAAGGGTTCCTATTTAAAGAGAATCAGTTGTGCGTGCCTAATTGTTCAATCAAGGAACTATTAGTCAGAGAGGCGCATGGAGGAGGTCTTGCAGGGTATTTTAAAATTGCTAAAACACTGAGCATGCCGCAAGAACATTTTTATTGGCCTAAGATGATTAGAGATGTGGAAGCTGTGATTTCTCAATGTGCTATATGTCAGAAGGCTAAAGCAACTTGTCATCAAGGGTTATACACACCATTGCCGGTTCCTGACGGTCCCTGGGAAGATGTTTCAATGGATTTCATTGTTTGATTACCTAGGACTTCACGAAATAAGGATTCAATTATGGTGGTGGTGGACAGATTTTCGAAGATGGCACACTTTACTCCTTGTCATAAGACTGACGATGCTGTTAATTGATGTGAATTTTCATGTGAACAAAAACTCATAAGGGAATAGACTAAAATTTCGAATCTATAAAGACCAGTCACCAAGATTCTTAATTTTAGGTTGATCAATTAGTCATTTGATTAAAGCCTAAGCACCCTCAAAGGTACTAATTAAATCACAAGAGTATAAAGAATTTAATCACCAACTCATAATTTCGGAATTTTGTTTTCAAGTAACCAAACAACTTTTTTTTTATTCAACTCCAACTTAACTAATTACATCCTAATGTTGAGAGTATTTATAGGCACAACAAAATCCTAATAGAAATAGACTAAAAAACACGCCTTACAGTAGGAAATTCGGCCCACTACAACACACACACAACAAGAGAAGCATGCCACCTCATCATGCAACTTGCACTTGATCTTATCTTGTATAACAAACTCTAACTGACTAACAAATCAAGAAAATATCCTAGCAACTTATCTAAATAACTAACTAAAAAGATAATCATCAGAATTTATGATACGATTATCAATGAACAAAACTTCGATGGTTTGATAGAAGGGGGAAAACAAGATGCAACCATGGGAGAGTTAGTGGCTTATGGAGACACAAGGCTCCTAGGGTTGGCTAGGGTGAATTTTTACGTGTGCATGGTAACATGTACAAGCTTCCTCACGTAAAAATCAAAGCAAGTATAATTAGTAGTTTAGGAGTGTTGAGCTATATGGGTTTTCTACCCACTTCATTTAATAGGGTTTTACCATATGGTGTTTTGTGATTTTCTTATTTAGTTTATGAGTCATGGTTGATGGAATCAAGCATGGGAAACACAGAATTGAAGGTTGCTTGAAATAGAGATTGAAGCTCAAAGGGTTTCTTGAAGTTCTTGAAAACGGAAGTCCATCAAAAATCAAAGGGAAATATAGCGAGTTATATGGCGGGATTTTTGAAAGATTTTGGCGATTCTGGGCAACGTTGTCAACGGTGTTTTTCGTGTTGTTTGACTTGGTCAACTTCAGTTAGTTTTTCGGAAATATTGTCCTTAGATTTGTTTCTCAAAATATCTAAGGTTTAGGCTAGAAAATCAGATTTCAAATATATGGCGCAAGATTGTATCCGGTTTTGTGGAGATTATCTTGTTATCCTAATCTTAGTTTGTTATACCATAAATCTAGGGTAGTTAGGATTTGTTTAGGATACTCGTATATTGTGTGATATGTTTAGCTATAAATAGGATGTAAAATACATCAATAAAATTCAGATTAGATTGATTAAACACAAGTTGTTTCCGGTTTATTGTTTCACGAAGTAAACAAAATTTTGTGAGGATTTCTTGTGAGGAATTCGACGAGTGAGTGGTGCTATTAAGCTTTATCTCACGTGAGGATAGTTCTTAGGATTTGAGGGTTCTTTTCTTTAGTCAAATTCTATTAATTATTCGTCTTAGAAAGTGTCATTTGTGGTGCGTTGCTTTATCAAATTTGAAGTCTAAGTTATCTTGTGTGAGTAGCGTTTGTTTATAACAAAATTCACATCAACTTTTGGTGCTTTCGTTGAGAGATTCGTTCAATCTCAAGTGTTCAAATATCAATTTCCATGGCTCAAAAGGTAGGAGACGAACATCCACAGGATCACGAAAGGTTTGAGCTTGGCTCAAGCAAAAGAGCTACGTATGCAGGGGAGATTGACGAGTTAAAGGCTCGTTTAGATGAGTCTTAACTCATCATGCCTCTTACCAAGCAACTACTCCTGTAAATCTAACTTCCTACGAAGAATCTAAAACAAGAGGATGGCTCATCATCAAGTTCAAGTGAGCAAGAAAGTGTGAGGAGTGTACGTAAACCAAAAAACGGGTACTCACCAAGTTCTAGTGACGATGAGGAACCAAGATCAAGGCACAAACGTAAGGGAAAGATGAGGGATGATGATCGAAATCTTAAACTCGAAATTCCTGAGTTTAATGGAGGTATGGATCCTGAAAAATTTCTAGATTGGATTCGT
This sequence comes from Suaeda aralocaspica, assembly GCA_016808085.1. Taxonomy (NCBI): domain Eukaryota; kingdom Viridiplantae; phylum Streptophyta; class Magnoliopsida; order Caryophyllales; family Amaranthaceae; genus Suaeda; species Suaeda aralocaspica. The sequence goes on along the minus strand of PYUH01001220.1, from coordinate 12,385 downwards.
AGAGTTGAGAGGATTTTTCGTTACAAAGAATATGATGATCATAAGTCCTATAAATTAGCGGAGTTAAAACTCACTTCCTATGCAAGTCTATGGCTTGAGGGGTTACAAAGAAAAAGAAGGAAAGAAGGTAGGTCGAAAATATCTTCATGGTCTAAGTTAAAGAAGGAGATGAGGAAACGTTTTGTCCCTCAAGATTTCGAACAAAACAACTTCATTAAGATGCATACATTGAAGCAAGATAGAAAATCTGTTGATGAATATATTGTGGAGTTCGAAAAATTGATCATGGTTTGTGATTTAGAAGAGAAGGAGGACCACAAAGTGGCTCGTTTTGTGGCTGGTCTAGATGACAACATAAGGGAGAAGGTCGAATTACAACCTTATTGGACCTTTGATGAAGTTTGTAGAGTGGCAGCAAGGGTTGAGAAGCAAGTTGCACGTAAGCCAAAGACATACTTCAAAACTTACGATCCTAAGGAAAAACGTGATACCTTTCCTCAAAAATTAAACTTTGATAAGGTTACTAAACCACCCTTCATCAAGGATAAGAGCTCAACTTCAAAGCCCCAAAGTAGTGATCCACGCATTATTTGTTTCAAGTGTAAAGGGCAAGGTCACATTCAAAGAGATTGTCCTCATGCTAGGGTCACAACAACTCGAAATTGGGTAGATGGGGAAAGCCTTGAAGAAGAGGAGGAGATGTATGGGGATGAGGGAGAGGAAGAGTATGGCAATGATGAAAATATGGAGGAAGACACAGAGGAAGTCCAACCAGAAACACAAGGTCAATCCTTAGTGTTACGTAGGGTATTACAAACTCAAGGTGCGCAACCTTTGGAGAGTCAAAGGGATAAAATTTTTCTCACAAGGTGTAATGTTCAAGGCAAGCTTTGTGATGTAATCATAGATACTGGAAGTTGCACAAATGTAGTATCTACGTTGTTGGTGGAAAAGCTCGCAATTCCTACAAAGATACATCCTCAACCATACAAGCTACATTGGCTTAGCAACACAAGTGATGTTAAGGTAAACAAACAAGCCTTGATTGCGTTTAAAATTGGTAAATTTGAGGATCAAGTACTTTGTGATGTTTGTCCTATGGATGCTTGTCATATATTATTGGGTAGACCTTGGCAATATGACCGTTTTGTGAAGTTTAATGGGAGAACAAATGTCTATATTGTGCGCAAGAACCCTAATGAGAAATCATATGCATTAAAACCCTTGATGATTTCTAAACCTAAAACAAGCATGGGTAATTCTAAAGGTGTTTTGTTGGTGGGTGGAAAGGAGTTAGAAAGGGAGTTGAAAACAAGTTCTATGTCTTATATGTTGTTAGCCAAAGAGGTACAAGATGAAGCCCCAGAGATTCCTAGGGTTTTGCATCCTATGTTGAATGAGTTTTCAGATGTGTTTCCTAATGAGTTGCCACCAGGATTACCACCAATAAGAGGGATTGAACATCAAATTGATCTTATTCCTGGGTCTCAAATTCCTAACAAGCCTGCATATAGATGTAATCCAGAGGAGACAAAGGAGATACAAAGGCAGATTGAGGAATTAATGGAGAGGGGGTACGTGAGAGAGAGCATGAGTCCATGTGCTGTGCCTACATTAATAGTACCTAAGAAGGATGGGACGTGGAGAATGTGTATTGATTCAAGGGCAGTTAACAATATAACCGTCAAGTATAGGTTTCCTATACCTAGATTGGATGATTTGCTAGATGAATTACATGGTTCTCAATTGTTTTCAAAGATTGATTTAAGGAGTGGATATCATCAGATTCGAATGAAGGAAGGTGATGAATGGAAAACAGGTTTTAAAACAAAGCTAGGGCTTTATGAATGGTTAGTCATGCCTTTTGGGTTAACTAATGCACCTAGTACGTTTATGAGGTTGATGAATGAGGTCTTAAAGCCATACATTGGTAAGTTTGTAGTGGTGTATTTAGATGATATTTTGGTGTATAGCAAGAGTGTTAATGATCATCTAAGCCATCTAAGGAGTGTGTTTGGGACATTACGAGAACAAAAGCTCTATGCTAAGCTCGAAAAGTGTTATTTCATGGTACCAAGTGTGACGTTTTTGGGGTATATTGTGTCCAAAGATGGGGTTTCTGTTGATCCATCTAAAGTGGAAGCTATAAAATCATGGCCAACACCAAAAAACGTGACTGAAGTACGTGCTTTTCATGGGTTAGCCTCGTTCTATAGGAGGTTTGTGAAGAATTTTTCATCTGTTGTTGCTCCTATAACCGAATGCATTAAGAAGGATAAGCCTAAGTTTGAGTGGACTAAGGGGGCACAAGAAGCTTTTGAATTGATTAAGAAGTTGCTTTGTAACACACCCATACTAGCCTTACCAGATTTCTCTAAACCATTTGAAGTAGAGACGGATGCAAGTGGGGTTGGAATTGGTGCTGTTCTAGTCCAAGGGAAGAGGCCAATTGCTTACTTTAGTGAGAAGTTGAATGGTGCTAAACTGAACTATTCTACATATGACAAGGAGTTCTATGCCATTATTAGAGCTTTGGATCATTGGAGTCATTATTTAAGGCCTAATCACTTCATACTACATTCTGATCATGAAGCTTTGAAGCACATTAATGGTCAACAAAAATTGAATCCAAGACATGCTAAATGGGTTGAATTTTTGCAATCTTTTCACTTCTCTTCAAAGTACAAAACGGGGAAGTCTAATGTTGTTGCTGATGCTTTGTCAAGAAGGTATACTTTGCTTGGTGTTTTGAACTTTAAGTTGCTTGGATTAGAGTTGATAACACAATTTTACGAGCAAGATGGAGACTTTGGACCAATAATGGCGCAACTTTCAAAGGGTTCTATGAGTTCCTATGTGCTACATGATGGGTTTTTGTTTAAAGGTAATCTATTGTGCATACCTAAGTGTTCTATACGTGAGTTACTAGTAAGGGAGGCTCATGGAGGAGGTATTGCTGGACATTTTGGCATTACAAAGACACTAACCATGTTGCAAGAACATTTCTATTGGCCAAAGATGATTGTTGATGTTGAAGCTATAATTGCTCAATGTGCTACTTGTCAAAAGGCAAAGGCGGCCTTCCATCAAGGCTAGTACACTCCATTGCCAGTGCCAGAGGGACCTTGGGAGGATGTTTCTATGGATTTCATTGTAGGGTTACCAAGGACAGCAAGAGGCAAGGATGCAATTATGGTAGTGGTTGATAGGTTTTCAAAGATGGCTCATTTTACACCATGTCACAAGACCGACGATGCTATGAATGTGGCTGACTTGTATTTTCAAGACATCATAAGGTTACATGGGGTTCCAAAAACCATTGTCAGTGA
>PYUH01001216.1:326126-357518 GCA_016808085.1 Suaeda aralocaspica | reverse complement strand
ACTTAGACAAAGACCCTCTCTTTTTTGGACTTTTAATGACTGAAGGAGGTGGAGGCTTTCTTATTTGAAGCGTTNGGAGGTGGAGGCTTTCTTATTTGAAGCTTGTTGGGCCTAGAGGATGATGGGCCTTTGTTTGGTGAGTATTTTGGTGTTGTTTGGACTGCTGGACTACCACTGTGGACCACATAGATCTCAATACCCCTATTTTTGACACACAACTGTGTCATCTTCCTCACCTCACCATCATCAAAAACCTTCACTAATCCCTCATCCAATGACATCCCAGGTACACGATAATACAAAGCTTCAATGTTAGTGTAACCCCCACATTTAACAACTAGTTCATTTAGGTAGAAACCACACAACTCATCAGGGTCAACACTAAAAGTCCTCCCCTCCCCACTAAAGTAACGTGTCTTCTTCCTATTATCAACACCAAAAAAAACCCCATGCCATATCTTCAAATAAACTGTGTCCTCCATTAAAACTGAAAATAATATTACAGAATATTAAACACCAACAATTCAAAACTAAACACTTTACAACAACAACAACAACAACAACAATTCAAAACTGAATCCTAAGGTAACAAGAACAACAACAATTGAACACTAAGCACAAAATTTTCGACAATTCAACAACAACAATTAAAAACTAAGCTAAGCTATAGCTAACAAGAACAACAACAATTGAACACTAAGCCCAAAATTTTCGACAATTCAACAACAACAATTAAAAACTAAGCTAAGCTATAGCTACCAAGAACAACACCAATTCAGAACTAACCCCAAAATTTTCGACAACTCAACAACAACAATTAAAAACAAACATCAACAAACCTAATCTAACCCCAAAATTTTCGATTTTTTGCAATGAAATTAATATAATTCCCCAAGCAGAACAATTCAATTCAAGTACAGACCAAAAACAATTGAAACAAATGATGAGGTCGACTAACCTTGATTGTTAACTGTGTCCTTCGAACTTCAGGTTGATGATGGTGTAGTGCAAAAAAGTGAAGCGTGTACAAGAAGCCAAAAATTTTGAAGAGAAAAAGAAAACAAGAGAGTCAATTTAATTGAATACATTAAACAACTGAAATTGTCAACTACTAAAGAATACCTAAACCCAACAAAAATAGAGAAAAACACAAATTACACATTTAAGCTTACCAGTTATACATGTCACAAGTAAAAAGGTCCAAAAAAAGAAAATCATGCTCAAAGTTTGGTCCAATTTTGAATTTTTAAAAGTTTGGTCTTTTATTAGGATACGGCCAAAAGTTGAGATTATTTTTGTGAATTTTTCCAAAATAATGAAGCTTAAACTAATAATAATTAGGCTCAAACTAAAATTCAATGTTATATGGGCTAGCCACATATAAGACTTAATCTTTTAGTAGATATTAATTTTGTTTTACTTATCATAATTTTACAATTAATTTAATATTAGACTTTTAAGTCGTGCATCATATAGACATTATACTAGTTATATTATATACTTGTAAATCAAAATATAGGTGGGCAAAAGAGCATGAAAAAGATCAATGTGAGCGAGACACGTGGCGAGTTGTGTATTTAAGAATTTTGTTTTAGTATAAAAAAACATGGATGGATGGATGCAAATAATTTTTTTTTTTTGGTGCTAGGGAGCCACAAGGGCGGGGATGAGAATCGATCACAGGATCTCCTGGAATCGGGAGAAAGCTTTTACCATTTGAGCTACCCCTCACTATCGGATGGATGCAAATAATAAAATTGAAGGTAACCGTATATGCTATAAAAATTGCCAACAAGTCTGAGCGGAATAAACTAATGACTTGTATTGTATGAGCTTATTATTAGAGCTTGAGCAAAACTGAGCATTCAAATTTCTTGTTCAAGTTTGGTTCATTTAGACAAATTCTTATTGTTCGAGTTGGACTTTAGCTTGCTCATTTATTATTTGTCAAGTTTGATCAAGCTTAAGCTTAAGCCAATGTTGAAGCTTATGTATAAACAAACTTAATTATATATTTATATATGGACGAACTCTATAACTAGCTGTAATAGTCAACCAAATTAAACATAAAAATGGAATATGATACCATTCAAAAGTGTTAGCAATAATACAAAATTCAACATAGTCTTACACTACTCATAACATTGCAAACAAATACTTGTAATTAACAACATCCACTAATGACATCACAAAAAAATCACATTACATAATAATTAATAACAACATTTTTCATGCACCCTTGACTGCAATAGTCTTAGGCTTCTTAGGCTCAGGAGGCAACACTTTATCAACTGTAACAGTCAATACACCATCTTTACAAACTGCACTAATCTTCTCAGCATTAGCATTCTCAGGCAACACAAACTTTCTCATAAACTTATTGCCAACTCTCCTTTCCATCTTCAAATACCTAACTCCATCTTCCTTCTCATCCTTGCTCTTCTCCCTCCTCCTTTCACCGCTTACAACAAGCACATTGTCGTCTTGCAGCTGCACCTTTATCTCAGAGGGGCTAACCCCTGGCATGTCAACGATATACTCATATGCTTTCGGAAGGTCCTTGATATCAGCTGGTGTGCGAGCCATGGCCTTGGTGTCGTTCATGTAGACTCGTGATGGGCTATTGGCTTGTTGTTGTTGTGGTTGTTTGGTGTTGGGTGCTTCTTCTGTGAATTGGTCTAACATGTCTTGGATAGTGTTAAGGAATTTGGTGTCAATGAATCCGGGAAACCTTACGTCCATATTTTGATTTTGGTGTTGTTATTAAGGAAATTAAATATGACTAAAGAAAGAAAATTATGAAAGCTTTTGTTTTCTTTTTTTTTTTTTTTTTGGCTGATCAATTCAATGTGTATACTTAACTTCTTTTGTGTGTAGTTTGTGGAATTGTTTTGGTTTTTATAGAAGGAAAAAGCTAGGGAGCTGAAAATAAAAGAGAATTCTAGTAGTTATTAGATGCTTTAGGAGTTGGGATTTTTTTATTCATGTTCTAGAAAAAATTGAAAAAAGGGCAAGCAATGCTAAAGAAGGTATTAGAATGTTCATTAATCTCCTGCAGGCTGCAGCTCATAGCTAATTATTAATCATAAGCACAATTAATCGTTTCATGTCACGGATCTTGTGGACTTTCCCTCTGGCCGCCTACCATGACTCACTTATTGACATTAGCTTGACACACAACACGCTCATATGCTACTACATTTTAGATCAGTAACCATTATTACTATAGACCTATTGCAAGTTCACTATGTTCAGTAACTTGCTATTTTGCATTGTGTAGAAAATATCACTAAATATCGAAAATTATCAGATTAAGTGTTCTTCATTAGAAAACATTATTATTAAACATAAATAACTTCAAATATAATTAAAGAATCCACTATAAAAAAAACCAATTACTCTAATGACTAATGAGTGTGTGTTTTAAATTTATGCTAAACATAAAAAAGATTCAAGTACTCCTACATTATTGAAGTACTAATATGCAGCAGCAGCAGCAGCAGCAACTGTAATAGGACTTCTAACATAGTGCTTCCCATCAGTCCATGTCAAGTCTCCAAACAGGTACCCATGAGGCAAGTCACCCTCTTTAGCCTTCAAAACCACCTTATAACTCTTCTTGTCGCCAACCTTCTTAAAGGTCATTACTTTGGGAACCACAGTAACCTTCACGCCTTCTGGCTCATGCACCCGAGCTACATAAGTTCCTGCACTTCCCATGTTCTTGACTGTTCGAGTGACAGTGACTGAGCCAGAGAGATTAGGCACCGTGATAGAAGGGTAGTTCAGGTTTAAAATGCTATTTTTGGTGGTAGGGCACTTATAAGTGCTGTCAAAGGTACTTATCAGAGTTTGGTTGTAACCAAGTTCACAAAGGAAGTTCAAATAGTCACTTGTGGCTAAGTCATAGACCAATCCAGGGTTCATGGCACGGTTTGGTCGAACATGTCCTGCACCATAGCTGAATGGGTTGGCTTTTGTGAAGGATGCAGTCTCCATTTGATGGTGTGTGTTGTCCATAACTCTAGCTGCGCACAGCAAGGTGATAAGTTACAAATTACGAGTTACAGTCTATGAAACAAACATATATGAGGAATTTTGGGATATGTGGAGTTGTATCAAAGTAAAATAGTTGAGGGAAAAAGTAATAAGAGTTACCAGTAGTCATAATAGCAGATCTGATTGCAGCAGGACTCCAAGAAGGATATTTAGTTTTGAGGAGACCAACAATCCCGGAAACATGAGGGCAAGACATAGATGTACCGGAGACAACCATGTAAGAAACTTTGCGCTTATCAGAGTCTTCCTCGGTAGGACTTGCTGCTTCAGAGTACGCGGCCATGATATTTACTCCTGGTGCAGTGATATCAGGCTATATAATACACACAGAAAATTATAAGGTCATCAGTAAAATCTCACTAAATAAAACAGCAGAATACACAACAAAAGTTTGGTGATTTCTAATAACTTACTTTCAGAATCTCTGAATTAAGAGTATTTGGACCTCGTGATGAGAAAGCAGCCATGTACGGAGCAGGCTTGGTTCCTAGTGCTATTTTTAGGTGAGTAATGTAACCATAGGCGTCACTGTTAAACGAAAAAATGAATGACAATCTTTATAGGACCAATCCATTTGTGATCGACTAATGCATCGTGTGAAAAGGTGATGTTCTGTCTATAAAAGAAATGCACATTAACATAGCAAGAGGATAGTATGAATACATACCTAGTTGAGTTAATATAGGCCAAAACAGCAGCTCCATCATCATATGTAAGATGTGTCGCGGGGAGGACATGAAGATCAGCCAATAATTCATTGCCATCTTCTTGGGCATTGCAAAGAATCATGCCAGCAGCACCTGCGAGTTTTGCTTGGACACCTTTGTCAACTCTTGATGTAACTCCTCGAAGGCATGCCAAGATCTTTCCTTTTACTTTATTTTTATCCAATGTTCCTGCCTCGCAAAACATTCTGTATACATACATTTTATACATTTAGATTTGCTATATATTACTACTATTAAGAATTAAAAATCGATTTGCTTTGTTAGGGAAGAGTTAACATTACGCGTCATCAGCAGATGCATTGGCTGCCTTTGCCTGAGCACCAGATATGAGTTTATATAGCTTGTCATTTGGCAAAGACGGTGACAGACTTAAACCCTGTAATTAAACATAGAGATTTTAACTAACTGATATATGATTTGCATAATTCACGAACCCATATAATTTGAAAGATATTGACTGCCAAGATTGAATTGAAATACCTTAAATCTCTTGCCATTACGAAGCTCAACATAAGACTGAAACTCCCTATCCAAAGTATTAGCTCCAACAGTTATCATCCAAGGTGCAACGTTTGAGACACTTCCCTCAACAGGTCCAGAGTTACCAGCAGAACAAACGACAGTAATACCATGTTGAGTAGCATGGAATGCACCAATAGCAATACCATCATTGAAGTAATCAGTAGCAGGACCACCAACAGATACCGAGAGCACATCAACACCGTCATGTATGGCCATGTCAAAGGCAGCCAGCATGTCAGCATCAGAGCAGCCGTCTTTCCAACAGACCTTGTAAGCAGCAACTCTGGCTTTTGGTGATCCACCTTTAGCAGTGCCGTTGGCTAGGCCTAAGACATTAGCTCCTGGAACAAAGTTTCCAGCTGCTGTTGATAGTGTATGTGTTCCATGACCGTCAAAATCTCGTGGGGAGGCATTCGATTTGTCAATTATTCCTCGACTGGCTGTGTAGCCATTGCTGAATTGCCTTGCGCCAATGATTTTCCTACAAGATGTTTGAAATTATAAGTCAGCAATGTATATAATTAATTATATATCCTCCTTTACATAAACAGGTCATGTAACAAGTTTAAAACATACTTGTTGCAAGGAACACCGCCATTCTGGTGCTCACAAACACCTTTCCACCTAGCCGGAACAGCTCCATATCCTTTGTCACTAAAACTCTTTGATTCGGGCCAAACACCTATTCATCATTCACGATAAGTGCAACAAATCATTGTAACGTACGAAAAATGAAGGGAATGTATATATACCAGTGTCAAGGTTGGCAATGATGGTGTCTTCGCCAAGTCTAGCCTTGTTCCAAATAGAGCTCTTGAGAATTGTATCATTTTTTTCAAGCATCATAAAATCCCATGAGTGTGTTGTGTGTAGCTTCTTCAGTCGACTTGGGAACACTGATACTACTTGTGGATGTTCTGATGTACATTTATAATTTCCACACGTAAATTAAAATAGAAACAAGGTTATTGTTTTTGAGGAACATACACTAAATATCAACCTATAAAATGTGAATACATCATAGCTAGTTATGTGTCCTATAACAAGAAATTGATTATTATAAATTCAAAACCCTTTGAAAGCTAAAACTTTATCAACCAAATTAAAAGTCTCCTTTTTTTTTTTTTTATACTTTTGTCTAATTATACAATTCAAATGTCACACTTTAACCATTGTTTGCGCTTTATGCATATATAATAACAAGTCTGATAATGAAGCAATAAAGATAAAAAATTACTAGCTATTTCGGTTGCTTGTTCTTGTTCAAGAATTGCCGCAAATCCGTTAATATGCATCTTGTACGAGTAAAACATTGCATTCCTTGCCTCTTCTAGGCTACATTGGTATGAAGCAAAGTCAATCGTTAATATTGAACTCCAAAAACATATAGTTCAGCCAAATATTAGTGTATTAATTAGTACCTTCCAGTGTAAGTGGCAAGCAAACTTTGATGATAATTTTCCACTAGTTCAAGGTCTTGTGTTGTAACGTCTGCACCATGGTTGTGCGCTCCCATGTACACTATGTAGGGCTAAATTAAACAAAAACATACACTATTATCATTAAAATTAAATGAAGAAAATTAATGGTATGTTAATTCGTAGCGAAATATGTGAATTAGCAACATAAACATACTTGCTTAGCAGCAAAACCAGTGTTTAGTAGCGCGAAGAGGATGAGAAACAAGGTGATTTTCATGGTACCAGTTGCGTAATGAGTTAACGCCATGGCTTAATTACTTGTGATGATTAAACGATGGTAGTACGCACTAATAATTGAAAATTTTAGTTATTATGGTATTTATAGTAAAAGAGGTCAGCTCTTAAAGATCCTATGGTACCAAATTATAAAGATCCAATATCGTATTAGAAATTCAATCTGTTTATCATCCAATATATATTTATATATTTCGATGAATCTTTGGGGTTTATATTATGAATCAATCATATCAATTAGAGATTGATTACTAGTTTATTAATTATCATAATCATAATTATTATACGTTTTTACATGCATGCAAATCCTGAAATCCTTATTCACGTACGTACACTTCATTAATTGGTATGATAATCAGAAATAACATGTGTGAAATGCAAATTTTTTTGTTTATTTATACCCATTATCTTAATAAAAATCACATTAGTCCAAAAGTATTTTGCATACCAGTACGGTAGACTAGGGGTGTCAGACTGTCAGATTGGGTTACAAACCGTTGGGTTAACTGAGTTGTCCTTGATCAAAATTGAAATAACTTGAACTGAAAGCGATCTGTAACCTGAAAATGATTTGAGGGGAAAGTGACCGAAACTGTTATTGACCGATAAATCAATGGATTGAACTGAATTAAACCTGAACCGAAAATGACTCAAACTGAAATTAACTTGTACAAAACCCGAAAAAAGGACGAACCAAACTGAATTGAACTGAATATTAAGCAACCTGATCTTTTGACCCAACTTGAACTGAACTGATATGACCCAAAACTCAATCTTATGTAAAAATAAAATTTTATTTTACCGTGTAATATTTTATAACTTAATAATTTCTTTGGAATTAATTAACGTGACACATTATAATGTATATTGGAATCAATGTGAACTTACACTTGGAAGCTTTCAAATATATTACTCCGTAATTAAATAATTATTTGTATGTGTCAACTACACCAAAATCAATACGAAACACGATTAATATGAAGTACCAAGGCATAGTATTTGATCCGACCATAATGGTCCGAGCCTTAACTGGATTGTTTCCGAAGTAATAGTAACTGTTTTTTCTTGCTCCCGAAACGACATGAACTGAATTGGATTGAACCAAAGGGACAAAACGACCAAAGTTAAACTGAAATGATTTGTCCCGAATCCGATTGAGTCATCCCTAACTTGTACCGACCAACCCAAATTGACACCCCTACAGTAGACCCAAGTTTATACTCCGTAATTCTTTTTAGATTTCAATTACTACCAATCAATTTTTTTAAACAAATCTCATATATTTAATTTACAAATTAAAATCATCTTTAATAAATTATTGTAAAACAAAGGTATCTTTATCGATCTCTTTGCTCGTTAAAAAGAGATCTTTATTTCTTAAATCATCTTTTTTTCATGTTAATAATGATTTTATTTTATCTTTTTTACCCTATGTGTCACAAATCAAAGGATTGTATATGTTTGTTTAATGTAACCAACTAACCACTCACTATTGTAATTAACTTGAATTAAAATGACTCGAACCTAATTGGGTCAATCCAAACCTGCTCCGCCAACCTGAATTAACCTCCCTTACATATATTATTGGCTCAAATATTTTTAATGTGGATTGTGGACCATGGGCTCACCAAAGGTCCAAATACTTTTCATATAGACTGCAATCAGTCTACTGTACATATAAATTTGTATAAACAACATAAAAACTTTCAGTTTTATATGGTTAATGTTCAAAAATTTAGGCTCTGTTCTCTTCACGGGATTTGGCTGGAATGGAATGGAATGGAATGAAATGGAATGGAATGGATGGGATTAGAATGGATTGTCGGGATTAGAATGGATTAGAATGGATTACGTGGTTAGAATGAATTAGAATAGATTGCCGGTTATTATTATCATTAGTTATTAATATTTTGTAACAATGTCAATTATTTTTTAACATTGAAATTATTATTATTATTATTATTATTATTATTATTATTATTATTATTATTATTATTATTATTATTATTATTATTATTATTATTTCCAAATAAAAAAAATTGCTTGTTGATTTCAGCTTAATTTCAGTTTGATTCGATTCGGCTCTAATCAATCCAGGTCAGTTTAGCTCCAATCAATTGATTTTAATTCAGTTCAATTAAAAAAAGTGTACGGTGAAAAAGACAATATTAGTACGGTGAATTTTAATTACCGACATTCGTCATCACGCAATGCAGTTGAAAGAATTTTTGGAGTATTGAAAAAAAGGTGGAAAATTTTAAGAATGATGCCACAAATGGAAGAAACGTATCAATTGGCTATAATTGTGGCAACATGCACTTTACATAATTTCATTCGATTAGATAAGTTAGGGATTTCAATTTCTCATGGTCCCCAAAATATTGAACGTGTAGCTGATTTAAATTTCACTAATCCGATACGAACAATGTTAATGCGAGACATTCGTGCAAATATTGCAGATAAAATATGGCAAGATGTGTGTGCTGGAAATATAAGGTTCCAAGAAGATGATGACATAGAGGAGGAAGAAATATACGAGGATAATTGAAGCACTTCTTTATCTACTTGTAAGGATATTGTATCTACAGTAAATTATTATGTAACAAAAATGTAGTAAAAAAAAGAAGCAAATCTGTTATGAACATTATTGTGTCGTCAAGATTTAAATTTTCAAGAGTTTAATTAAGAATTTAATTTTAATTAAGATTTAAATTTTCAAGAATATATTGTCGGGATTAGAATGGATTGGAATGGATGACCCGGGAATGGAATGGATCGGGATTGTAATCCTGTGAAGAGAACAGAGCCTTAGTCAAGATGTTCATTTCTCAAACTATAATGTAAATACTTGTTTTTTCTTTTTAATTAAATTTTTTTTCAATAGTCTAAGTCTACTCTTGACGTTCAATTTTCTATAGTTACTTTCCAAATTAAACTACTATATATAACATTGGTATTGCTTTTTTAGTAAAAGCTTCCAATATGTAAAATTGTTACTCTAACATTGCAAAATTTGAATATTACATTTCAAAAACTAAACATGTCTAAGCTAATTGAACAACTGAATATTAGACTTCAACCAGCGTTTTCTAAGTTACAAAATACTTAATAACTAAAATTGTAGGTTAGAAATATATATAATTAAAATTATAGTCATAAACATCCAAGAATCATATATAATATATAAATGACGTAAATTATAAGAAAAATGGATTATTATTTAAAATCAATTAAATAAATTACTAATGAACATTAATCATAGTCAATGGGCCGAGCCCAGGCCCTAGAACCATCTGAAAATCCCAAATTAAGTCGGTTAGTTGCGCGGTTTCTTCAACAACGAACCATTTGCTCTGCAACTTTTAGCAGAGCAAAACACTTTCGCTGTTCCAATTTCCATATTCTTTTGCTTCAATTCAATTAATCCAATTTCCTTATTTTCGGTGAAACCTTAAGCATTTCTTACGATCATCATTTCCATTTTTATGTAATTTCTAAATTTTGATTACGATGATATAAAATTTGTTCCAATTTAATGAATATTTTTAATTTTGATCACCATCTTATATCTAATTATAATTACAAGAATTATGAATTATCTCTTTTTTTTTTTCTTCTTTAAATTGTGTTATCTGCAGTTATTTACCTATATAATTTGATTTTTGGCTGATTTTATTATTATCTTCTAAAATCGAATTAGGTTAAATTGGATGATTTGAATATGGCGATTTCATCTTTGAGTGCCGTTTCTGGGGTTTCTTCCTCGGTTTTATTTGCCCCAGGTAATAATTTTTTGGTGTCATATTTATGCCCTAATTTTGAATTTCGAATTGATCATTTAATATTTATATGTTTGATTTAGAGATTTTTTAACGGAAATTTAGTTGGAGTAGATTGTAATTTGTTTCATTTATTCAAGAAAACGTTTTTATTTTGATGAAATGGAATTTTAGTTTTGAATTGCCTAAGAATTCATGCTCATAATTTTTGGTTTCATTTAATGGTTTGGTGATCATATGATGTATGTATGCTTGTAATCGTTTCGTTCCGTGGTTTTGCAATGATTGTACCGCCTGATGGCCGTTATCTTAGCCTTTATGTTTCATGGTTTGGTGGTAGATGTATGTCCTTGTTTTGGATACTTGGAGTGGCGAAAACTTTGTTAATTTGTTAATGTATTTCCCTGGAACAGTGTAATCTAATTCGCTAGTATGTTATATAATATGATATTGCAATTCGCTACCCATTTTGTTAAATGTGCTTACAATGACCTATTAGGTTATATGATTCGCCATTTACATTCACTATATCGGTTGGGGTTCTGGAATGTCCAATGTGTATTGTGGAAGAGATTTTACCACGGTCTTTCGTTATAACAAAAGTTTTTTTTTTGTTTTCTTAGAGGTCTAGTTTCCTATCTCGGTCAATATTTGTTGGTGAATTTTGTTTGTTCTTTGGTGTGATCAATGCTTTGGCATCTTTGAACAGTAAGGTTTGAGCTTCCGAGGAGAGGCTTGCATAAGCATCATGACCATGGAGTAAAGGGGCTTGGTAGGGCATCGTTTGATTTGAATTGTGAACAACAATTAGTGAAATTTGGCAAGCTATCGTTGTGTGTGAATCACACTCGAAAGTTAACTCAAGCAACCAGAGTGCTATCTGCTTCTGTGGTTTGTTCAGCTGCTCTGGTAAGCTTTTCATATACTACTCTATGAACCAGGTTTTTTTAGCTTTTCAAATTGTTCATCCTATCTGCAGTCTTCATGATAAAGTTGAATCGCAATGAATATTATGATAGCTATAATTCTATGAATAGCCGATAGGAAAGTATGAATACTCCGTAATAATGTGTGACATGTCCATAAAATTTACTTGCTTAAATATTGGATGGACCTTGTCTGCCAAAGGTGCCTAGATGACAGGAAAATGATAGCAGAGCTACAACCATATAGTAGACTTCATACCGACAGGGGGCCTTATGACCAGTGCTGGGTTTACAGTTCATGCTAAATGTATAGTGTGCATACAAAATTGAGTTGTCAGTTAAGTACAGATCAGTTCTGTGTGTTTGTCCATGGCTTTCATGGTTTCCACCATGCTGTGGATCTCTTATAGGCTTTATGCAGCTCCAAAGTTGTTAAGGAAAATAGTTTATGGAACTGTGCCGACATTGATTGATTTTATCTTTTGTCATGGAAAATAGAAGTGGAACTTTTACCTGTTTGTCTCTGTTTACATTTGAGGATGGAGTGTAACAATTTTGAATTTTATTTATTGATTGGGTAAAAAGTTGCGTTATGCAGAATGTGAATTTGTTGTAGCTTGGTTATTTTGAAGCACTAGGATAAGGATATCTTTGAATTTTAAAGTACATAATGAGTTTATAAAAAAAAGGTAAAGTATTTGTGAAAATACTAGACAAGCTTTCCGGTATGTAAATAGCACATAAAAGTATGAAACTATCATACTCAAATCATACTCTGGTGTTTCAGAGGAGTAATTAGTTGCAGAGATAGTTCTAAATTTCTAATGCCTTTGTCAAATGAGCCCCTATTCTTGTCTGTGAAATTGAATAAGCGCCAGAGATTACTGGACTTGCTCAATTAAAAGTTCAAAAGCCAGTTCTTTACATTATTCTGTGCATCAGCTGTCTTTGTTCTATTACATCTTTTTCAAGTTGAAAATTAAGATTTCAAGTTCACCTTGCTTCTCATTAACTAGTTAAAAGAACCATGAATGTTCTACACCATGCCTTAGGAACTCGCACTCTGTATAAGGTATTTCGATGTTACTAAAGATTCACCTTGATTTAGAGCTTGGAGGAGCAACTGATATAGCAATTTGTAGTTTCAGCTGTATAGTGTTTCATCCACTTTACACTATCAATTTTAATAATAACAATCTTCAACATGTATGGACCCAGAATAGCTTTGAATATAGTGTACTCTTGATTAGGATTTTATTTTCAATTTTTCATGATGGTTATAGCTTATGGTGATTTGCACCATCCCCAGAAAATGAAAAATGATAAGGGGTAGCCAAATTGGTGAATCAGTTAGGGGTTATTTGGTTTAAAATTCAAATGGAGGGGAGAAATGAAATGAAAAAATTATTGGAACAATTTTTAAAATCCATTAATCAAATGAATTGGCTCAACAATCAATATCCCCTTTTTTATTACTGTTTGTTTGAAGTGAGTAAAGGTTCGAAAATACTTGCTACTATTTGTTAGGCACTTAGGCTCTAGATTTTTAATTTAATCAACCCCTATATCTTCATCTTCTCGTGCTCCTCTCACCACCAATAATTTCGGTACTCGTAACTTATATATTATTTTTGTCATCAATTTGTCATCATTGACATCACTAATTCGACAAATAGATTGTGTTCCCCATTGTCACATTCATCCTTGCATCAGAAGCTTTAGCAATTCCTAAATTAATTCTTCTTCAAACCCCACTGCAATCTTTAACTTCATTTTCTTCTTTGCTGCTATTTAATGGATGAAGATCAGAATATGATGGAATCTGATATTGATGGTTGTCTATGGGGTGGTTGGCTGGGTGGTGTCATGGTGGTAAATAACTGGTGGTTTATGGGGTGTGCGGTTGTTGGTGGTTTATGAGCTGCTTGGATGGGTTGTCGCAGTGGCTAAGGATGTTGTGCACCTGTGCAATGGCTTTTGGGGTTTTCAGCTGATTGATGGTAGGATTGTTGGCTACGGGAGGTCAGTAGTGGTTATGGTGGAAGCTAAGGATGGGAGTGAGGATTTTGTGGGGGTAGTTAACAAGTCTCAAGGGTGTTGATAGTGATTAGTGACGAGGGGGAATTGATAATTCATGTCTCAAGGTAGGAGATGGTAGTGAACTAATGACTAAACCTTAAAGCTTAAACATGGATTGATGGGCAACTCTAAATTGAAAAACTAGAATGAAAAGACCAAAAAGTAGAACCTTTCCATTTGCTTATTCACCACAACCAAATTGATTTTTCGGTTTTCATTTGCTTGTTTCATGCTTTAGTTCTAAGCTCACTTTGCCTCACAATGACTTGTTCCTCTTTTTTTTTCTTTTCCTTATCATGTTATAAATTATATTATATGATCTCTCTGAATTCCGAAGTATGACTTTCAATATTATTGCATATGCAGAATGCAAGATGTGCAGCAGAAGGACAAACTCAAACGCTTGAGAAGCCAGTTTCTGTAATTTCACGTGCACCTGGTAAGTTTGTCATTTAATATCATAGACAAAGACATGGTAGTATGGTTCTTGCCATACTGTGATTTTGCATAGTTTTCATATCACTGAAAACATTCCTCAATTCTGTTCCAGGCAAGGAGAAATCGCCGCAAATTGATGATGGTGGAACAGGATTGCCACCTCGTGATGATGGTGGTGGTGGAGGTGGCGGAGGTGGTGGAGGTGGCAATTATAGTGGCGGGTTTTTCTTTTTCGGCTTTCTTGTGTTTCTTGGATTTTTGAAGGACAAAGAGAGTGAAGGAGCCTATCAAGATTCTAGACGGAGATGAAGGGTTAAGCCTCAAATAGTCTTTAGAATTTTCGCATATTTGTTCATCTGCATTCTAATAGTCATATAAATCACAAATTGCATCTGCTTCGTAGGGAGCTGCTTCATAGGGAGCTTTCCTATATAATCCGGGTGTGATCAACTGATTTAGCGACATTGAGTTCATTAATTTTGTCCTGATGCATCAGTAGTATGTTACTAATGTTATTATAAAAGCACTTAGCAATAGATGAGCTGGGTTTTTTACAAATTGATATTTCTTTGATTTGGTTGTACACTTGTACAGTAGAGCATTAATAGCATAAGCAGATTCTGACTATCAGATGATCAGATCTGTTGTTATATGCAATTGCGAAGTATATCATCAAAATATATTCATTATTCACTATTAGAGGACAAATAAATTTTTACGAGTACTAATCATTCATAATTGATTAGTAATTACGATTACAATTCATTAATCATCAATAATTATTGTGCGTAAATATTAATGATCAATCTTGAGTTATTACTTGGGGGTGAGAAACTTGGAGATTTGTATATCATACTCTGAAGCACTTAAGCTTTATTTGAATTGAGTGACCTACAAAGTAGAAGTATAATTGTGGTCAATATCAACTTGAATCCATAACTTCTTACAAATCAAATTCAGGCATTTATCATTTCAACTAATTTTTATTAGTGATTTAAATGTCTACATAGTATTATATATTCTTTTTATCCATTAAGTAAATGAGAGGTTAGATTTTTTTTATTATTTTTTTATAATTTTCACAAAATTAATACATTAAAGTTAAAAAAAAAAAAAAAAAAAGTAACACCTGAGACGACACTCGGACCAAAATGCTAGTTGTCATGTAAAAATGTAACTTTGGTTTCCATGATGGTGTGTTTATAACTTATGAGCTATAATTTTATAAATAATGGTAGTGGTTTTCATTTCTTTGTTAAAGTATGTGGTGATTGTCAATTACGCTTTACAAATGATGATCCATTTATTTTTAAGGAAATCCCTTCTTGTTGGACCATCGTGCCACCAAAGCCTGAGGTGTAGCTCAAAAAATGTCATACTCTAAAAAAGAACGATAGCTAAATGGTGTAATGTGGTCATTCTTTTAGATAATTGGGTTATTGGAAAGTTTCAAAATCTGACTTACACTCTTACCTAACTTCATAATTCATATATACTTCCTATAATATAACACCAAAGTCAGCCATATTCCAAGAGAGTAGTTTCTAGTTACTACCACTCACTATTCATAAATTTTCTATAGAATTTTTACAAAAAGATTTTTAACCTTATTTTTTTTTATTTTTTTTACATACAAAAGGTTCCACTCATGTTTGTAGGTGGATGTAAGGGTCTACAAAAAATTAAGATTCTGAATTTCTGATTAAATTTTCTGAATTTTCGTTCCGAAAAATCGGATATTCCGTCCGGTTTTTTTTTTTTTTTTAAATTTGAAAAAACCGGATCGGAGCCGGAATGAAATTTATAAAATTCGAATTCCAGATTTTTAAGGAAAAAACAAAAACCTTTTTTTGGTTTTCAGATCCAGTTTTTTTAGATGAAACTGAAGCGCTTTAGAAGAAATTTAATAAAAAAATCCGGATTCCATAACGCCTTTTTTAATAATTAATTTTAATTCTCAAGAGCTTTTTTAATAAAACAAGAGTGTTAGAAGAAATTAATGATGTGACAGGCCACATATAAGACTTAGTCAAAGTTCATAGAACTCATATACGCCTTTTCTTTCCTCTATGATTCCTTAAAAAAAAAAAAAATACATGCCGAATTTCTCATGCACTAGTACAAGAATAATGTTGTAGATTAGAAATGTACGAAGAAAGCTCTTGAAAATTAAAATTTTAATTAAACTCTTGAGAATTGGAATCTTAACGACACAATAATCTTCATAACAAATCCACTTTTTTTTTATCTCCATAACACATTCACTTTTTTTTTGCTACATATATACAATAATGTAGGTGTTAAACATACATTTTTGCTCTATAATAATCTACATACAATACCGCTACAAGTAGTTGACTATATAATGAAAGTGTTTCGATTATCCTTGTATAATCCTTCCTTTTCCAAAATACATGATTACAACAACAACGATGATGATAATAATAATAATAATAATAATAATAATAATAATAATAATAATAATAATAATAATAATAATAATAATAATAATAAACTATAAGGGATGTGAGACACTGATAATTGTATTTTATGTTCATATTTACCCTCGATTTACATTAGTTACTGGCTCTAACAAGACTCTTTTGAGCCTAATTTTACCAGTTTGGTTGCTTTTAGTGCCTTGTGTTTCAATTTGTTATATATTGCAAGAATTAGTGCATTTGTATCGGTTTTCTCATTATGTTTGGCACTTGACGAGTTAGTAGGAGGTCTTAATCTGACTATTTTGAGAAGCCACGAGAGATCTAGGATGTGAATTGGAAACATATTGGAAGCAAAGAAGTTGACTTTCGAAGTAAACGAAAGAGCGAGAAGGCCCGGGACCCAAGCATCAGTGCGCCTGGGTTATGTGCAGTTAGAGCTGAGTAAAGGTCCGTTCTGGACTTGAAACCGGATCGGGCTGGACCTGAAATTGGACCGAACCGACGATTCCGGTCCAGGTCCAGGTCCAAAAAAATTTGAGGTGCCAGTCTTCCGGTCCGGTCCAAAACCGGGGTTTTCAGGTCCGGACCGGCGGACTTGAATAATTATTAAAATTATTTTTTTTTCCAAAAATTAATAACTAAAACTTGTAAAGTCGTAATGTAGTTGGAAGTATTTGAGTACTTTAATGTTTGTAATCGTTACTAATTAGATTATATGTCGTTAGTTTGGATCCTATGTTATTATGTTTGAAGTCTAAGTCTCTAAGATAAGTAACAACAGGTCCAATTGGTCCAACAGGTTTTTTATTAAAACTTTCAATTGAAAGAACAAAAAAAATACAAAACAGGTCTAACAGGCCCGGTCTAGGTTTGAACCGGAATGAATTCAAGTCTGGTCCAGGTCCAATCTTTTTTACATTCCGGGTCGCCGGTCCAACCAGTCCCGGTTTGGTTTTGGACCGGTGCTCAACCCTATGTGCAGTAGGCCCGACTCGAGCGCACTATGCCTGGGTACTAGGGCGGGCTGCATTTTATGATTTTACGAGATTTTCCGACTATTTTTGTTATTATATATATATATATATATATATATATAGAATTTCTATCCTAGGCCTATATACGGGATTTTCATAATTTTAGAGCATAGTTTCTCTCTCTAGGAAAAATACTATGGAGTTAATTCATTCATTCAATATAATTCAAATTTATTATTCAATTCTCTTCTTGTTCTTGTTAATTTAGCTTTATTGTTTTGTTTAGGTTTTAATTTGTTATTATTAGTTTTAGAATTTGTTACAAATTACTTTTGTTATGCCCTAATTTATATGTTAATTAGTTTTATGAATTTGATTTTAGTTTTTTGATTTCTGCAATATATAATATGTGTGAGTATAGTTTAATTTTTAGGGTTAGGGGATCCATGAGTCATCCCAATAAATTTGATTGATGATTGATTGATGTAATTTATGTCATTTCTAAATTCCTATTATCAATTTATATTGCTTGCAACTGAATACTGGCCAGTTTTGATTGTTAGTCTGATAATTGTCGAAATTGATGCCGAGAGGTAAGATTACCACAATTAGATCACATGGATAATAGGAAAAACGAGTGTAAGCGAGCGAGAGCCGTTAGAAGAGTTTTGAAGGAGTCTAGATTCGAGAGAATTAGTGTGCCTTAATCCATAGCGTCGTTTATTTGTTAATTGGTTGTTAATCAGTTCATTGTTGGTTTATGGTGAACCGATGTCCTAGGCTTAATTAATTTGATTTATTTTTGTGATAATTCTTGTTTTAGTGTCTATTAGTGTCTTAGTTGATTTCACTCTCAATGGCCCTATAAAACGGAATAACTTTTTAGAATTAATAGAAATTCATTGCTTCCCTGTGGATTCGATCCCTGCTTTCCTAGCTGCATTAGTTGAAGTTGTAGGTTTATTTTTGATAGGTACGCGACTAACCTTGTTAGACACATCTCTTATTACTGAATAACATCAAAATTTACAAAAAGTGGTATTTTACGCTAAAATTCAAACAAATATCCTTAAAATGAATGCCTGAAACTATTTAGAAACACTAAAGTATAATCAACCCTCACAATTAGGCAGAAAAAAATCCATTTTTTTTTTATCATAAGAAAAGTCGAGCTAGTTTCTAACAATATCCATTTTGTAATCATTAGTACTTCATTTTAATTCAGTTCAACTAATATATTTCGTTTAATTGAGCTCTATCACTTCAATTTCAGTTCAGCTTATCTTTATTATATTTATTACTCTACTTTTAATTCATTGAATTAACCTTTATTCAATTCATTTCATTTCATCCGTATTATAGACTCACATCCTAAAAGAAAAATAGAATCTCACATCACACTATGGTTGAGATTAAGAAAAGGAGGCGGCTACAAGTTTCACTCCACAATATACAGTTTGTTTAATTAATCAAAAAACATCCATAATTACTCAACCCCATGATTCGAGCCAAAAACCACTAACTTGTATACCACAGGTCTTCCCATTCCACAGGCAAAATATTGGACTCATTGTCCTAATTATTTTATTTTATCATTTCCTAACATCAACTTACACGTACCAATGATTTATCCACTTCCCCTATTAAAATAAAGTAACAATATTAACCCACTTCCCTTTTATTTTTTCATTTTAAATTCCCCTTTCTTTAGGGGGAAAAAAAAAAAAAAAATCTCTTTTTCAGTTCATGCTCTATTGCTCTCATAATATTTCATCATCAAATCATTTCTACTTTCTCTTTCCTAAAAAATCCCAATACCCAGATCCCCAAATCACCATTTCTTTCATTAACTTATACCTAGTATCAAATTCTCTTGATCCTAGCATTTGTTTCTTGATCGATTTTCTGGGTAAATTTTGGGTTTTTGGTTAAATCTTTTTTTTTTTTAATTTTAGAAAGACTAAGTAATGCAATATATGCATTGATTTTTTATCATAAGTTTTTCAGAGATTTATATAGTAGTATTTTTAGATCATTTATATTATCTAAAAGTGGGTACTGAAAAAATGAGTTTAGGAGCAGCTGAAGAGGAAGCTAGGGAAATAAGGTTACCAGGTGATGTAGATTGGCACATGCTTGACAAATCTAGGTTCTTTTTCCTAGGAGCCGCCCTTTTTTCCGGGGTATCGGGGGCTCTATATCCTGCTGTCGTGCTGAAAACACGACAGCAGGTTAATAAGTCCCCGATACCTTGTTCGAGGATGGCCTTCCTGATGTATAAACAGGAAGGCCCTCGATCATTTTATAGAGGGTTTGGGACCTCATTGATGGGTACTATCCCAGCTCGAGCGCTGTACATGGCAGCGCTCGAGGTAACCAAGAGCAACATTGGTAAAGCAAGTGTTAAGGTTGGGTTTTCAGAGACATCATCAATAACCATTGCAAATGCGGCTGCAGGGTTAAGTGCATCCATGGCTGCTCAACTCGTATGGACACCAGTCGATGTTGTTAGCCAACGGTTAATGGTTCAGGGAAATTTCCCCAAAAGAGGGTTATCAAGCTTTAGCTCATCAAATTACACAAATGGGTTTGATGCATTTAGGAAGATTTTGAGTGTAGATGGAATTAGAGGGCTATACAGAGGATTTGGGATTTCGACGTTAACATATGCACCTTCAAGCGCGGTTTGGTGGGGTTCATATTCTGTGGCTTACAGGTTTATTTGGGATGGAATTAGTTGTTACAAATGCAAGTGGAAAAATGATGCAACAAAGTGTGAAAATGGCAAGTTTATATTAGAGCCAAATTCGTTGTGTATGGTAGGTGTTCAAGGTGTAAGTGCGGCATTAGCTAGTGGTGTATCAGCTTTGATCACAATGCCACTTGACACTGTCAAGACTAGACTACAAGTGTTGGAAGGCGAGCGAACTGGCCGAGGAGGCCGGCCTACGATGGCTCAAACTGTAAGGGATTTGATCAAGGAAGGCGGGTTTTCGGCTTGTTATAGAGGGTTAGGCCCAAGGTGGGCTTCTATGTCAATGTCTGCTGCTACAATGGTCACTACTTATGAGTTGCTTAAGAGATTATCAACTAAACAATAAACATCATAATTTAGGTTGATTAGTGTAGGATTTTCAAAGCTTTTACTGACTCATTTCCTTGTTTAATTAATAGAATTAAACATAGGAAATAATGATATCAAATAAAGCTTGAAATATTGTAAATATGTTAGTGTTTGCTATAAGTGCAAACTTTGATGTACATATTAGGAGATGCATCTTTTGGCAGAAATAATTACTTGCTCCGTTTTCTCTTTATTATACGTTATTAACGTTTTAATTACATATTAATAGTTTGGACCATCATAAAAATTTGAGATAAAAGAAACAAATTGAGTTGTCTATATATGTATATTGCGCTTTTAATTTGTGTGTACTGAGGATAAGATTTTTTAAGTTGATCAAAGTAGTTGATATTTGATATGTTTACTTGAGATTGTCATCTATAATTAATAATGAATATAATTAGCATCAACTTGAACTCGAGATGGACACTTTGTCAAAGCAATAAGACACATAATCTTTCAAGTTGCTTTCTTTATTTGAAAATTATTTCGTTTTTAATTAGAGAGCACTCATGTGGGTTTATCTTTATAGAGAAGATTCAAGAACATATATTTTAGCAATAAATTCAGATTTTAGAATCTTTTGTCGATCATATTACAAATATACAAGTGCACATGATGTGATCCCATTGCAACTTGCACGCATCAGTCTTATGGGGTTGATGTGAGGTTTATATAGGACAATAGTCTTTCCTCCTTATAGGCTAGCTTTTGGGGATTGTTCTTCTATTATCCACACTTGTAAATTAAGTACGGAGTATCTTTAAGTTTAGAACAATAAATTTAGATGAGGTAGAATAAATAATGTAGTCTAATTATTAGTGATTATTAATTTAGTATTTTTTTAAAAATGAAAAGTAACACTTTCGTTCTAATGGTACCTTCATATTATTTGCTATTTGTTCAATAATTAATCGATTAATTTAAATATATTATAAGATCTTGTTCTTTTGGACTTAAATTTTTGGCTTTTCAGTTCAGATCTATTCAGTTCAGTTTAGTAAAATAATTATGCATTTTTCCTTTATACGGTATATTACTATATTGTTACATTTTATTTGAAATCAATGTAGTTAGTATATATAATATAAATACTACTCCTAAAACAATTAGACAACGGTCAAATCCTGCATAAGATTCATATGTTGTTATAGAAGCATATTGGTGTTAACTTTATGATCTTGTCTGTCTTTATTATTGAAAAAGAAGTGTCATAATTTCTTAGATACAAACAGAAAAATATTGTTTCAATCCATGCTAATAACGGAGTTATTGTAACAAAATACGGAACTACTTAGCCTAAAAGGGTGAGAAATGAGGAGTCAAATTCGTGTTAGTTGGATACTCAGGTCATGTAAAAGCCTCGAAAGGAACGGGTACTCTTTAATATATAATTATATATAATATCCCTTGATGAATTGGAGGGACACTACGGCATGAATAGAGCCATAAAGTGTTAATTAAAGTTTTTATCATGTTCTTGTCAATTTGTTTTTGGTTATCTGAATTTATTTTTGTTGAACTAAACTTATTTACTAAAATCAATTAACAATTTATATTTACATTGGATGAAAATAGATTTTTGCAGAAATGA
This sequence comes from Suaeda aralocaspica, assembly GCA_016808085.1. NCBI lineage: Eukaryota > Viridiplantae > Streptophyta > Magnoliopsida > Caryophyllales > Amaranthaceae > Suaeda > Suaeda aralocaspica. The sequence continues at coordinate 335,136 of PYUH01001216.1, read as the reverse complement.
AATTTGCTTAACTGAATTATTTTTATTAAAAATAAGTAAAACTAAGGGCCTGTTTACTTCGGCTTAAAATCAGTTCAGTTCAACTGTTTTCAGCTAAAGTAAACATACCCTAAGATGAGTAGAACTAAGCGATTAGCAATAATATTCTCCATTGTTTCTCTCTTAGCTTCACTAATCTCTACATATGGCATGATCATAGGCTTCATCTATGGCTTTTAATTTCTACATTAGTTTATCCACCAATCCACCATAATGCTAAAATTTTAACACAATTTCCCTAATTTGCTGGTTTTTGATTTCATTGTTTTCCTAATATCTTAATGTAATTTCATCATCTTTACTAATGATTTTTGTTTGCTCTAGTTTGTCGAAAGTAGGTCGAGTCTGTCTTATTTAATTTACTACATTGTATGATATAATCTAATATGACAAAACTTGAAAATAAGTTGAAAAGAACAAAACTAGGGATCACCCAATATATACGGTACTCATCAATTTTTTGTGCAAAAATACGGGTCTTTTACCAAAATGGCTAGTTTAGCCAAAATATTTACTAATATGACTATTTTTAAAATCTAATTCCCAAACTATCTAAGATTTACCATATATAAATATATAATACATTGAATATGAAACTTATTTTCTTCTGAATCAGATTGTTTAGTATATTTTTTATTAAAAAAAAAAAAAAAGAAAGAAGATCATTGTAGAACAAATCGTAGGTGTTGAAATTTATTGTCACAAATTAATCTAATTCCCCACTTTTTTAGTACTCCAGTATTTGATTATGTTAAAGGTCCTTGGTCATCATTCTTTAATACTAACATGATTTTTATTGTTTAATGGTTTAATTTAAATTGTAACCTTGATTGAAAAAAATTACTATGTTTTTTGAATGAGTAAATAGTTCTGCTAACATGTGTAATCGGCGTTTGAAACCGGTGCAACCACCTCTACCAAGTGGCTACTATGGCAATGCTTTCGCATACGCAATCACCATCCAATGGAGTTTGTTACTATTTCTGATTATGATTGATGTATTTTATATTGGTGATGTATTCTAGGGATTATCCTCTTNTTTTCCTTTATACGGTATATTACTATATTGTTACATTTTATTTGAAATCAATGTAGTTAGTATATATAATATAAATACTACTCCTAAAACAATTAGACAACGGTCAAATCCTGCATAAGATTCATATGTTGTTATAGAAGCATATTGGTGTTAACTTTATGATCTTGTCTGTCTTTATTATTGAAAAAGAAGTGTCATAATTTCTTAGATACAAACAGAAAAATATTGTTTCAATCCATGCTAATAACGGAGTTATTGTAACAAAATACGGAACTACTTAGCCTAAAAGGGTGAGAAATGAGGAGTCAAATTCGTGTTAGTTGGATACTCAGGTCATGTAAAAGCCTCGAAAGGAACGGGTACTCTTTAATATATAATTATATATAATATCCCTTGATGAATTGGAGGGACACTACGGCATGAATAGAGCCATAAAGTGTTAATTAAAGTTTTTATCATGTTCTTGTCAATTTGTTTTTGGTTATCTGAATTTATTTTTGTTGAACTAAACTTATTTACTAAAATCAATTAACAATTTATATTTACATTGGATGAAAATAGATTTTTGCAGAAATGAAATTTGCTTAACTGAATTATTTTTATTAAAAATAAGTAAAACTAAGGGCCTGTTTACTTCGGCTTAAAATCAGTTCAGTTCAACTGTTTTCAGCTAAAGTAAACATACCCTAAGATGAGTAGAACTAAGCGATTAGCAATAATATTCTCCATTGTTTCTCTCTTAGCTTCACTAATCTCTACATATGGCATGATCATAGGCTTCATCTATGGCTTTTAATTTCTACATTAGTTTATCCACCAATCCACCATAATGCTAAAATTTTAACACAATTTCCCTAATTTGCTGGTTTTTGATTTCATTGTTTTCCTAATATCTTAATGTAATTTCATCATCTTTACTAATGATTTTTGTTTGCTCTAGTTTGTCGAAAGTAGGTCGAGTCTGTCTTATTTAATTTACTACATTGTATGATATAATCTAATATGACAAAACTTGAAAATAAGTTGAAAAGAACAAAACTAGGGATCACCCAATATATACGGTACTCATCAATTTTTTGTGCAAAAATACGGGTCTTTTACCAAAATGGCTAGTTTAGCCAAAATATTTACTAATATGACTATTTTTAAAATCTAATTCCCAAACTATCTAAGATTTACCATATATAAATATATAATACATTGAATATGAAACTTATTTTCTTCTGAATCAGATTGTTTAGTATATTTTTTATTAAAAAAAAAAAAAAAGAAAGAAGATCATTGTAGAACAAATCGTAGGTGTTGAAATTTATTGTCACAAATTAATCTAATTCCCCACTTTTTTAGTACTCCAGTATTTGATTATGTTAAAGGTCCTTGGTCATCATTCTTTAATACTAACATGATTTTTATTGTTTAATGGTTTAATTTAAATTGTAACCTTGATTGAAAAAAATTACTATGTTTTTTGAATGAGTAAATAGTTCTGCTAACATGTGTAATCGGCGTTTGAAACCGGTGCAACCACCTCTACCAAGTGGCTACTATGGCAATGCTTTCGCATACGCAATCACCATCCAATGGAGTTTGTTACTATTTCTGATTATGATTGATGTATTTTATATTGGTGATGTATTCTAGGGATTATCCTCTTCGATATGGTTTTGCTCTATATAACATTTCTCTTTAATTATTTTTAACTTCTTCCTACCAAAAAAAAAAAAAAGCTGTAAAAATCAAAATTAGTCAATGATAAATCATTTGATTAATATTATAGCTAGTTTGGAAAATAAATTTTAGAAATAGCCATTGCGGTAAATACTTTTACCAAACTAGCTATTTGAGTAAAAGACCCGCAAAAATACAGTAGTCATAAATATATTATTAATTATATTATAAATGATTTAGAGTTGTTAGGCAATATTGTTACGGGATGATTAAAGCATTAATGACCATGATATAAAGATATGTTTGTATAAGTTTTAATCGAGGGGATATTACCTACGGGCGCCAAAGGAAACAATGGGCATACATCCACTCAATAAAACTTCACCATTATCTTTTCAGGGAGAAACATATATGTTGAGGTTTGCCAAAATTCATTGCAAGTTGATGAACCATGAGTATGTACCCTCCTCAGTCCTCATAATTAAAAAATAATGTTTTTTTCTTTTAAGTTCATATTTGTTAATTTGTTCATCCTGGATTCGATCTATTTCCGAAACTAGTACGATGTAGTGATTGTGGGGTTGCTTGATATCTACTCATAAATGATAAAGGTACCTTATGTACTATAGTAAGTTCTAAAAATCTAAAATGACGCAACAATTTATTTTTTACACTTTGATACATACTCCATATTTGCGTTGATCAATATCGTAAAAGTGTAAGTAAATATGGTTACTTACTTCGTATAGTAGTTGAATTACTACGGAGTAGATCATATAGCCCTATGGTATTTTGGGAGGTCAAATTTACCAACCAAGTTTTGGTTTAAATGTTTAATGGTAAACGTTTAAGTTATATTATAATTAAAAAAGGTCATGATGATCTCAAATCTCTAACTACTAGGAGTTCTTATGCTAAATAGGGAGTACTATGTGTCTACGTTAGATTATTATTTGTTAGAATCACATACTATATAGTATACATAGGTTGCTAGGCAAGGCTGTGTAAATAATTCCGTTTCCGAATTTCGGTCCAGTTTTCCGTTTCGAAAATCTGAATATCCAATCGGATTTTTTGGAATTCGAAAAAACCGGATCGGACATCAGGATTTTAAAATCGGAAACCGGACCGGATACATAGTGAATTTTTAAAATTTGGTTTCCTAAACTTTAAAGAAAACAAAATTCGGATTTCGGATTTTTCCAAATTTTTAATTTTTTAAGGGTATAAAAGTAAGTTTTAACGGAAAATTTGGTGCATAATCCGGAATCGAAAATCCTGTTTTTCCATCCAATTTTGCAAACCCTTAGTATGTTGTTCTACATAATGGGATAGGTGAGAGGACGACCAAGTTAAAAACTTGCAATTTTAATTCTCCTTTTATAAGTAAGTGTACGTCCGTAGCAAAAGAAATCTAGCAAGACAAAAGTGTAGTTTGACACATAGCACAAATAGTGTCCATTGTATGATATTTGGTTATTATCAATAAAATTATGCCTTTGTATCTAATAAAAGGAAAATCTTTCCTTAGGTGTAATTGTCGTTTATCATGGCTTGTTGTGGAAAACAGTCAATGAGTTAATTGAAGAGTTTGTTGATTTGCAACAATAGAAAACCCTGTGACCGTGGTTACGGTTGACAAGAAAAACAAATAGGTAGGCCAATGGTGACCAAAAAGAACATTATGCAAGCAACTGAAAGAAGTGAGTAACCATGAGCCATGCGATAATTTAAAATATCAAAAAATATACACCGTAATTTAATATTACAAGAAATGAGAGTGAAATAGACAAGTAGTTCCGATTTCAGCTAATTTTTAAAAAAATTGTCAAAATAAAATATTACATAGTATTATTATTATTATTATTATTATTATTATTATTATTATTATTATCTATCGTGTAATTAGGCTCATTTGAAATTAAGTACTCTTAAGACTAAGTTCAATACATTGGACCACAAGCTCAAATACTCATATTTAATATTCAATGAAAGGCCACAAGGAAAGGAGTTGTTGACTAGCACACTTTCACTTTGTACCAAAGCAATCTGTTGTTGCTCAAGTCTATCCCTGCTATAATTGTAGTGATCAAATACTAACATTAACAATGGCATCGACATACGGAGTATAAAGTTGCAATTGGGAACTAAGAGTTCGAGAAATGTACTTGATCAATGCTTGGGTGACTCAATCAACCATCATATTGAAGCTGCTAATTGGGGTGCATTCATGTCGTCTTGTATAGGTGATCACTTGCTAAGAGGACATGGATATAAAATCAGATTTAAAAATAATAAATACTCCATTTCAAAGGTTTATGATACTTTTACCCTGTTAAATCTCAAAGGCTACACTTTACTCTTTAGTTTTCAATGAGTAGTCAATTTACTAGTTTACTACCATGTCTTTTTATTTAGACCAATGTTTCCTGCACCATTACCTCTTTATTACAGTACTTAATCATCTTTATAATGAAATCAGCAATTCAGCATTTTCACTTATCAGATATAATCACACATTGAAATCACCTCACCTCTATATGCCAAACCGCAATTCTCGTACCATACCTTGTTAATAAACTGTGCAAAGTTACTAATTTTTCCAATTTCATTCTCACAAAGTATTTGTGTGTTTCATACACAGTTTTCTGATAGTGCATCAGTGCCTCTGATATCATGTGTGTACATTAGGATAAAACAACAAAGTAAGTATAATGACAAAGAGCAAGAGCCTCATCTTTGTTCAATTAGAAATTTAGAATTTGATCATCACTTGACCAATATCCTCACCTCTGTCCATTTACGCTGCAACACAACCTTTTCCCTTTATATGAGAACGGAGAGAGTAACACCTTATGAAGGGGTGCAACACGGAGCTTCTCCAACTGAGGATACCAGCAAACTTCCAAGTTCTAATCCATAATCAAACAAAAACACCTTGGATTTTGTCCTCGGAGTATTTACATTTGATCTCATTTAAGACACTTAGGTAATTTTCCAACTGAACATCGGAACATCTTTTGAGCAACTCTTGAGCATGTTGTGCGGCATCAAATATCTTCCCTTTCTTGCATAATCCATCCAAAAAAGCTGCTAAACTTTCACGACTTATTATACATCCATCCTTGAGAGCGTCATTGAAAACCTGACAAGCAGTCTCAAGTTCACCACATTCTATATACATCCTAACCAAGCAACTGTACAAATTTCTATCGAGTTTATGACCCTTTTGAAGCATAGAATTTACAAGTTCCTCAACTTGCTGAACCCTTCTACCTGTTTTACTCAGACTAGTTATAATTGTCGAATATGACACGAAATTGGGAGCACTGCCAATTTTGAGCATCCATTTCAAGAAACGAACTGCATCATTGAGTACTCCTCTTTCTACAAGAACAGTTAACACAGCATTAAAACTACTAACACTTGGTTTAACACTTCGTTCTACCATATCCCTCATAAGAGCAATCGCCTCATTTGCCCTCCCCAACTTACAAAACTCATTCACAAGCAACCCGTATGATTGAACATCAGCTTTAAACCCTAAACTAATAATCTTCTTCAAATGTTCAACACCATCATCTAACCTCCCAGCAACACAATACCCCTTCAACAAACTCGTATGCGTTACAACATCCTCCTTCACACCATCCAACCTCATCTTAGTCATCATTCTCTTCGCTTCATCAACCTTACCCATCACACAAAACCCATTAACAATCGCGTTATAAGTAACCAAATTCGGCTCAATACCTTGTCCAACCATCTCATCTAAGCACATTATTGCCCTCTCCATATCACCATTCTTACAATACCCATCAATCAAACTCGAATAAATAACTACATCCGGCAAACAATCCGTGCTTAAAAGCATTTTATCAACAATTTGCCGCGCCTCAACCATCATACCCATCTTACAAAACCCATGTAACATCGTACCATAAGTAACATTATTCGGCGTACACTGCATTTCATCAAACACTTTACGTGCACTCTCAATCATTCCAACTCTACAATACCCTCGAATCATTGTAGTATAACTAATAACATCAAGCTTAACCAACTTATCCGCAACAACTTGATCATATATAGCACTCGCCAATTGAATTCTATTAGCTCTAACCAAAACACCCAACAAACAATTAAATGATGAAATACAATTACCATCTTTTGCCACCATTTTCGCCCTATGAAACATATCAATTGCACCTCTAATATTATGATCAGCTCCAAAAGCTTTAATAACTTTTGATATCATAAAATCAGAAAACTTATTATGAATTTCAAGGAATTGAAGTGTTGTATCATAAAGTCGTTGCGATACAAGGAAATCAACTATTGCAATGTAGCATTTGAAATTGTGGGAATAGTTTGATGGGTTTGGAAAAGGGTTTGATGCCCATTTGAAGAAAGTGAGTGCATGATAAGGGTTTGTTTGGTTGTTGATTATTTGGATGACTAAATTAGGGTTTAAGTGAGGGGAAAATTGGGAAAGATTTGGGATGTTTTGAGGTGTGTTTGGGGGAGATATAGGGTGGAAATTAGGGTTTACAGATTGTAGGGTTTTAGTTATGGAGGTTACTAGTGAGGAGGAAGAAGGGTTTGAGGACAGAGAGTGGTTTGTTAGAGATTTGGTAGCCATTGATGGATGATTACAAAGTAGAGAATTGAACTGATGGGGTTGCAACTTCTGCCGACGAGGCGAAAAACTAACTCAAGAGGCGAGGTTGTACTAGTACACGAATTAAGCTCTGTTTTTCTCGTCTTTATGTATTTATTTATTTTTAACAAGGTTATACTATGTATACCTTTTTTTTTCGTAATTTTCATTTCTGTAATCTATAACCTTATCTTGTCTAAATCTCAAACAAATTCAGTTGAATATACATGTTATTTAGTTTTTTTTTTTTTAATACAAAGTGAGAAAGAAAAAACCTAACAGAAAACAGAATTAAGGGGGTTTATCTCCTATGTACAAGTCATTGACATCTATTGTAGGCTAAGACAACAAGTTAATACAATACAAATCATCACTAGCTAGTACTACTAATTTTCCCGAGTTTTGCCATCTTATCTACGAGTTTGTTGGACTCTCTTGACTTGTGCTCCAAGGTTTTTCCTATAAGATCAGACAAAAGGGTCCAACGTGCACATAGTGATAATATTAATATTAGCATCTTTCACCAAGTCTTGGCTTTGGAATAATCTCACAGCTTTCAAGTTATCCCTATGGATACACTACTTGAAAAAGGTTTTTTAACGACAAACAAATTTGTCGTTAAAAGTCCAAAAATTCATCATTAATGCTTTTAACGATGAAAAAAAGTTCGTCGTTTGTTCGTTGCAATAGTTTCCGTCGTTAATGGTATTAGGGACAATGTTCGTCGTTAAATTTAATGACAAAAGGTTTTTCATCGTTAAATTTTGACGACAAAGAAATTATCGTCGTTAAACATTAACGACAAAAAAGGTTATAGTCTTTAAGCACTAATGACAAAAATTTTATTGTCGTCATTAATTTACAACAAAAAACTATTCGTTGTTATCGAGTACTAAATAGCAACATATATTTGAAATCATTAACAACCAATTAAATGGCCGTTAAAGATACATTAGTTTTCAACTAATTAATAATAAATTGGATTTTTCAAGAATTAACAACAAAAGATTCTTTCGTTTTTATATTACTAACGATCATAGAAAATAACAAAATAAAGCTATCCGAATCAATTTAATAATTTCATATATTAAAATGTAAGTCAAACAAAAACAAGATTGATATTAACACAATCTTTCCAAAAACATAAATCAAATATCCAAAAGTTATCTTCATAATTAATTTTGGCTTTGCAAAACAATTAACAAGGAAAAAAAATTCTAACACAATTAAGGAAAATGTAGATCAAACACATATAGCTCATGGATTTGATGATGCTACACAAACCACCTTCAATTCTATCTTCATCAATATATCTTCTAATCTTTATAGACCTAAAATAAACAAATATAATTCATTTACAACATATATAAACATGCCTAATTGTTATGTTCCAAAACGATAGTAGAATATATAGAAGAATATACCTAATGATGCTCATTAATTTTGTGGAGTGGCAGAAGTGCTTTGTCGATTCATCAACATTTCTTCAATTTTCTTCATTTGAGCTTCCATGCATCGAACTCATACGACCCCTTAGTTCGTTAATTATTTTCACTTTGCATTACCACCATGTGACTTTCAAGGGCTTCTTTTTTTTTTTTTTT
>PYUH01001216.1:278383-325679 GCA_016808085.1 Suaeda aralocaspica | reverse complement strand
TTTTTTTTTTTTTAATACAAAGTGAGAAAGAAAAAACCTAACAGAAAACAGAATTAAGGGGGTTTATCTCCTATGTACAAGTCATTGACATCTATTGTAGGCTAAGACAACAAGTTAATACAATACAAATCATCACTAGCTAGTACTACTAATTTTCCCGAGTTTTGCCATCTTATCTACGAGTTTGTTGGACTCTCTTGACTTGTGCTCCAAGGTTTTTCCTATAAGATCAGACAAAAGGGTCCAACGTGCACATAGTGATAATATTAATATTAGCATCTTTCACCAAGTCTTGGCTTTGGAATAATCTCACAGCTTTCAAGTTATCCCTATGGATACACTACTTGAAAAAGGTTTTTTAACGACAAACAAATTTGTCGTTAAAAGTCCAAAAATTCATCATTAATGCTTTTAACGATGAAAAAAAGTTCGTCGTTTGTTCGTTGCAATAGTTTCCGTCGTTAATGGTATTAGGGACAATGTTCGTCGTTAAATTTAATGACAAAAGGTTTTTCATCGTTAAATTTTGACGACAAAGAAATTATCGTCGTTAAACATTAACGACAAAAAAGGTTATAGTCTTTAAGCACTAATGACAAAAATTTTATTGTCGTCATTAATTTACAACAAAAAACTATTCGTTGTTATCGAGTACTAAATAGCAACATATATTTGAAATCATTAACAACCAATTAAATGGCCGTTAAAGATACATTAGTTTTCAACTAATTAATAATAAATTGGATTTTTCAAGAATTAACAACAAAAGATTCTTTCGTTTTTATATTACTAACGATCATAGAAAATAACAAAATAAAGCTATCCGAATCAATTTAATAATTTCATATATTAAAATGTAAGTCAAACAAAAACAAGATTGATATTAACACAATCTTTCCAAAAACATAAATCAAATATCCAAAAGTTATCTTCATAATTAATTTTGGCTTTGCAAAACAATTAACAAGGAAAAAAAATTCTAACACAATTAAGGAAAATGTAGATCAAACACATATAGCTCATGGATTTGATGATGCTACACAAACCACCTTCAATTCTATCTTCATCAATATATCTTCTAATCTTTATAGACCTAAAATAAACAAATATAATTCATTTACAACATATATAAACATGCCTAATTGTTATGTTCCAAAACGATAGTAGAATATATAGAAGAATATACCTAATGATGCTCATTAATTTTGTGGAGTGGCAGAAGTGCTTTGTCGATTCATCAACATTTCTTCAATTTTCTTCATTTGAGCTTCCATGCATCGAACTCATACGACCCCTTAGTTCGTTAATTATTTTCACTTTGCATTACCACCATGTGACTTTCAAGGGCTTCTTTTTTTTTTTTTTTTGGCATTCAATTCAGCTTCAATTAGTTCCTCTCTAATAGGTTGTGGTCCTTTAATATCTTTCAATTTTATTCCTCCACCAAGTCCAACAACCCGATCACGAGACTTAGACTTAAAAACCTTTTGCGCTACCTTTAAATATAAGAAAAGGAAAATTATATAAATAATTAATTGCATACCTAATTTATAAAAACTAAACAAAACCAAAATTACAATTAAATCATTTTAGACAAATTAACAAGCTAAAGGAGGGTGTAAATAATTAAGTGGGCATGTTTTATGTGAGTTATGATCATGTTGGTTATAAACTTAGTATCTACTAATTAAAGTTAATGCTCATGAAAATTTTACAGAAATTTTGGCAGCACCTTCCTATAAAGTGGCAAATCCATAACTTTTAATTCACCTACAACACAACTACTTTCCAAATAACATTCTAAATAACAGACTTTATCTACACAAATTTCGGCAGCACCTCCCTATAAACTGACTAATCCATAATTTTTATTCACCTGCAACACAACTACTTTCCCAATAACATTCCAAATAACAGAATTTTTCTACACAAATTTCGGCAGCACCTCCCTATAAAATGACTAATCCATAATTTTTATTCACCTGCAACACAACTACTTTCCAAATAACAGTCTTTTTCTACACAAATTTCGGCAGCACCTCCCTATAAACTGATTAATCCATAATTTTTTATTCACCTGCAATGCAACCACATTTCTACTAGCTCACTTCACCGGGATACACTAAAACCAATTCCATCCAATGTATAATAAAACCCCTTTATTTGCAACAAATTCCATCTATGAAATTTACACAATCCAACATCTACTCTACAGATTTTTGACAATTCAACAAATCCCATCTTATTACATAATAAGATTCTACATATTTCTGGGCTTGGAGATTTTTAAACCTTCCAAAATGGCTAATAATCCACCCATGAGAGCAGATTTTGCAAAGACTCTCTCCTAGAATCCAAGAACCCATACACCATTGTAATCTCGAAAGAGACCTGCTAAACCGACTGGAGTTTCTGGACTAGAAAAGGAAGGATCTACATTGAGTTTGAGTGAGTGAAAGGGACAAGGGCTTCACTCATAAAGAGGGGTAGCCGTGTTAGTGAACATGCTATCACACACCTAATAAAAAATAACCTACAACTTCTAACTAATAAATGTAGCTAGGAAAGTCGAGATCGAATCCACAGGGAGACACGTATTTTAATGCTAAAACGCTATTTTGCTGTAAAGAGCCTTTGAGTTTAGGAATCAACTAAGACACTAATTAACACTAAGAACGGGAATTAAACACGAGAATATATCAATTTAACTAAGCCAAGGACATTGGTTCACCATAAACCGACAACAAATCAATCGACAACCAATTAACAAATAAACGACGTTCTGAATTAAGGCACACTAATTCTCTCGAAACTAGACTCCTTCAAAACTCACCTAACGGTTGTCGCTCGCTTAGAATTGTTTTGTCTATTGTCCCTGTGATCTAATTGTAGTAATCTTACCTCTCGGGATCAATTTTGACAATTTATCAGGCTAACAATTAACCCTGGCCAGTATTCAATTGCAAGCAATGTAAACTGATAATAGGAATAATTCTAAAAAGACATAAATTATATTAATTAGCTACCCAATTCATCGGGATGGTTTATAGATCCCCTAGTCTTAGAAATTAAACTACTCACGCATGTTGAAAATTGCAGAAATCAAATCAATACTAAATACTAAAATAAAAAACATGATTGAGTTAAATAAATTAAATAACATTAATTCTAGGGCATAAGACTAAAAACTAATAACAATTAATTAATGTTAAAAACATAAACTGAGAACATGAATTTTATGAACAATAATAACGAGTATTGAACTAAAACCTGGAATTGTGTTATTGAATGAATGAGTGAAAGTTTCTACAGCTTAGAGAGCTAAAACTAGAGGTTTAGGAATTGAAAGTATGATAAAAGTTACGTAAAATAGCTTAGGAATAATAACTATTTATATCAAAGCCCAAAACAAGTCGGTAAAAGTCCAAAAAGAGCCTTGGAGCGGCCTGCTTGGGTGACCCGGGCGAAACACCATCCACTTGGGCATACAACCCTCGACCTGGGTGAACTGCTTCTTTGCCTCGTTCTCCTTTGTTCTTGCTCGTTCGCTTCTAATTCCTTCTCTAATGTTTCCTAAACTCTTCCATAGCCTCCCAAGCGGTCTCTAAATTTCTACTAACTCTCCAAATCCTCCAAAATAGCACGACGTATGACAAATAATCATCAAAACTTGCACAATATCGCAAAGAACACAAAAGGCACTAGAGATGGCCAAAGTTAGTAAAAACGACTCAAAAGAGCCAAATTAGAGTTAAAAACCACTAGAGAACTAGGGTAAAATATATTTAAAATATATACTTATCAGGTAGATTCTTTATAACACCCCCAAATTCCTCACTTTCTAAAACTTACCTTTAAACCTATAAACAAGAGGAACTTGGGCATGTTACTACCACGACACAACTAATTATGAAAACTAGTTGCAACACTAAGGCTAAATGGTACAACAATAATTTCAAAACAACCAAAGTAAAACAAAATGAAAATATTTTCTTGATTTCTAAGTGAAATAATTTTAGCCAAACTCTTTTACAACATGGAACCATTGAAGTTCTGACAAAAACGAAGCTCGAAAACAACTATCTTTATCTCAAATGTGATCTCTCACGAATACCCATCATCCCATGCATGCTTGAAAACCTGCACGTATTCAGCTTTGATCAACAAGCAAAGCAAAACACGATAAAAATATGAAAGTATATATGTGTCCGCAAAAGTTGAGTATGTACAACTAACAAAAGCATAACAACATGAAGAGACAACACTAAACAACATGAACAAGACATAACACTTTGCATAAACAAAGACTCATACACACTTCACAACAATAGACTCTTAAAACAACTTGCTCATTAACTTGATTGCTTTAGTTTTACTTGAAACTTTAGTTGCTCATAAACTTTTCTTGAGAACTTTGCTTAATAAATTTGTTTGCTCAATGGATATAGGAAACATGAACGGGCTCTTTGGATAGTCGACCACCAATAAAGTAGATTGGTGCTGCTGAACAATCCTCGCTAACACAAAGATAGCTAGTCTTTCAAAAAACGGTACATGGTCTCCATCCACCCCATGTCCAAAACTTAACTTGTAGAAATTCCTTGACTAAGTAGTGAAGCATCGTCACACCCTATTATGGAAATACAGTGTTAAGGCAATTCGATCATATTTCCCCCATATGGTAACCTCATTTGATCGGAATGAGGACTCATGTTCCTTTGAAAAACCTCGACTTGAAATTATACTTGGCTTGTTTGCATTTGTCTTTGCTTTGACTTTATACTTTGAAATAGACTTATTAATAATAGCTATGACTTATAGTCTTAAATTTAACTCTAAATTTTGACTTATTTTTGAATTGTAACTTGACTTACTTGAAAACATGACTCATATGGTCAACACTTACAATATAGTCAAACTTTGCATAAGCATTGCCAAACATATACACAACTAACCTTTAGACAACCTAAACATGTCATTTTAGACTCTTAAACATCACTTTTATACATGAATTCACTTCTGTTTAGAAACTAAAACATACTTTATTTCACTTTGAACAACTTAAACAAACACCGAAAAGTTTCGAAAATATGAAATATAAACATAGAAACCACTTATTAACAAACCATCACTCAAAACCAACTCGTACCACTTTAAGTAACCTTCTAAATATAGCAAGGGACTTTGAAAACATTTTAGGAAATTTTCGGAAAACCATTAATTAATTTAAGTGATCTAATAACTAGTTAATTATTTAATGAAAAATATTATTTGGTGATAAAAACTCTTGATTTAGTTTTCAAAAACCTTTACAGCATTTAATATTTTCAAAACCATCTTTAATTAATTAATTAAGGTCCAATTGTTTTTATTTCAAGTACGGTCAATTTAAGCAATAAAACTCTTTAAATTAGGTTATAAAAAAAACTTAATTAATTCATTAGATCGTAAAACTAATTTTTAAAATCCTTTTCATAATTATTTAGTCCAGAAGATGCTTATGACGACTTATTTTTATTTTAGAACTCTGATGAGAATTTATTTTCGAACACCGTTAATTTCAATAAATAAATTGTTCACAATTTTAATAAAATATCTATAAAACTTTTTAACATGAAACCAACTTGAATAAATCATATTTTGCATAAAAAATCCATTAAAAATAGTCTCACAACCAGATATTAGGTTTAAATCCACTGAATTAATTTATTTAGGTAAAAGCCGCAAAACCGCAAATCTACTAATTAGTTTTTAAAGCCATGTTAAACAAATCTAAAAATCACAAAACTTTTACATAACATCCTACACATTGTAAAAAAATCCAAAAATAAATATAAAAAGCATTAGACAAACCATATAATTAAACTTCTTATTAATAATTCAAACACCGAAAATTCAGTTTTCCGAGAAGGAAACATGATCGTTTGCTTAACTCCAAATTTTTACACATTATACTAGGACCATAACCTAACACTTTTATGCTATTATATTTTTGTTGTGCACATATCCGAGTCAAGCCGTATACACTTATACAAGAAGAGCACTACAGCCTAGATGAGGGGTAAAATGTGACTTCACTCTATTTATCTGTTTATCTTTGACTTGGGTTTTTTTTCTTTTTCTTTAAAATATGCAATGGTAGATTTGACATTAAAAATAAAGTTAAATTTTATTTTAGTTCTTTAGTTAAATTTGACAAATAACAATTTCATAAAGCAAATGTACTCGTATAATTTTCCAATGTGCCCTCAATCTATGGCAAGCACATAGTCACCATCCACATTAGTTTTGTTACAACCAATTAATCATAGCAGCAATTCACGATTTAATTAATAGGAATCGTGTTTTTGGAAAGATTAATGGGATCATTTTGAAAGCAATTAATACTACATACATGAAATGAACAATAAAAGCAATTCAAATGTCTTACATTATTTATCTAATAAATTTGAAGCCTGATTTATACTTCAAAGTTCCCCATTAAAATGCAATACTATAATTTGTTACAAATGTTACAAAGTTTGTTTCCAATGCTCACACAATTCAAAACAGTGACCAGAAACTGCCACTAGAGAAGGCATTGCACTAAACCCTACACTAGCCAACCTGGGCAGCCAGGACCAATTCTACATACTCATATCAACTTCTAACCAACTAGCCAAAACATAAACTGGGGAAAATTAGGAAGAGTGAAGGAAGATAAATATACGGTTAAAAAAAAAGGTGAAGAGGGGGACAAAAGTCTCTATTACACAAACCCCTTCTAATATAAAACTCGACTTCAGCCAAATCTACCCGCATTGGGCTCTACCTGATGTTTATCAATGCTGTACACTTAAATCTTAATGATAGTGAAGCTGCAGAACGCTCAGAAGCCAAATCATACAAAGCATCACATTTTGGTAAAGCCCCATATTAATGCTGCCACAAACTCTACAAGATTGTCACATTTATTCTCGCATTTTCATGGGGACATACAATCGTCTGTTGTCGAAAGCATCTGTACATCCATTTCATCTGCATGCATTGTTGAATAATCCATCCCATTTTCGTCTGCAAACATTACGGTAAATTAAACACAGTACAACTGGTTGGTATAATATAATGAATCAAATAAAGTTAACGTATATTTAGGAGGAAGAATTATTACTAAACATGGAATCCAAAGATGGTCGTTTAGGTGAATTGCACCCCTTACGATCTGAAATGTCAAAGAATGTTGAGAAATGCAATAAGCCTTCCAATTATCACAACCATATAACAGAAATATACAAAAAAAAAATTGTCAATATTAATTTATGGAAGGAAGAAAGTAAGAAACAAAATCCCGGTAGCCAAAATGATGAGACAGGTAGTTTCTCATCCATAGTTGTGCACACAAAAAAAAGGAGAAAGAGCAAAGTTTATGTGTAAAATGGAATTTTGCAATAGTTTGCATCAATCAAACAAAGCCTTAATCCCAAAAATTGGGGTCAGCTATATGAACCAAAAAAATCATTCCATGTGGTCATGACTATTTAAAATGTGTTTGTATTGAACATCAACCTATCGAGTCTTACATCCAAATAGTTGTAATTTTTTAAATAAAGTATGCAGTATAAAATTTCCTTCTCTTTCCCTTTCCAACCAATAACTTCACCTGTCCCCCACACCATCCTCAAAATCAACACAACAGCTTCTTTTTCCTAACCACAATCTTAACAACCACCAACTCTTGAAAGCTGCAGCACCAACCCTTTTTTTTCCCTCTCCTGTCTTTCTTTGTGTTTCCTATGCAATCGCTCTTCATCACAAAGGTAAATGTGTACTGTAGCATTGATTGGCTTTACTGCTCCTTCCACTGACTTCCATTTAAACAAATTGGCCATGACCAATTGCTAGCAGCAATGGTGGTAGAGGTAGTAGGCAATGCTAGTTAGGGCAAAGGGAATAGGTGGCTGAGACAGTACTACAGACAGCTGTGACGGAGCTAGGACCATAAGGGAAGGACAAAAGACTAAGCGTTGAGTGCACAAAGTTTCAAATAAGTTGAAACAAAAACAGAAAAACCACTCAAGCCCTTTTTTCAACGATGACACTAAATGGAATCTGCGTTCTTTCATGAACTAAACGGGAATAATGAAACTTTTAATGATACCACACCACTAAACTCACAAACCCTGTCTCCAACATCTCCAAATCCCCCCAAGAGTACAAGACTCTAATAAAGAGACCCTTATGTGCTTCCATAACCCACATATAAATTAAATTGTTAAATGACTAATCATCCCATCTTCAATCCTATAACATTAACATTAATGACGTTGTTTCTTATAAAATGGACAGTTTTTAGTATTCGGATCGCTTTTAGAAAAATACTCATATACAAAATCAACTTCTGTTTGGCTAATATGGAAAATTGACCTTAGCTTGCACAGCTTGGATCCACCACTACAAAATTAAAAGTTTCACTCTTCCTCTCCCTCTCTCTCTCCCTTGCACACATAAACACATTTTTATATTTCAAGAATGAACTTCCATCCCTCTAGAAGCTATTATACAAGTACTATTCAGCAAAAGTAGGTATTACGCATATGTTCTTAAAATGATGTCATTCAGACATTCAGTGCTTAAGCACTACAAAGTTTCAATTATCCAAATTCTAGCAACTATTTGCATAACAATTTCAAGCATATATGCAAACAAATCTCTACATAAATTATACCCTTCATCTACTGCTTAGTTTAGAACATTATAAAATCCAGGAGTGAAAACTAGTAATATTAAAAACGGAAGCATAATCTATATCAACTAGGAACCATAGCATCAAGTCAGGAAAGAATACCATTAGAATGATGTAGCCCTTTAACAGCGTCAAAGTTCTTGTAAGTATAACCAACAAAGCTTAGATCTTTTGATGTCAACATCTGCAATAGGTTCAAAAGACAAATGAATAAGAATATAAAAACCTTATGAAATGAAAGCAGATTAGAGAGAAAGGAAAAATTATCCAAGTGCAAAATGAGGATGAAAGCACGAACAACGATGTCAAACAAAATACTTTGCCAGTGAAAATTCCAGTAGAAATAAAATATAAGTCAACAGAGGTACAAGAGAAAAACTGGATATATTAATAGAGATTAGCGTAGCCTAGATGCAATGATAATTGCTCTTTCAGAATATTCACAACAAGGATGAGGGTGGCTAGTTCGTTGGTGGCGATATGAGGTTATTGGGATTTGAGGAGAATCTAGCATTCAGTAGGGAATAATGGAGAGGGAGGAATTTTGCAAATGACTTCTGTGATTCCTTGTGAAACCTCTTATTGATTTAAGTCTAGCCGCCCCTAAATATATTGGGATCAAGGCTTTGTTGTTGTTATAATGTTCACAACCGACATGACAATCAGTTTGTGAATCGTTGTCAAATAAAAAATAAAAAACAAAAATAAATAAAAAATAAAACAGTCTGCTAACAATGCAAGCTTCGGTCCATCAACCACATTCATTATTTCACTCTACAAATGATTAATTAGCATTGTTCCTAAATGATAAAAAAACAGAGCAACATCTAAACTCATTAACCCACCTAGGTTCTATAAAACACCTACACCCACAAGCATTTCTGCAATAATTATAAGAATATAATACCTTTTAGTAAATGATGACAATTTTATTTCCGACATTAGCATATATCGATTTTGAAAATTAGGCTACGTCTCATGCACTAGCCACTCAAAATGCACAAGTTTCAACAGGTAGATTCAAATATTACCATGAGATGGAACATGGTCGCCACACACTAGGAGAGGCTAAGGGAAAATTTTCTGTCTTCCCATAGGGTTAATACTTATTACTTAATCCATGATAAAACCAATCTTAGCATGGGGTCAACTTACTACTACCTTCGTTTCATATTATTTGCAACAAAAGTGTTTGCACAAACTCCTAGGAAAAAAAACAACTTAAAAGGGAATGAAAACTTTTGTTGCAAATAATATGAAACATCCATATTTGGCAGTTGCAAATTATATGAACGGAGGTAGTACATAAAATTGATTCAAACAACAGTCAGACTACCTGTAATTTTGATAATAATTGTTGCTTAAGAGATATCAATAAATCCTAATCCTTCCTTTCCCCGCACGTATAAGCGAGGGGCTCCAACTCTGACCTTGTCTTGCCTATCCATAGGAAGTTCTATAGGTGTCTCTTTAGAGGCCATAGTGATTGCATAAAACACTGTATGGTGCACTAAAAAAATTGCACTACCTATATGTTGCAATCATAAAAGAATGGAGGAAGTATATAATAATATACAGTTCATCTAGATTTTGGAAGGTGTTCTACAATGCCTACTTCAAAACTTGTCATCACAAAAGTGAGATCTTTGAGTACTAAACCTTGAGACACAATATCTAAGCTGCATGGATCTTCTTCTAATTGGATTTTATATTACTTTCCCACCTCCCCATCTTTGAAGATGCTTTGTTACTATGTTTTCATTCTTCACAGGACCTTGGAGACAACAACAGTGCAAATCGCTTAAACTGGAAAGCACTTTCCAATGTCAAGATAGTAGGATAGTAGTTGACTTGCTACTATTGTGAGAGAATGGAAAAGGAGAAAACATAAAACAGAAAAAATCTCCTCATCTGTTCAAATTAATCTCTTCACTCTTTATTTTTCCTCCATCCACTTTTTGCAAAAGGAATTAGACATCATTGAGAGAAGGTTTTCTACCATCCACTTTCCAATGTCGGGATAGTAGGATAGTAGTTGAATTGCTAATATTGTTTTGTTCTTTATTTGTATTAGAGTGTATTTTTGAGAGGTGAGGGGTACCTTATTAGGTAGGGGGCAATACATAAGAGACATACATAAAATAAAATTGAGGAAAAGAAAAGGACATAGTATTATAGTCATAAGACTCTTAACATTATGCAAATTTCTTTCATTTAGTAGCAGCTACCTTTCTTGACGGTCCTGATCCAGATCTTGATGGCGTTGGAGGGTTTGCCTGAAAGAAAAAGGTATAAATTATAAAATAGCAGTAACACACAAAACCACGCAAATATTTATTTTGATGCTACATATTACAACAAAATCAAACAAATTTTATGACGATTCAACCAGGGAACATAGAACTTTTTCTGTTAAAAAGCAATCAATTTAATACTTCGTATAGGATTTTACAGTGGAAACCACCTATGAGTGGGGTCTTATCCTCAAATATCCACAACTCTAAGCTCTATTAAGATAATTTAAAACTTGAAAAAAACACCAGTCGATTACTTCCATTTACGAGAACTAACCCATTATAAGGTTCCATTAGTTTTACTTTCACCAAAGTCAAGCCCCACCATATGCACCACTATTTTTATCTTCCATGGGATCACCATTTTCAACATCACCCCAAACACTTCCTCGAAAAACATATAGTTAATGGTCTTATATAAGGATCTTAGTTGCACAAGGTTTGGAGAATGAAGTCTCCACTTACAAATTGTTTTCCATTATAAAAAATAATAAACAAATAATATAAAATTCAGCTAGAAGAGTCCATGTAACATAGGCCTTTGTACACACAAAATTTATAAATAGGTGTTGATTTGAAAATTTTAGTTGCAAGCGATATGAAACTAATGCCCTCAACCTATGTAGTTGTTTGCTTGACAACGTAATTATTGAACCATGGATGAGATTCTAGGTCTTGAACTTGTGCGGTTGGAGCCAAATGTTTCAACATGAGCATCAGCATTTCAGCAACCCTTCCTTTTTGTAAGATCATGAATGTTTCTAATGATACAGGACATGAGTGCACTATGCATTGGGTCTTTGGTGACTTTCCCCAAGTAACAAGTCATCTTCTATTTTAGACAATTCAAACAATAAACCACATTCTATCTAAAGTTTGTTAAATAGGTAGTGTTACACTTCCGGTATAACTCTCACTTAAATCCTAAACTGAAATTCTAAGACTAAATGTATAGTAATATGGTACGGTGGTATAAAAACTAAAAATTAGAACATAAAATGATAATCCCAACATTATAGCTTAATTCATTTAAAATATTCCTCAATGAAGTATTGCATATTACTTAAGAATGGAGGAATATTCATTTAGGGAGCAAGAAACCAGTGGATCTATAATCAAGAGAAAAACCGCAAGAGGGTTCTTCATGGTAATGAGTTCTAAGTCATTTTGAAAGAAACAAATAATAATACATAGGAAAAATGGATTTTGATAATGCAAACTTTCACTGATTTCACACTATTGGTCTAACATTTGAGTGATCCATGAACAATCCAACCTTTGCTATCACTCTTCATCTATTGGTCCTTAACCCATAAAAACAAGTCAAACAAGTTGGCAAACTAGGTATCTAAGGCAACTGTCTTATAGATTAGGTTGATGTTAATCACTTCACATGTCATTTAATTGCACAGTGGGATTTTTATTTAACTGATAATTTATTTTCCTTTATTTATTGGAAAATTTAATGTTTTGGGGTGTTGGATTAGATACTAAACTCCTGTTTTTTAATCTAGGTTTCTGGGTGTTAAATTACAGATTAAAGTGGGTGGGCATTTTGGTGGTGATGAGTTTTTTGGATGGTGCGGTGTTAGAGCATGTTTAGCCCCTAGTCTTAAGACTTGGGGTGACATCAACAAACTAGGTCTTAAGACTTGTGCTCAAGACTTGTCCCATTTTTCTTTAAAGATCTCAACCAAGTCTCAAGTTGAGTCTTGGAATTTTTGAGATTGGGACCCACTCAAGTTTTATTTAGCTTTGTTCATTAATGTTATTATTATATGTAATTTATAAAAAGATAAAATAAAAAACAATATGTAATTTATTTGAGCCTTAAGGGCTAAAGTGATAAATTTGATCAAGTCTTAAGAAGAATCTGATAACATCATTTTCAATGGGGACCACCAAAAATGATGTCACCCCCAAGTCCAGGCTAAACATGCTCTTATGTGTGATGGTGCTCTAAGTTGAGGTTTCATGAGACGGTGGCAAGTGGGTTAGTACTCAGTAGTGGCGGCGAGTGGTGGCCTTTCTCAATCCCTTTGTGGGTTAGTACTCAGTAGTGGCGGCGAGTGGTGGCCTTTCTCAATCCCTTCATTTAAATCTTCAAAACAAACAGTTATCATCGTTTGGGAGGGAAAAGAAGGAAAGGTAACCAATTAGTTAGGTCACAGGTATAGGGAATTAATAGATGAAATTTGGCAACAAAGATCAGATTATTTGTGAATTACTCAAAAGCTGGACCAATTGTCAGATTAGTGAAAGGTTGGATTTTAAAAATCCATTTTTCCTAATATATATATACACCATAGGCATTTGAGCTATTAATAAACTTTTATCCCAAAATGCCTATACACCTGACATAGGTGTATGATCGGCCTCACCCCTGTGTGTTATATCACGATCCGTAATGCTTGCTAAAATCTAATTCCTCTGGTATATATTTTTTTTGTTTAGTTGCAACAAAACCCTTTGATTAGAAATTTAGAATCCTACAAAATATTTTTTGTGAGTTGAAATGGATAAAGAGATATAGAAACCCAGGTGATGAAGAGAGAGACCGAAAGTGATGGCACTATTATGATAGAAGATGATAGTTGCAATTATATAGAAATTTCCATAAATGAAAAATGTTGCAACTAAAAAATAAGGAAGTAGCTATCTTGCATTCAAAAAAGGCAATCCTAAAGAGTCCCATCATAAATTGAAGGCCTCCTTTCTCCCTCCCCCTTTTTAGGTCAAACAGTAATATAATTCCTAATAAGGTCACAACATTCTACATAATTTCTAAAAGGTTCTTATTCAAAACTACACTTACAAGACATTTAGATAGAAATTAATGGAACAATCTTTGCTCAGAACAATGAACAAGGTCATAAAAACTAGGTTTGTTTCATACCTCATCAAATTTAATGAAGTTCTGAGTATCCAGTTCATCGTTAACCTGTGGTTTGTAAGCTGCCTCCATTTCATATAATTTATCCCACTCAACATCCTTAAACCAAGCATGTGCCTGATAATGCTTATAGGTTCAGAAAATAACCAAAGTGATCGATCAAAGAAGAGAAAAATTGGCAGGTTGCAAACAATATCACACCTTAATTTGTTCTGCCCCTCCAGTGCCTAATCGATGATCAACGTCACAAAGCAACTTACAGATTAGATCCTTGGCTTCAAAAGTCAATTTTGCATCCTCTGGAAATTTGAGATAGTGCCTCCAGTGAACAATCTAACACACATATTCAGATAGGTTGCATTAGTCAGATGAATAAAATGTCTCAACAAAATACCCAGATGCCAATGGACTCACTATATAAAATTATCTGCATGCATAAGTGGTGCAACTCTCAACAAACTTAAGCATGCATTCACAAATTTGCAGAAATTCAACACATGATATAGCTATATAGGCTGGTCAACAAAAACATATTGACCTTTCATCATATCTCAAACAACACACCTTTCTGCATGTTGTTATTGGATCATCAGAGTAAAATGGAGGGTAACCAACTAGCATCTCATACATGATTGCACCCAACGACCACCTGCACAGAACCTCAATAGATAAACATGAAAGACAACAAAAATACTCTTAATGTCATCAATCTTCATTTTATTTTAGTTTACCATTGTAAACATCTAAAAAAGTAAAGTAAAATAACATACCAGTCACACTCCATGCCATATCCTTTCTTTAGTAAAACTTCAGGAGCAATATAGTCGGGTGTACCTACGGTTGAAAATGCCTGTTGAATAAAAGAAAGAAGCTAGCATCAATTTGCAAGGAAAGATGATTTCCAGCTCAACTAAATTTAGAAACTACATGCCTTTTTTTTTCCATATATCAAAATTGGTATCGAAATACTGAGAATTAATTTTTAAAGTCCTAACAACTGAAAGCATGCACAAGCACCCTTGAATAGTTGAAATAAAGCTTGTACGTTGCACAATCTTAGAGTAAAATTTCTTGAGTGACAAAGGCATTACCTCAAGAAGCTCATAGAAATCATTTCAGAAAAAAAAATTGCAGATTTTTTTAATACAAGGTGTATAAAAGTAATTTAAGCATAATTTATGGAGTTATCATCTGAACATTGGAGCTTCCTTGCAAGTTAACTTCGCATATGAACTTTTATTTTCAAAAGAAAAGTTGATCACACTCGTTATTATTGCAAACTTATTTCTCAAGCAAGAATCATCTACAGTCACTAAAAAGCAATGCACATAGCTTACCAACTTTCTCCTGTTCCTTTGCCAGTGCTTAAGTTGCTCACGAGCACTTCTCCAACCATTTCCAGCATCGGGAAGCGAAGCATCTATATCCATTGGTTCTTTAGCTACATCATCCATGGATTCATTTTCCTTGATGGTAGACAGTGTCGCACAGTCAAGAGGTTTACAAAGGCCAAAATCCGAAAGTTTCATATGGCCAGTCTTGTCCAGAAGAAGGTTGTCTGGTTTAATGTCCCTAGAGAAAAACGTTGTGGAAAGCTCAGAAGCTATTCACAAAAGATAAAGGATTCAAAGACTAAAATCCACTACAAATGACAGTGATCAACTATTAAAAGTGACACAGTACAAACCTGTGAATATAATTATGCTTGTGAATCGATTCTATTGCCAAGACACTCTGACCTATGTAAAATTTTGCAACCTTTTCAGTTAGGATATCCTCCCTCATCAAAAGGGTCATCATGTCACCACCAGGCAGATATTCCATGATCAAATATAAATATTCAGCATCTTGAAAGGAATAATAGAGTTTCACAATGCAATGACTGTCAACTTCTGCAAGCAAGTTCCTTTCAGCTCTAACATGTTCCACCTAAGAGAGAGGTGAAAGTTGAGATAAAAATAAAACTCTATACCAGGGCCATTAAGTAAACTCTACACTGTACAGCAATCACTAACCAGCAAAAGAATATAAAACAGGGTAATACTTAAAAAAAAAGTGTATATATGAAAGTTATAGGCAACAATGTGTTCTCGTGGTAAATTTAATCTTTCAAGGAAGTCAAAAGATCATGAATGGAAGCAATGCGGTATCCTAAAAGAGAAAAAAAGGTACATGATGAATGAACAAGGAATAAGACTGGAAAGAGCAGATCACATTCCAACAGATGAAAATGAGTCTTATACTCTTAATTCATAATCCACAGTACTGACAGAAACAAGTGAAGGCTCTAAAAATGAAAAATAAAACAACACAAACAGGAGGCAAATTAGTCAAGTGGTGACTGGCAAGTGGCAACAACCATGATCTTTTATCTCGAGTGCTATGAGGCCATTTTCCTCATTGATAATTTGATATCCTCCCTCAATAGTTCCAATTTCATATTTATATTATTTTCTATCACTTTAAATACAGAGAAAATGAAGAGGGCATTGGACCTAAGTCTGACAAATTAGTATAATTCTAAAACGGGTACTAAAATTCAATATCTGACAGAAGAATCTGAAATTTTATTAAAATTTTGCATACCAAATAGTATAGCATTAATATTTCAAATTTTAATGTGAAGTAGTATGGCATTGACAATAAGAACAAATTACTCAAAGATACATCACAAGCAGAATATCCACAAATCATCATGAAAGATGTACTAAAAAACCACCAAGACACTCTTCAGAAAAAAGCTTTAACAGATAGCATCAAGAAATTTAGAATGTCACCTGTCCTCGGCTAAGCATTTCAGATTTTTTCAACTTTTTCATGGCATATATGTTTCCGGATTTCTTTTCGCGACACAATTGAACCTGCAGAATGAGAACCCAAAACATTATGAATAAGGTGTTACAAAAGAGACATTACTCAGGCAAAACAAAAATGAATAAGACGATAACAAAAGTCATTCTAGCCATAAGCCAACAGAAAATTTTAAAGTGAAAAACAGTGGAGAGGCAGGATGTCAATATCTATTTGAATAATACAAACCTCATAAGCAGATTTTTAGAATACCAAAAGTTTAAAGCATCGTGTATAGATTGCCAGCACAACTATGATCAGAACAATAAGACAGTGCATGCACTGATGCACTATTAGCATATCACTATTAACACTCACCTCACCATAAGCTCCTCTTCCGATAATGGTCAATAGTTCAAAGTCATTCACACATATCCTATTCCTTTTCAGTCGCATGAATTCGGTCTCTTTTCGCTCCAAATCCTTTAGCAAGTTCATTTGCTCTTCTTTGGGCACATCTGAAGAAGCTAGCTGTTTTTCTAATATCCAGCGTCTGCAAAAAAATAAGAAATTAAGCCACTTAATTGGCACTTCCTGACCCTAAATCAAAGCATTTACCGAGATAGTTATAGTCATCGTAAAATATCATGCAATACATCAAATAAAAAATAATAATAACATGAGCACAAGTGCTTCTACATTTCTACCAATTAAGAGCCCGAAAGATTTCAAGTTAAAAAAAATAAGACAGATTCTTTCATTGAAATACTCAACCCATTTTTTAAAAAGATATGATGAATGAATAAATGCAATAAATAACTACTAAAGTTCAAATGTGCACTTGAATTTTGGGTTGATTGGAATGAATGGCATATGGAAGCAGTTGAATATATATTTAAAACTACATATAAGAAAAACATTTTAATACAGAAGGGCCACACAAATATGGATAACAAAAGAGAAACAACATAAAGAAAAGGGGAATAAAGAGAAAACACCAATTTTGTAATTTTTCTCCTTTTATGAAGAACTTTCACTTGACCAATCTCAAAAGAATACACTGCAGAAAAAACACTAACCCTGAAGCCCTGATTCAGGAGCCATGATAACAGCTAGTGAAAGCCCTAACAATATCCACATCATATATCCAAGAGCAAACTAAAACAGCCGGTGACCAAATAAAAACCCAGGAAACTGACAAAAGGATAACAATCAGTCGTGGAAGAAGAGGATGTTATATATGCAAAGAAAGGCAAAGAAGAATAAAAACTTGAATAACCCAAAAAACACATATCCAATCTTTTGACTAAGATCAGATGTAGCAGTATATCATATCCTTGAAAAACAACAACATTTAAGAGAACTAACCGTGTTAGTTATACTACTACTTATGCAACAAATTGTAAATATGTCGCCTTGAATTTTGTAGCTCGTAATCCTAATTTCTTAAATACTCTAATCTCAAATTTTCCTAATAGACCAAAGATAAATCCACCAGAATCTTCCAACTATCTAACCTTATGTATACCATAGGCGAGTATACTTATTAAACCACTTCCACTAGTTGCTAGATCTCATAAACAGTCGAACGACGATAACTCTACCACTGTCCCCTCCCCTGATTCTTAATAAACCAGGATATCGGCACTCTTTATTAGCCTCATGTGCATCCCATCCTTTCTTTTTCAATCATCATTACTAACACACATTAATATCAATAGGTGCAAGTCTAATTCCTCAATTCTCTCATTTCCTCTCCAATTACCGCCGAATCGACAACATTTTACTTCAGCATTTCTCCAATTCAACTCTTCACACTTCCTAACCTCATAATCACAAACTGAATTTCAACTCCAAACACAAAACCCCAAACCTCGAAAATCATCACTAATCTGCCTACAACACTACCAAAAACACAACACACAATGCCACAATTCTTCCAAAAGTCAAATACCTAAATTAACACACCAATCAAAACCTCAATTAATTAGAACAATAAACAAAAACAAAAAAAAAACATAAATTCACCACAAAATCATACTTAAAATCAACAATTAACTGAGATCTAAAACAGTACAAAATTAACTTCAAACAATTGTAAAATAACAACAAAAACTATATCAAAAAAAATAATAATAAAAAAAAAGAAAAAAGAAAAAAAAACCTTTCTTTGCGTTCTTGAATGTTCTTCCTTTGAGCACGATAATGATTCTCGATAAATTTTTTAGCTGCCTTGACTTTCTCCATGGTCAAACTTGAACCTAAAACTTCATCTTCTCCCTCTCCTACGTCATGATTATTCTCCATCGTCTTCTTCTTCTGAGTTTTATTTTTCTCTCTCTAACTTTCTCCCTCTACTGTCTGTAACAATTGCGAAAGAGAGAAAAAGAGGAGAGAGAGAAATGAACAGCTCTCTACTACTACTTTGGTTGAGTCCCTTGTTTGTAAATTTCTCTTTTTTTTCACCCTTCACTTTCACTTTCGGCTTTTATAATTTTTCCTCCACCATATAATGGATCATATCTAATAAATTACTTCCAATATTTTTTTCGACATGCATGTTAATTAGAAAAGTAATTCAAAAGTGTAAATAATAACCTGGCAAATACATACGGTCTCATATAATATTATTTTGGTTATAAGTAATTTATAGAAGAGGTTATATAATAATCAAATCATTGACATTCGTAACGTACTCTCTCTAATTACTCCATATTATTTATAGTAATAATAATTTATAATTGGCTTTATTTATGCACGCATTTTTTTTAGTATATGTTATTATGCATTTCAACACTACATTGATACAAGTTTTATAAACACTATATATTTACCTTATTCATAAATTGTCCAAGATGGTGAAAATGCATTAATGAGAGAGACATTTTTATTTTGTTGCAACAAAGGCAGAGAATCTTAAGGGCGTATGGTGAGAATTGATATCAATTTTTTTTAAATCGGGTGGAAAAACTTAAACTAAGTCATCCCTTACTATCAAGGTTGACATTATTAAATGCAAATACGGAATATATTAGTGCGTCAAACGTGAATTTTTAATATATACGTTTATAGAGTAAAGTTTAGGTAAATATTATTAGACCATGTTACATAGAATACGAATTTTTTTATTAACAAAATCAATACTTTGTACTCCGTATTAAAATTCTCAAAGTAAGTGAATTTTTATGGAGCAATACGAATCACCATTTGGTATCATTACAACCACGATTTGTTTAATAAGTGGTCATAAATTATGGTAATGGACATACAAAGTTGTGACAAAACTCAATGTTCATTTTCACAGTATTGTTAGTTCACCTCAAATCGAATTCTTTATTTATTAATTCTTAAATTCGCGTTATACGTCCTACAAGTCATGATGACTGAAAATGTGAGGAAAACATAATATTGAGGATGAATGTGTATCATAATGGGGGTTAGAATGTTGAATCATTGACTAAATTACACTTAACATTTATCTTCTTTAGTAACATTTATTACCGCGCGACTACCAAATGAGTTATTAAAAAAAAAAAAAACTCCTTAATAATAATTGGAGTAAATAGGTAATTATTACTAATATACATATGGAAGTACAAAGCTCTATTTACTTACGTATTAATTTATTAATGTTGTGTATAAATGTAATATTTGGTGTAGTGTATATTTTAATAACTTTTTAACAATGAATAAGCAAAAAAACAACGAAGGACAGATTGCAAAGGTCTACCTGGCCCTTCAGTTCATCTCATCAGCGCCAACCCAACACCAACAACAAACATTTGTTTTTTCTATTTTCAATTTTCCTTTTTTTTTTAAATATATTCTATAATCCTCTAAATTGCCCCTCACCATAAGCCACCTAATGTTTCGACCTCCTATTGGCTGTCACCTCGTTGACTACGTTGACCTTTGATACACTTTCGTGTTGCCGACAGTAGAGGATTACAGCTCTTACTTGATGTACTGTCAGTGATTGAGTAGTACCTACGCGAGAAACAAGCGTGTGAGGTACACTTTCGTCAGTGATTGGAGGGTGAGATGCAGGTAAAGAGTGAGTGTGAGAGGGTGTTGGTATAGTACACACTGGAATGAGATCTAGTGTGTACAAAAGTGCAGAAAGAAAGAAAGATTAGGTGGATCTTAAGCTACTTATGATTTTTGTGCTTTGAGTTAGGGTGGCAAATTTTGGTACTAGTACTTTGCTATCATCTTTTTCTTTTTTTGTCAATAATTTGTTGATTATCATAGTCCGTAATAATCTTTAGGCAATTTTAATCTACAATCGATTTGGTGTGTTAGTACGCTAAAAGTTATTTATTACGGTCTTTGGTCATATGTTTTTATTTTATGAGTGTTCAGAAGAAGAAAAAAAAACTTGGTAAATGATAATAATACCTTAATATAATCGAGGTATAAACATTGTTGTATAACGTATTAAGTTAAGAGTTTCAGTTTAAGCAAAGTGTGGAGCATTTTTTATGACGATCTTGGATCAATAATTGGTAGTCCTTTGGTCCATTGTTAGTTTGTTACTTTTTAGTTTATTCGTAATTTTTGCTTATATGTTCAAATATCTACTTTCCCTTACTTACATTATATTTGTTAGTTTCTCCCCTATTTGAAAAGTAATAACAAGTTTATGGTAAGACCATCTTACGATAAGACCATTAATTATATGTGTATTTTCTCTAACTATTGCGTTGTTTGATTTAATTAATACTTTATTTGTCAACTATCTTGTAGTCTTATCAAATAAGACCGTTTTATATAAATTTTTGTAGAAAAATAAACAATTACTCGTATTAAATTTTGTGTGTGTAATTTTATTTAGCTTATAAATTCCTGGTAAATAGAAAAGGTTGATGTGATAAAAGTAGTATTGTAAACTTGTAAAGTAGTATTGTAAACTTGTAAAGTAGTATTGAATTATTGGGTTATATGAATTGAGATTCTGGGCCTTTTGCTTTCTTTGTTTCTATTGGTAATATTGATTTTCACAATTTCTTAAAATAGTAGAAAATCAATTTTTGATACTACTAAAAGATTTTCTACTATAGGGTCGTGTTGGTTTCTTAAAATATACAAGAGTACATCATATCATGCAGATTTTTTCCTAAATTAATTTTCAAAAAAAAAAAGATATTTTTTTATTATCTATTATAAATCTTTCAATATAGTTATCTCAATTGTATTAATCTCATTTGTCATATTATCCTATTTCGGTTGAGGAAATTTGTATATTAATTTATTATGTAAGGCTCTATTTTACTCATTTTATCCTCAGCAAAAAAAAAAAAATCAATTTAGTAAAATAAATTCAATTGAAAAAAAATCAATTTCAATTATTAATAAATTGCTAATGATCTCTGATAATTAAAAATAAATCCAATTCAGCAAAAATAAGCTTACTTAAGCAATAATAAGTTGATAAGAACAGGAACTAAATATCATGGACTAAATTTCAAAACAGATTTGTGAATATGACTCATATAATTTAGCTACGAGACATGCTTAAAATTAAATAAAATTTTTGTATCATCATGAATTTATCCTATGTTGCATTCTATATACTTCTTTCCAAGAAAAAATAGTGTGCTTCACAACAATAATACATGTCTTAAATGAATCGGTTATCCAAACTTTGGTGAACAAAACCCTAAGAGATGGGAGAATAAACTCTAGTAAGGATCTCTGAAATGTTCCCGATTATTTAAATATTGGGAAGTCTCTTCAAACTCAAACCATAAGATAAACTTTAGTAGATAAGGATCCCATAAAAACTTTATTTGAAGACTGGGTCAGACCGGCCATTTTTCAAAACAATAGTTAAGGGCCCTAAAAATACTACATTGATCTCATGCTGAAGCTCACAGCAAAATAAATGCAGGTAACAAATACGGAGTAAAATTTAAGTATGCCATCTGCACAAGGCCGTAAGCACATTGCCTTCCTCGATCCTCACTAGTCACTTCACTGTGTATCTTCGGTTTTGGGCAAATAATAATATCACAAAACATGGTAATAAATTATATAGCACTATGAAAATATACATTCACTCTAATATTGTGCTTACTTGATACAAACTCGTACAAGACTTGGTTCCTCCTTGTGTGAAACAGGCTCGTGTATTTGTAAGTAATTTGGGTGCAGCATCAGTTTTACTTTGCTATCATCGTTATCTCTTAATGAGATGAGATCATCTTTATCTAGCAGCGTAGGATCTCAGAAATTCATGAATCAGGCAGCCTTTGTTGCAAGGAAGTTTCCGGAAAGAATCAAGTAAGGGATTTCCCAGCCCATTCACGCTCTCGTCGTTTTTGCTTTGCTATCATCTTATTGAATTTCTGCTTCCCTTTCTCCAGGAGAGGATCAATCACCGCATAGTCATTCACATCTTCAGTCCGTGACATGTTATTCTGCCAACAAATTGGAGCACACAGAATACGTATTAGTAAACATACCAAAGATTAGTTTCAAGCAGCTGAACGATCTCCTAGGATTTCATGGTGAATCAGCTTGTTCCCTTGCAATTAAGTGCAGTAAGTTAGGTCAATCCAACCAAGCAAAGTGAGCATGTGTTTAGAATACAACTTCAGTGTGAAGTGTAAAATCCAACCAAGCAAACATGATTTTGTTTGAGGAATTACCATTTTCTTTCCAAGCAAAATGAGCATGTGTTTAAAATTCAGCTAAGACATATCGATTCCTAGATATCCCTGTTAATTCACAAATACATAAAATTGATGGACAGGAATTTCCAAAAAGAGCATCTGCTTTCCTTAGTCCTCACACTTATATGCGAGAGGCAGGCTTAAGAAAGGCAGGCTTGCATGCCAATATCAAGGAATTTAGAAATCATAGATTAATAGCCAATCATTTGACATATTACTGTACCTATAAAACTTAAGACTAAGATTCTAGTAACTAAGGCTTTTGAACATTTCTTCATGATAAGTATAGTTTGTGTATTTGTATTGACATTCGAACCTCATCCTCTACTGCCAACCATTTTATTTTTATTATTTTCAAAGTGAAAAAATAGTCTACAAAAGATAACTAAAATGCAATTTTTCAGGATTTAAAGAGAGACCAACAAAAAGAAACAATAATCTCCAGGTCGTCAAATAATAACCACTGTTAACAATCTCTAAAGAGAAAATGTGCTAGGAAAGAATTAAAGTTTCCCAGTATGCAAAGAATTTATGTGATTACTTGATTGAGGTGAGAACTACATCAGGTTACAGATTCATTCCCAAGGAAAGTCAGTTTCCTTGGTTTCAAATGGCATCATAGCGAAATCATAAATTTTGATTACTAGGTAAATTTCACAGGAAAACCAATGAAGAGGGAAAATAACCTTGGCAGGGTCAGGTGCAAACTTCAGACGGACAGTTCTCCAGTCAGATACATCATCATCAATACCACTTCCACCTTCCGAATTGCCTTGTGCTTCAACAGGCTTTGGAGCAATTGAACTTTTAAATCGTTCCAGCTTCGCAAGTACCTAGACAGTGCATATGCAAAGCAATGAACAGTGTCAAATCTAATTTTGAGATGATACAAAAAAATGTGGCAAACAAGCAGCAGCAGTACCTATAAAGGTAGAAAAAACAGAGCAAAGAAATACTTCACTTCTCATCCCTTACCGCTTCCCTAATTGTTAGCTGCATTTGCCTTTCCAAAATTCGAGTTTTCCAAAATGTTAATGTCTTTAGTATCTTAAACTACAGATAAGTACTTTAACTTACACATTATGAGAAATTTAACACAATCTCTCATGACCCATGATAATGTTTGGACCCCCAAAAGGCAACAAAGGCAAACAATAAGGGATGGAGTAGTATTTTTTATACAACTACATACCTAAATTTCTTTCAGAAATACCTCCTCAAAAGGCTAGCCAAGTCTTGATACAATCAAGAACATGTCCTTAAGTCGGCAGGTAAGATCTTTTTTGGAGGTTGACAAGGGAGTTTTGTCAACTTGTGATGGGAGGAATGCCCCAGCTACTAGTAAGAAATCTGGCCTTAGCATAGAGGAGAACTAGCAAACTCAGATTTTTTATAACGCAGGTTTCATGGAGTTTCCTATTGATGCACGTGATTGCTTTACATATCAGAGAACAAAATAAGATCTCAATGCTATCAGAGATCGCAGCAACCCACAAGAATAACAAAGCACTACAGTTACACAGAACCAACTTTTGTGTGACTAAAAGTGATTTCTCATAGATCTTTCCTACATGGGTCATGAGGAACATCTAACACCTAAGTGCCAACACTTTCATCACTAGACTAGCCTGCAGAAAATGAAAGCAAAACTTCAAGGAAAGAAATATACAAAGATTGCAGCTAAAGAATAAATCTTACAAAAAACATACATCATCTTCACGTCCCTTCAGTCTACGCTTCTTCTGCTTCTGCAACAACCTTTCTCGTTCAGCATTATTTAGCAAATGCAGGTCCGAGTCAGCATTCGCCGTACGTTCTGCCCTAGCTTCAGACCCAAGTCCCTTTTTCCTGATAGACAATTTCGCCACTTTTCGTTGGTCATCTGAACTTTCAGGATCTGACCTGTTGAACAAAACAGAAGACTAGTGTTACAGGTGAAAACTTCAGAAACTAGGCATTATTGCAAATTTGCAATATTGAGCAACCAACATACAAGAGTAAACCTAAAACTGAAGACATAAGCCCAGAAAACTAGCAAGTCATAACAAAACCTAGGCTAGATGAATCCAAATATGGATCATTTATCGCATACATAAAGACATCATAATACGTATACAATCAGTTCCTGAAACATCATCACTAGGTTTCCAACAGCCATGATATAGCCTATCCCAAACATCATTCTTATAAAAAGTCAAAGCACCTCAGCTAATTGTACTTGAAATTTCAAATTACTAAGTTGTGCCGCAATCATTTCAAAAGAAAACTTGCTCTTTAATAGCAAGATCCCAACATCAACAAACCATAATAACAACAACCAAGTAGGAAAGATATACATCCTACTTACACAACCAGAACCACGGATTTTACTACACATTTGTTCTATCAAAGGGAAACCAAGAAATATCACCATTATCCTTTGTTTGGATAGAAGGAAACGGAAGGAAAGGTGTTAGAGATATGATAAGCGAGAGAAAAGAAAGGGGACAACTTCCCTTGCTTGTATAAATTGTTGCAGGAAGGAAAGGGAGGGAGAGAGAGGGATCCACTTCCCACCTTTAAGAACCTTCATCCCTCTCAATTTGGAGAATTTCGGAGGGAAATTAGAGCTCCACTTCTCCTTCCCCTTCTTTCCCCTCCCCTTCCTCTTATATCCCTTCCCTTTCTGTCCCTCCTAACTTGTCATCCAAACATGTGAGGAATGTAAGTGAGCATAACCAAAAATCTTCTCTAAAATTATTAGTAATACTTCTACAATAGCGTTTAATTGAACTCATGCTATGCATGGGCTTTTTTGATGCAATTATTCTAACATTCATCAGGAATCAAAACAGCTTTCGTCAGAACATGGTTTCCATGACTAGAATAGAAAAAATAAAGAATGACTTGTGATGGCATGTGAAATAATATAAAAAGGCATTCCAGCTACAAGCCTTGACAGCACAAAAAGAAAGCAGCTGCATCTTCATAGTCAGCATCAAATCGTCTCAAATAGAGAGTTCAATGTTGACTATCTTTGTCGGTCATGCATAGAATACTTCAATAAATTCATTTTAATATAAAAGACTATCCAACAGAATATTATTTATTAAGTTTTAGCTTCTCTGTCTCCGATACAGAAACAAGTTCAACATCAATTGAGGGTGAATCTCAAGAAAAGGAGCTTTTGCTGAGTCATCAAGGTTTAAAATCTTTGGAATGGCATGGTCTTACTTATCAACAAGGCCATTGTTGCACTTCTTGGATTCAAGGTTGAAGACACACATGTCTTGGAAAGATGGTGGTCTTGGGGTATAAGTTGGTTTTGCCTATGGGTTTTTTCCCACTGCATTTGCTAGGGTTTTTCTCATTTCACGCATTTTTTTGTTTAAATCTTGATAGTGGGTCATACATCATTTTCTTTCTAAAGGACATGGGAAATGCATTCTTGAAGGTTTCTTGATTAAAAGATTGGATCTTGAAAGGTTTCTGAAGAAAGTTCTTGAAAATGGCGCAAAAACAAGATTGCATATGGCGCGTGTTTTTGGCGGAATTTTGGAGTTCTTGGGCTTCTTGGATTTTCCATGTTTTTTAGTTACAATTTGATGATTATCTTGTTAATTGGTTTATCAGTTAGTTGGTTAGATTTGTTTGTTAGTTTGTTAGGATAAACATTAGGAAAATCAATTAGAAAAGGATGATTGTTTGAGCTTATCTGGATTTGGATAAGATCAAGGTAAGGGATTTTCTAGTTTGTTTAGAGTTTGTTAGGATTTAGTTGAGGGTTATGACTGTAAATAGCCTCAATTACATTGTGACAAATCAGTTCAATTCAGTTTTAAGTAAAGTGTTCAACTGAGTTTTAAGTGTTAAAACTTCTAGTTCTTTCTTCACAAAAAATGTGGGTTTTAGTGAGGGAATTTGTGGGTTTCACAAGTGTCTTCCTTAATTGATTCAAGAGCTAATCTTTTATTAATTAAACACCATTAATTGAGTGAGGTTGAGAGCTAATCTCTTCTAAATTCAATAATAAAAACCGAAAATACTTATTGAGCAAATCAAAAGTATTTTCTTTCGCATCTATTTTTAGGAGGAGAGCTATTCTGAATTTCCTAATATAGATCGGTCTCTCTAGAGCTGTAGTTAGAAAAAAGGAGAATTTTGTTTATGTCTTCTCAACATGCTAGTATTGGGTGAATTGGCCAAATACACATCAATAAGCCTAGTAAACATTAGTTGATAAGTTCAAATTTCTGTCTGTACAAAAGCATATGGCCGACTGCACAATGTTGTACACTGGCGTCAGCAGGCTAGTGGAGGAAACGTAAAGATGTTTCTGTCATCAGCCTAAATTACTACTCCGCTCTCAAGTTGATAGTTTGGCAATGACAATGATTTGCAGCATCATATAATTAAGGGGGGTAAAAAGGAATAAGTAATTAAAACTATCAATCTCAGCCATTTACCTCGGAGGCTTTGGATTTGACTTCATTTTATCCTTGGACTTTGAACCCTCTAATAATAAAGAAAAGGAGACACAGAAAAAATAACATTATGTTAGAGATGACAGAACTATGAAGATTACGTCACAATATACACACACCTGTGAGCAGTGAGGTAGAGTAAATTCAGTTTATCTGCGTATTTACAATTACAGGGTTAACATAATTCGAGGGGTGAAAAGAGAAAATAGATCCAGCGTGTGAACATTAACAATTTTGTCTATCAATTGGAAGTAAATTACTACAGTGAAGCAACCTGTTTATCAATATAG
The DNA here is from genome assembly GCA_016808085.1 of Suaeda aralocaspica. Lineage (NCBI taxonomy): Eukaryota > Viridiplantae > Streptophyta > Magnoliopsida > Caryophyllales > Amaranthaceae > Suaeda > Suaeda aralocaspica. Next base: position 297,553 of record PYUH01001216.1, on the reverse strand, counting down.
AGAGAAAAAAACTCTCACCACTTCTTCCAACCTTTAAAAGTCAAAGCAAGTATACATGATATCACTACATGCAGTTGGGATCTCAGATATTTGCAACTGTATGCAGGTTTGAGACTAAATGATCACAGCCTAACGCCACCAAATGAACTAAAATTCAAGTTAGGCACTGAAAGTAACCATACCACTTTGAGACTTTTTCTTAGGCAGATCACCAAGCTCTGTTCTTCTTTTTATAACCTGCTCACGCATTCTTGCATCAAAACTTATCTCATCATCTTCACTGTCGCTTCGAGCATGAGAATCAGGTAACACATCAGCTGTTTCCTTCTGCTTTTCCTGTTTCTTTGAGCTCAAAGCTTCTCTCACAGATAATTGTACATCCTTTGCAATCTTTCGTGTATCAGGATTCTGACAGGCATAATTGTGCTCAGATAACAGATATTAGATGAGCTGAACTACTAAAGTACCCAAAAAAATGATGTATATGTGTGCCAGGATCACATCAAAAATAGAAAAGAATGTTTTAATGCCCAAAGAAAGCCTTCATCAAACCAAGCAATAATATCGCTTGTAATAATATTTACCTATAATAGCAACCAGACACAAAACCCTGAAATCCTTCAAACTTCTAAAGTTGAAAAAAAGGAAGTAGCACCCAACCACAAAATATAATTTTTCAATAAGGAAAAAAAGGCAATACAAGGCACCAACCACACTGCAGTTGCTTATTCAGAAAATATTAGGGCAATAGGGCGTACTACTCTGTATTACCATTTCCTCTATGAGACTTTGTTCCTTCAGTAGACGAGGATCATCCAATACATCATGGCTGCTCTTTATTTTTTGCTTCACAGCCGTCAAATCCCTCTCATCTTCTTCTGCTTCTTCTCCGAATGAAAGTAAGTTCAGCTTTCTGCGTCATAACTTGAATATTTAAATGATGCATAAACACATAAAAAAATATAAGCAAACAAATAATGTCTCAATTGAGATAATGAACTCACTTCACAGCTTTCTTCTTCGAATCTTTGTTCTCTTTATCAGAAATGGGCTGGGTCAACTTCTTAAATAAGTCTCTGGGGACAATATCTTCAAATGGATTCCATATAACCTACTTCACCCAAAAAATAAATCATGGTAAATTTTAGAGAAACAGATGATGTTTCACTTTTGATTAAGGTATCATTGACCTTAAGGACTAAAAAAGAATAACAATACATGCAAATTAGAAAAAATAAAAAATTGGCATTGAGCAGAATTAAAACCTCAATAGAAGTTATCTTAGGAGCTGGGTCCATGGGTCGGTCATCCTGATCAGTTTCAACTTCTCCTATCCTAAGAAGATTGTATATAGAATCTCCAGTAACCTGAAAAGCAATATATCAATGTAATTTGTAAGCTTATAAAAAAATATCATGAAAAGGGGCATTGGGTAGCACTTCATGTACTGATGTACTAACGGATCACCTAGCTTCCTTGCAAAACCATGCACACACTACAAAGTATAGTTCCTTGATCGTATTTTTAGAACTACTTACATGCTTAAGTAGAGATCAACAACTATGGGAAGCTATTTATTCACTTGAACACCAAAAAAAAAACATGCAAACCCAAGTCATCCATTACAACTGAGTCTATGAATTATGAAAAATGCTTGACAGCTAGTGGCCAGAAAATATATGGAACCATGCACCTAATAAACTCAGTAATTACTCACCAGCCTAAATAATTCTTGTCTATGAACTAGTTAGTATCTTCTAACATCAAAAACAATACACGTAAATATGCAGATTTTCTAGAGCCACAAAATTTGTGTCAATTTTCTGAAACAACAAATTGCTAGAAGAAAGTTTACAAATCATCTTCATTCTTGATATACGGATTATAAGCCTACATGTCTTACATGTATTCCTTCTTGATATATGGATTATAAGCCTACATGCCTTACATGTCTTTCTTATTGATATATGGATTAGAAACCAATATGTCCTTCATGTAAGTCCTTCCTACCACCACAAGAGCAACATAAGGAAAAGGAAAATAGCTCATGAATTGTCTCTTGCATATGAGTGCAAAGAATAATCATCACAAAACTAGAAGACAACTTCTAGTACCTTTCCAAAGATTGTATTCTTCTTATCAAGCCAATCACAACGGTCCAATGTCAAAAAAAATTGACTTCCATTTGTATGTGGAGAACCAGAATTCGCACATGCAATCAAACCCCTGTGGTTAAACCGTAGACGAGAATGGATTTCATCGGAAAAGGGTGCACCGTAGATGCTTTCACCACCTGACCACAACAAATTGTTGATCAACATACTGATAATCAGCTTATCAGCCCACTACAGAATAAAAACACAAAGGGCTTAACTCACATCTGAATAATCACAATGGCTAATTGGCCGCAACTGATAGAAATTAAAACGAGGGAAGGGATAGAAGCAACTTTTACTATTCAACAGAGGAAAATAAATGCCTTATATTGTCCATAACTTAACGGGTTTTTTGACGCAAATATATCACAGCAGTATCATCCAAAATGCACAAAAGATGCATTTTCTCATACTTGATCCAGCAACTCCATCACATCATAGGTTTTCCAGTGAAACATTCCTATGGTATATCAATCCAATTTTCCCCAGCCATAACATAATGATATCTTGAAGAGCCCTATATTCATAAATGACATTACAAAATCCTGTTTGAATTATTAGTCCAAGCTAGCTCAACTGATATAAAATTAGCAATGGACACTTCTTATGACTTCAGCTCTTGTAAGGCAACATATACAATGTCAAATTTCAGATACATGTGGACCAAATATAAATGACTGAAAACAGACAGCAAGACTTTTGTTTGAAAATGCGCATTATTGGCTTTCTAATTCCAGTTTTCATCCAAAGCAAAAACCTTTACCCTAAACCTAAACCCAAAATCAAATTCTTCCATTCAAATCATAGTAGACCTAGCTTTCCTTATTAGCACTCAAAAAAGAATAATAAAAAAAAAAGCTTGCAAGAAACTAAAATCATGAAACACAACAAATTACTCATTTACTCTTTTGACCCATTAAGTACAAACCGAACTCAATTTCTCTAATGCAGCCATCAAATTGAATCCCAAACACAATAGTAGAAAGAAAGGGGTTCAAAAAAAAAGCTAAATCAAAACCAAAGTTTTGAACACATCTCAATGAAATCCAAAACTTCAACTTTTATTACCAATGAAACATTCATTCCGCCTTACCTCCTATTCGCCGCAAAATCACACAACCATCTCAATATGTTACAATAAACAAAAACATAAAATTCCTAACTCAAACACAACCATCTTAATGTATTACAATAAACATATTTGTTAGAAGACCATTTCAACTAAAAACTTAAGCTGATGGTTGAGGCCCAGGAATTGGTTTTATACTCTATCACGCCCCCTCACACGAAAGCCCATTGAGCTTGAAGTGTGGATGCAGCATGGGCCCCCTCATACCCTGCGCTTAATAATTCCACTTAGAAGGGAGGGGTGGATGAGATTTGAACCCGTGACCTTTGTGTCACATTGGCGCTGATACCATGTTAGAGGATCAACTCAACCAAAAGCTGGTTGAGGCACAGGAATTGGTTTTATACTCTATTAATATTGAATCCCAAACTCAAATTGATTGGAGCAACATTACTCAACGCCCTAATTCCATCAAAACTCAAACCAAAACAAAATTTAAAAAACCAATCTCATTTTGAGTACCATAAAATCCATTCCTCATTATCTCCTATCCAACATCAACTTCAAAAAACCCATCTCAATATTATCATAAACAATCAAATGAACCCTATATCAATAATTACAAATATCAAATACTTGTAAAAAACTTAATTGGAGAAAATTAACACTAAGACTAAAATTCTAACACAATTCAACCAAATTCAAAACTTCCAAAAATCACACTAATTTTGAGCACCCATTACTTTAAAAACCAAAACTTAGAAAACCCCTAACCTTCATTCGCTTCAATTCACCAATAAAAACCAAAACTTTAAAAACCCCATTTCAGCATAACAACATTTCACCAATAAAAATCAAAACTTAAAAAAAAAAAAACCCATCTCATCATTACAAATACCCCAAAACACAAACTTCCTAGTTCAATAATTACACCCTCAAAAACCAATCAAATTGCACCCAAAAAAAAAAAAAACCCTTAAATAAAAATCAAAACTTTCAAAAACCCCATTTCAGCATTACAAAAACCCAAATCATCAAACACAAATTTCCTAACTTCAACAATTACACATTTACACCCTCAAAAACCAACCAAATTGCACCCCAAAAAAAAACCCTTAAATAAAAACAAGAAATAATTAAAAAGAGGAGAGAAAAAACACAATACCAACGCCAGTTGAAGTGGGGTCACCACCTTGAACAAGAAAACCCTTAATAATGCGGTGAAAAATGGTGTTGTCATAATAACCTTCAAGGCAAAGTTGTACAAAGTTTCGAACAGCTTTCGGAGCTTCTTTTGGCCATAGTTCAATGTCAAGAGGTCCATATGTTGTTTCTATTATCACTTTTCCCTTTGTTGGTGGTTCTAAGATGTAAACTGAAGACATTTTTTCCGATCAAAAGTTAATTAGGGTGATTTTGAGTGAAAGAAAATTCGAATTTTGGTTGATTTTGTTTGGGATAGTGTGGACTGTGGAGGGAGGGGGGGTTAAGTTGATTGGGGTTAACCGGGGGACTCATCTTGTACTCTTGTGAGTCTAGGTTAGATGGTTAGATTAGTCGTTTGTGTAATGCATGGGTTAAATTAAAAAAGAAAAATATAGTGTATATTAATTTGAAATTATTTTGATATGCGATGAATAGAGTATTATGCATTTTGGTGTATAATTTAAGATATATTATGTCCATTTCGACATTAAAAAAACATTTAATGCACAATTAGTTTTATTTTTTTGAGGGAACAACTTAGCAAAGTTTTATTAATCAAGCTCCATCAAGGCTAAAATACATTGAGGGAAACAATCTACAAACACTTGCTGATCACCATTAGTAGGGGAGAGTCTAGCAGTCGCATGAGCCACCGTATTCCCGCACCTACTAACATGACTAACATAGAAGCTACTACATGAACTACCTAGCATTGCAATATCTTCTAGCACAAGACCCACATAGTTCGGACCAAACGAGGCACAGTTGACAGCAGTGACCACGTCCAATGCGTCACACTCTAGCTCCACCTTGCCATATCCTAATTCCCTTGCCAAACTCATCCCGAATCTCGCAGCCAAAGCTTCTGCTAGAAACGCCTCCAGCTACCCCTGAATTTGTCGAACTCCAACAGCTACTAGCTGCCCATTATGATCCCGAATAGCCACTCCAAGACCCACCCCCACACCACGCATAATTGCCGCATCCTTATTCACGCGAATCGTCCCTTCTGTTGGGGCCTGCCAGGTCTGCCTCGACACCACCCTCCTTTCAACGTGCCTTCTAGTAACGTTCACTTGCACATAAATCTTAAAATCTTGCACTAGCTTCAAGAAACCTGCCACGCTCACATCCAAGCACCTCCATGGATTGTCGAACACAACCGAATTCCTAAACGACCAAGCAGCCCATGCCATTGTTAGAAACACCAACATCTGTTCATTGTTCACTTTCTGTCTAAACCAGAGAAAAAGATCCAAAAAAGAGCTCTTAGGAGCTTCTCGCAGCTCTGCCTGAAAAGGTGACGCTTCCCAAATGGGACTAACAAGAGGGCAGTCGAATATGGCGTGGGTAACAGTCTCCTCACCCTGATGGCATTGATCACAGCTTCCCTCTCCCACAATATACCTATCTAGCAGCCTCTTTTTTGTGGCAAGCGCACCCATACATGCTCGCCAAACGAAGTGAGCCAGTTTTGGGGGCCCTCCACACTTCCACACGGCCTTCCACGCATCCCCTGCCTCCCCACCAAAGGTCGTAGCCCAGCCACGCAAGTGTCCTAACCTTCCCATCCAATATCTCGATTTTGTTGTGTACACTCCATCGCGAGAAGGCCACCAAAAAACAGTGTCTCGAGGTAGCCGTGCGCTCAACGGGATTTGTTGTATTAGTTGAACCTCACCTTCCTCAAAAATATCTCGCACCATATCCAACCGCCACTCCCCGCTCTCATGATCAATAAGTTCCCTAACTCTTAAAGAGGTCGGGTACTCCAAGTTCGGGTTTGGAACTAGCGAAGAGGTGTTACCCGAAAGCCATGCATCACTCCACACGTTTATGCTGTCCCCGTTCCCAACTCTCCACTTCAAGCCCTCTAAAAGAAGGGCCTTTGCGCCCCAAATGCTTCTCCACACAAAACTTGGGTCATAACCCCTATTAGAACTTAAGAAGTCTCAATTCTTGAAATACCGTGCCTTAAGAGTACGATGAACCAAGGAGCATTCATCACAAAGGAGCCTCCATCCTTGTTTAGCCAATAAAGCTTGATTAAAAACCTTTAAATCTCTAAAACCCATCCCTCCCATGGATTTTGGAAGACACAGTTTCTCCCAACTAACCCAGTGAACCTTACGTTGCGTGCCTTGAGCCTCCCACCAAAACCGTGCTAGAAGAGAGTGAATATCCTCTAGGATGCCATCGGGGATTTTAAAAAGGCCCATCATGTAGGTTGGGATCGCCTGAGCAACAACTTTAATCACCACTTCTTTACCAGCTTGAGATAATAATTTCTCCTTCCACACTTGCACCTTCTTCCAAACCCTCTCCTTTAAGCAGCTAAAAACCTCTTTCTTTGATTTACCAATCATAGTCGGGAGGCCTAAATATTTCTCATGTTTCACAACTTCCCTTACTCCCAAAATGGCTATAATCTCATGACGTCGGTGTCTCACTACATTTTTGCTAAACGACACTTCAAATTTATCAAAATTAATTTTTTGTCCAGATGCTCTTTCATACATGCCAATTATTTCGGCCACCTTCGAGCATTCCTGAAGAGTCGCTCTAGCAAATAAAATACTATCCTGCAAAAAATAAATGTTAAATACTTGGGGCACCTCGGCAAATTTGAGCCCCATGTAACAAGCCATCCTCATTTTCCCTAGAAATAAGCCTCGAAAAGGCCTCTGCACATAACAAGAAGAGATACGGGGATAAGGGATCCCCCTGCCTTAGCCCTCTACTAGGAGTCACTAGACCAGCCACATTCCCATTCCACTTAAAAGTATAGGACACACTCCTTAGACAATCCATAATCATATTAACCCACTCCTCACAGAACCCCAACCTCCACATTATTCTTTCCAAATAACCCCACTCCACCCTGTCATACGCCTTACTCATATCCAATTTCATAGCCATCACACTATTCCTCCCACTACCTTTGCGTTTCATAAAATGGAAAATCTCAAAAGCAACTAACGCATTATCAGTAATAAGGCGGCCCGGGACAAAGGCGTTTTGATGTTCAGAAATAATAAGAGGGAGACATACCTTCAATCTATTAGCCAGAACCTTAGAGATAATCTTATAAATTACGTTACACAAGCTAATAGGCCTAAAATCCGACATTTTCTTCGGCTCCGCACATTTAGGAATAAGCACAATACACGTCTTATTTATATCTTGCAGCCCTTCATTCCCCCCCCCCCCCGGGAATGAAGGGTGCCAAGATATAAATACGACGTTATTGTGCTTATTCCAAATTGCGGAGCCGAAAAAAGAAAATGCGGATTTTAAGGCCTTTAGCTTGTGTAACGTAATTTCTAAGATTATCTCTAAGGTTTGGCTAATAATTGAAGGTATGTCTACCTCTATTATTTTGCACATCAAAACGGCCTTTGTCCCGGGCCGCCTTATTACTGATAAGCGTTAGTGCTTTGAGATTTTCCATTTTATGAAACGCAAAGGTAGTGGGAGGAATAGTGTGATGGCTATGAACTTGGATATGAGTAAGGCGTATGAAAGGGGGGTGTGGAGTGGGGTTATTTGGAACGAATAATGGGAGGTTGGGGTTCTGTGAGGAGTGGGTAATATGATTAGGATTGTCTAAGGAGTGTGTCCATACTTTTAAGTGGAATGGGAATGTGGCTGTCTAGTGACTTCCTAGTAGAGGACTAAGGCAGGGGGATCCCTATCCCATGTATCTTATTGTATGTGCAGAGGCCTTTTCGAGGCTTATTTCTAGGAAAATGAGGATGCTGGTTACATGGGGCTCAAATTCCCGAGTGACCCCAAGTATTTAACATTTATTTTTTGAAGGATAGATTTTATTGCTAGAGCGACTCTTCGGAATATCGAAGGTGGCGAAAATATTGCATGTATGAAAAGAGGCATCTGGACAAAAATTAATTGATAAAGTTTGAGTGTCGTTTAGCAAAATGTAGTGAGGGACACCACGTCATGAGATTATAGCCATTTGGGAGTAAGGGGAAGTTGCTGAAACATGAGAAAATATTAGGCCTCCCGACTATGAGGTAAATCAAGAAAGAGGTTTTTAGCTGCTTAACGGAGAGGGTTTGGAGAAGGTGCAGTGTGGAAGGAGAATTATTATCTCAAGCTGGTAAGAAGTGGTGATTAAGTTGTGCTCAGAGATCCACCTACAAGTGGGCCTTTAAAATCCCCCGATGGCATCCTAGAGGGATATTCACCTTTAGCACGGTTTTGGTGGGAGGCTCAAGGACCAACGTAAGGTTCACGGGTAGTGGGAGAAAAATGTGTCTTCCAAAATCCATGGGAGGGATGGGTTTTAGAGATTTAAGGTTTTAATCAAGCTTTATTGGCTAACAAGGATGGAGGCTCCTTTGTGATGAATGCTCCTTGGTTCATGTAATCTTTAAGGCACGGTATGTCAAGATTGAGGACTTCTTAGTTCTAATAGGGGTTATGACCAAGTTTTGTTGGAGAAGATTTGGGCGCAAAGGCCCTTCTTTTAGAGGTTGAAGGGAGAGTTGGGAAGGAGACAGCATAAAACGTGAGTGATGCATGGCTTTCGGGTAACACCCTCTTCGCTAGTTACAAACCGAAATTGGAGTTACCCGACCTCTTTAAGGTTAGGGAACTTATTGATCATGAGGCGGGGAGTGCGGTTGGATATGGTGCGAGATATTTTTGAGGAAGGTGAGGTTCAACAAGACCACAAATCCCGTTGAGCGCACGGGCTACTCGAGACAAGGGGGGGGGGCGGGAAGCGAGAGAGGGTTGAATGGAGGATAAGGGTAAACAAAAAAAGCGGAAGGAGAGAGAATAGAGATAGATATGGGATTGGGAAGGGGAGGCGTTAGGACACATTGCGTGGCTGGGCTACGAACGGGGGGGGGGAGGCAGGGGATGCGGGATAAGGCCAGTTTGTGGAAGTGTTTCCCAGGAGCCGTTGACGGAGAAAGCGAAAAAGCCGCCCACCCAGAACCGACGAGGAAGAAGCAAGAAGACAAGGCGACAGGCAGGAAAGGTCTTGTGAGGAGCAAAACGGAGGAACGCAGAGGAGGAGAAACTGCTGGGAGGTCTTTTTACAATCCCGGCCCGAACAGACGCGAAAGAAAGGTGCGACGAACGAACCTGCTTAAAACGGACGGACAGAAGGAGGGAAACAATGCGAAATAAAAGTAGTGGGATAAGAGCGTAACAAGAAGAATAAATGCAGATAATGTTGAAGTGTATGACCAACAAAGAAGAGAACGTTGGAAAGATCTGGCCGAAGACGCAAGCTAGGGGTCCACACGAGAGAGCGGGAAAGGACATCTTCCAGACGGCATCACCCATGCAAATCAATGCCCCAAGGCAAAAGGTACGCGGAATAGGCCCAGGAGGGCCACGACAAAAAGTGTCCTACAAAAAAAAGCACGGTATGGCTGCGCACCATCCACAAATCATAATTCCTTGAGGAATTTTGTTGTGTACACTCCATCGCGAGAAGGCCAACCAAAAAACAGTGTCTCGAGGTAGCCGTGGCGCTCAAAAGGGATGTGTGATTAGTTGAACCTCACCTTCCTCAAAAATATCTGCACCATATCCAACGCCACTCCCGCTCTCATGATCATAAGTTCCCTAACTCTTAAGAGGTCGGGTACTCCAAGTTCGGGTTTGGAACTAGCGAAGAGGTGTTACCGAAAGCCATGCATACTCCACCCCGTTTATGCTGTCCCGTTCCCACTCTCCACTTCAAGCCCTCTAAAAGAAGGCCTTGCGCCCCAAATGTTCTCCACACAAAACTTGGGTCATAACCCTATTAGAACTTAAGAAGTCTCATTCTTGAAATACCGTGCCTTAAGAGTACGATGAACCAGGAGGAATTCATCACAAAGGAGCTCCATCCTTGTTTAGCCAATAAAGCTTGATTAAAAACCTTTAAATCTCTAAAACCCATCCCTCCCATGGATTTTGGAAAGACACAGTTTCTCCCAACTAACCCAGTGAAACACGTTGCGTGCCTTGAGCCTCCCACCAAAACCGTGCTAGAAGAGAGTGAATTCCTCTAGGATGCCATCGGGGATTTTAAAAAGGCCCATCATGTAGGTTGGGATCGCCTGAGCAACAACTTAATCACCACTTTTTACCAGCTGAGATAATAATTTTCCTTCCACACTTGCACCTTCTTCCAAACCCTCTCCTTTAAGCAGCTAAAAACCTCTTTTGATTTACCAATCATAGTCGGGAGGCCTAAATATTTCTCATGTTTACAACTTCCCTTACTCCCAAAATGGCTATAATCTCATGAAGTCGGTGTCTCACTACATTTTTGCTAAACGACACTCAAATTTATCAAAATTAATTTTGTCCAGATGCTCTTTCATACATGCCAATTATTTCGGCCACCTTCGAGCATTCTGAGAGTCGCTCTAGCAAATAAAATACTATCCTGCAAAAAATAAATGTTAAATACTTGGGGCACCTCGGAATTTGAGCCCCATGTAACAAGCCATCCTCATTTTCCCTAGAAAAAGCCTCGAAAAGGCCTCTGCACATAACAAGAAGAGATACGGGGATAAGGGATCCCCCTGCCTTAGCCCTCTACTAGGAGTCACTAGACCAGACATTCCCATTCCACTTAAAAGTATAGGACACACTCAGACAATCCATAATCATATATTACCCACTCCTCAAGAACCCCAACCTCCACATTATTCTTTCAAATAACCCCACTCCACCCTGTCATACGCCTTACTCATATCCAATTTCATAGCCATCACACTATTCCTCCCACTACCTTTGCGTTTCATAAAATGGAAAATCTCAAAAGCAACTAACGCATTATCAGTAATAAGGCGGCCCGGGACAAAGGCGTTTTGATGTTCAGAAATAATAAGAGGGAGACATACCTTCAATCTATTAGCCAGAACCTTAGAGATAATCTTATAAATTACGTTACACAAGCTAATAGGCCTAAAATCCGACATTTTCTTCGGCTCCGCACATTTAGGAATAAGCACAATACACGTCTTATTTATATCTTGCAGCCCTTCATTCCCCCCCCCCCCCCCCCCCACCATCTTCGAACATAGGCCACACTCCCTCCCACCGCATGCCAAAATTTCTGGAAAAAATAAAGCAGCATACCATCCACTCCCGGGGGTTGTGTGGGTGCATTTGAAATAAGGCGTCATGAATCTCCTCATCAGTTAGAACTGCAGCAAGGCCATTATTCATTCTCCGTAACAAAAGTAGGCAAAACCTGCAAGAGCCTCCCCGAACGAAGGGTTTGAAGAAGTAAACATATTAGAAAAATAAGAGCAAATGATATCCCCTATTCACCCTCCTCCTCCCTCACCACTCCGTTATCATCCTCTAAATGGCTAATGAAATTTCTCCTCTTTCTTGATGCCTTATGATGAAAATAAGAGGTATTTGATCTCCATCTTTCAATTCATTTACTCTAGCTCGAGCATGCCAGTAGGCCTCCTCAACCTTTGCAACTCCTCAATCTCTCCTACTAGTTCCTTGCATTTCTCAACATAGGGGGTATGGGGTATGACATTGCCAATCTTGCAACTCCTTTTCTCTTTCTTAATTTTCTTTTTAATATCACCAAAAGTCAACTTTGCCCATGCACTAAGATATTTGCCAACCTTTATTTCAATCTTGCTAGCAATAGGCACTCACAACTAGACTCACCGCATCCTTAACCACTCTCTCACAACCACTATTAGACAACATAAAGCCTCAAAGTGGAAATTCTTACGTCTGTTGCGGGATTGACTTTTGGTGAGCTCATTGTTAACAATATAGGTGCATGTTCAGACTTGAAGATGGGGAAGTGGCGGACATTACGGGAAGGAAAGAGATTACTCCCAGTCCATACTCGCAAGGAACTGTCCAACCGCTCCCTAATAGCACTATTCTCCCATCTCCCCGCTGCCAAGTAAAAGGACTCCCTATAAACCCCAAATCCCTCAGCCCACAGCTGTCCACGGCTTCCCGGAAAGCGTCCAACTTCCTCTCACTTGTACTAACTCCCCCTTCCTTCTCTGCCTCACTCAAGATCTCATTGAAATCCCTAAAAAAGACTACCGGTACATTAATGCTTGTTCACTCCCCTCATTAACCCAAGTGAAGTGTTTACTCTGTTATCCGCCCACCCGTACACTCCCACTGCTGTCCAAACCACCAATTATTAGCATCTCTCACCTCACTGCCATGTGATGGTCCGAATAGGAAATAAGGTGCGCATTCACATCCCTCCACCATAAACCCATACCACCGAGAGTCTATTGCTACTCATACAGAATCCCTCCTAAAAACCACACATATTCAATCCTCTCTAATCTTCCCGAGTCAATCATGGTCTCCATAACAAAGACAATTTCCGGGCGCTCCCTCCAACACACGTGTTGAGGGCTCTAGCTGTGAGGGATTGCCCAGCCCTCGACAGTTCCAGTTAAAATTTCATTGCTCTTCGCGGGGTTGATCTCCGTCAACCACCGCTACTGTGAAGTTTTGCCAACTCCGTTCCGCCGTGACTCTACTACGCTTATTCCCATCTCACTCACGTTCTTCATCTCCAAATCCCTCTCCTCCATACCCACCCTTCTCTAGTCCCGCTTTTTGCCGCGCTATTGTTACGCATGTCCTCCTTATACACACTCCACAATCCACCTTCTGTTGAAATAGCACTTACGTAGTCTCCTTTCTTTGTTTCCTTTTCTCCACCACCAGCAAGACCTCCCCGTAGCCATACATGTGTCATTCAGTCTCTCAACACCCGTGTCAGCATGCACACCCATTCCAACGCTACAATTACATCATTTCTTCGTACTCAGTCTCTGCACTTCCACACCTACACTTTCATACAAATTCTTTGGCTTATCCCTATCTCCCCTACTGCCACATGATCATCATTCTCCCTTTACTTCTGCCTCTTTAAACATTGCATCCTCCTTACTCCCGTCTACGTAAGTTCCCCCCAAGTTTGTCATTTTTTAGTTACAAAAAGGCATTACGGTTTGACACCACTTAGCCTCCTCTTCTTGTTGCTTCAGCCTGCCTTTTTTGGCGAAGCTTCAGCCACAGCCCCCACCCGTTTCTGCAGTCTATTAGGTGATCTATCAACCAAGCATCCTTTTCACTGTGTCCCATCACCCCGCATACAAAACAGAAAAAGGGAAGCCTTTCGTATTTGCACTCTACTCTCACAATCTCTCCATCTTCGTCTTGACTTAGTGAGCCCTGCGTATAGGTTTTGTAAATAACATTATACGGACTCTCCTGAAATTTTCAAAACCTAATTTTGTCTCCTCTACCTCCAGCACCTCTCCTATCGTCACCGCAATTGATTTATGATGCTTAGTTGATCTGTACTTTAAGGGTAAGTTAATAACCGTACCCAAAAAGGCGATAAGGTAAGGGGGACATCCATTGGTTGTTCGTCTCCTGATATGTCATGGAAGATTAAGAGTTTTTGGTCAAAGCACCATGGTCGTCTGTTCATGACCTTCTCCTTGTCTCGCTAGTGAAAAAATGGAAAATAAAATATGTTCGTAGCAATACTACGAATTACCGCATACAGGACAGACCCCAAACCATGTTCATGGTCCTTTAAACGCCTCTATGTTAAAAGGGGATCCGAGAGTATACGTCCGACTAGCATTAAGGTACTTTCGCATCGTCTCCACAGACTGAACGTCCCCTAGGTCAATAATATTGTTCTCCTCATCCTCATATTGAGATTGGAGTATTTTTCAAACAAATCTTCCGCTATGGAAGAGGTATTCGATCCGGTGAAACGGTGAGGAAAACCCTAACTTGCAAAGGAGAAAAACCCTAACTCAGAGGAGAGTAGGGAGAATTCGATGCTATTTTTTTAATCGGACTTTTTTTTTAATTCGGTGCACATTTAGTTGTCACCAAATTCTACAAGATTTTAAAAGCTTGAACTAGTTGTGGCAATGAGTTATCCACCTTTTCTGGTCATTGTAAATTCCCATGATTTGTAAATTTTAATCGACTTCTCAAATAACAACGCATGTTCATCTATAAACCTTTGCCCTATTTCAATATCGTTGTTGTGCGAATTTCCCCCTAGTATATGTTGTCATTCATACAATCTATAACAATGTTACCCGGTTTGTGATACGGACCGCGATCTGCGTACCAGATCGTCTGTACTGAATTGGTGCAATCGCGCTCCAGATCAGTGGGAGTCACAATTTAGGTGACCCAAACCTTAGATCTAAAAATTGAAGCAATTTATAGATTTAAAGAGTATAATGATGGAGCTTTTACTCATCGGCCAAAGTCGAGTATAACACCTTCGTTAATGCTCCGGCGTCTGCATCGCCGTTGATGAACATGATAGGAGAAAGAGTTTAGAAGAGAGGAGACATGTGCGGCTGTGTAGTACTACTGTACTATAAATTATCCTCACGTGAATAAAAAAAAAATGAGGTGAATGACAGCTGCCCATTTTCTTTTCACTTTAGTGTGTTACTCTTCTCAGTGATTTTTATCTTCTTTTTGTGTTATTTATTGGGCTTTCAGCTTCTTGGGCTTTACTAAGCAATACTCTAATATAATACTTTAAATATAATACAAAATATTAATATTTATATAATAATTAATAATAATTTAAATAACAAAATAATTATAATTAATTTTATAATATATAATTCCGTACCCAACATACGAAATCACTAAAGGTAAATTCCTACCACGTTTCAAACCGAATTACGTACCATGTAACATTGAACTACTACCTCCGTTTCTCTTTAGTTGCAACAGTTTCCATTTTGGACTGTTTCACATTAGTTGCAACACTTACAAGCTTCCTCTTTAGTAATTTTTTGCTAGAAATTACACAATTACCCCTCAATTAAAACACTAAACATATAATATCCTAAACTAATTAACTTAGTTAGCCTAACCTCAAGTCACCACCACACCCCTTCTTCTCTTTTTCACCACCATCACCCTTCTATATAACCAATATCACCACCACCACCACCTTCACCCTTTCAATCGAAACCACACCCATCCCTCACCCCTTTCAATCAAAACAACCACCACCCTTCACCCCCTTCAATCGACCACCAATCACCACCACCCTTTACTTCTTTTCTTGAAACAGACAATCCACCACCACCATACTTGTCTTTCTTTTAGCGACACCACCACAACACTATTCCTCTCATCGGAAACCACCAATCCAATCGAAAAACCCCCCATTCAACCGGTAATCAACCCAATCTAATTGCTGAAAAGTTCCATCAAACCCCATCGATGCTCTTCGATCTAAACTCTAACATACCAACACCATCTCCGCGTCCGATCTATGCATTTGTGAGTCAATGCTTGGATTTTGGTTTGTAGTTAACTGGTTTTGTATTTGGTGGTTTTCGATCATCCGTTTCAGTGATTTCGGTCTAATAGTTTTCGATTTGTTGGTTTCATTGGCTTTGCTGTTTGTGGTGACGATTTCGGGGTGGTCGTGAATAGGTGGTGGGCTTAGTTTTTGGTTGTGGCGATTTTTGGTGGTGATGTTTCCGGTGGTTGGCCATGAAAAGGTGATGGCTTTAGTATTTGGTTGTGGCGGTTTTGTGGTAGTTGCCGTGACCATTGTGGTGTTTCGGTGGTGTGGTTTCGGTGGTGAAGTGGCAGTTGTTATGGTGGTGTAGATGGTGTTTGTTTTTAGTTTTATTACTTAATCACCATTTAATTATATGCTCTTAGCTTTGTCTAATTATCATTAGAAATTTTGCCTAGGGATGCGTGCAACTCAAAATGTTGCGACTAAAGATCGAATCTGACGACTCAAGCCGATATAATCATCGTCAACTTCTTATTCACAAGTTGGCAATGGATCAGAGTTGCCTAACCCGCCCTACATCCATTATTAATCATTCATCTTCGTATCACACATCATCCGCTCCACCCTCAATCACACACGATCCGTCCATCATCCACTGGTGAATTGGGTGGATCAGGTGATTAATGGATTTGAATATATATTCTCTTTCCATAACCAAAAAAAATTAATAGTTCAAAATGTACCAGCATACTATGCACATAAGCTTCATAATAATAAGAAACTCCAATTTTTACCCTCTTATATGTCACTAGATTCAAAATAAGAACTCCATCATATGCTTGTAAAATTCAGCAATTAACTAACATAAGGAGAGTGTTACAACTTATCACCATAAAATTGCCATAAACGGTTATACAACAAAAAACTTAGGGCATGCTTACTTCAACTGAAAATAGGTGAACGAACTAAATCGAATGGAGCCGAAACTGAACTGAAGTGATTGGAGCTGAGCTGGGTTTTATTATGGTTTTTAAAGAAGATCTGAGCTGAACTGAACTTATTGAGTAAACTAAATTGTACTGAACTGAACTAATTTTAACTGAAGTAAACAAGCCCTTATTGCTTCCAAATTATGAAGCGGCAAGCGCAACAAATATTACACCAAACTCTAGGACTTAAGATTAATTTCAAATTGCTAATGAGTGATTAAGAGCTCTAATTTATTTTACTATGAAGATTAAATTTTTGATGTAATCATTATAAAACCTAAAACTTTACATGTATACATATATGGAAGATGGGTGGATGGTGGTCAATCCATCCCGATCCGACCTGCCACCCGATCCACTCGTTATCCATTTAAATTCACATAGTTGGATTTTATCCATTTAGTCAGTCGAGTACGTTAGAAGTGCGTTAATAGGGTGAAATTGTTGGCACTGATTATCGCCAACATTCTTGTTTGTCAGATCACATTCGTGTTTGTAACTATGATTTTCACCGAAAGAGTGTGGGTGTTTATAGACAAAGCTCTATTTCTATTAAAAACAAAAAAATATTTATATTTTGATAATTGTTTAGTATTAAATATGTAGATTATTTGTATATTTAAAATGACTAAATCAATGTTACTATAAGTAAGTATAACTGATTATGAAAAATATATAATTTGATTTATATTATTTATTTATTTACTTCGTCCTTTTACTCAACAAATATCAAACCTAACATTATTTTTCTTTTTTACCTCTAAAACTATGATACATTTATTAATTAATAAAATTTTTGAAATATTAAATTATAATAGATTATATGGTGGGTAAATATAAAACCTCAACAAAAAATAATACTATGTATGAATTAATGATTGGCTTATAGTATCAAATATTATTTTATTATATTTGTAGTATATAATCTTCATAAACAAATGAATACATTTAAAAACAATAAAAATTATGAAAATAATAATAATTTTACCAGTTTTTTGGATTGTTTACTTAATAGTTGTCAATCGTGCGCCGTGATTCAAGAGAGAGATATACAATTTGAAATAAGATTTAAAGTAAGTTGTGTTCAAGTTAGGCATGAGCCCATATGTTCGGTCTAGATATATTTATCAATAAGTTTTCTAAACTTTGAATTGAGTTTGTGAATTATCCTCGCACTACTACAATTCTCTTTTGTAAAAGTAAGTTCGTATTACAATAGAATATAACCCTGGTTTCATGAATACAAAAGCTTATTAATGTTGATTGTTACTATGTTCGTATATATGTAGGAGAATATGAATTTTACGCTTTATGATCGCTTGCTAACATTTTCACAATCCACAAACGTTTAGTGAGCAATAACTTATATATCTACTTGCAAGTTGGAAATTTTTACATGCATGCATGCTCAATTGAGGCGATGATCACGAGAGTGTAGTTTTAGGGGTGTTGTGCTCTAATGTTATTGGATTCTTGTGTTTTGTTTTTTTTAATATTTTTTTGTTTAGGTCTGGCCGGTTTCAATAGATATATGCGTGTGAATTTTGTCCTTGCTTATATGTTTATGATAGAAATCCAAAACGTTAAAACCAAAAACCCTACAAAATATGGTACTAAAGTCACTAACAACGATGTGGTATGAATGATTTGGAAATAATTGTTAAATAATTAAAGATAACCATCCGAAAATTCACCCCAATAAAAGTTTACATCATAAGAGAAAAAAAAAATCAAAATTTCACAAATAAACAACAGTCATTTAATGCCAAAAAATTATTAAATTAAATCCCACATACCATTACTTCTTTCAAAAAATAAAAGTAAAAAAAAAAAATCCACATACGATACATTAATAAGAACACGTACACTTAAACATCAAAATTCAAAAAAGGGCTATTGTGAGTGTGAGAAGCCTTTAGAGAGTGGAACTATGGAAGCAAACTAAACAACTTCAAAACAAGCGTTATCCAATACTTAAAACCTTAGTTTCAGCATTACCAACACTTAAGATCTCAATTTACCTCCACTCAAAATCTTTACCTTTTGGAGGGGTGACTATAACCTAATTGACAAGATACATTGAGAGGCAAAATGAGGTTCTATATCTACTAACCTAATATACAAAGCACAAAGCACATTATACTTTGCATATCATAAACTATTGTTGTGTCATAGACAAGGTCAACTGAGTAAATTTGAATACAAGATGAACAAACAAAAGAATATCACCAAAGTCCATTCATGAATACCATATATAATACTTAATGATAAGCTATAAATATATATATATATATATATATAATATATATATATATTGGGTGCATCATTTTCAATGCAATATTCTACTTTAGCATGTATAAATAAGGGATGGGTTTTGACTATTTCCATAGCCTAGCATTAGACTCAATTGATACACTTCACGTTTCTTCCTTCCCCTCTTTTCCCCATTCCTAC
>PYUH01001216.1:193072-273792 GCA_016808085.1 Suaeda aralocaspica | reverse complement strand
CGTGATTTTTATCTTCTTTTTGTGTTATTTATTGGGCTTTCAGCTTCTTGGGCTTTACTAAGCAATACTCTAATATTAATACTTTAAATATAATACAAAATATTAATATTTATATAATAATTAATAATAATTTAAATAACAAAATAATTATAAAATTAATTTATATTAATATTATAATTCCGTACCCAACATACCGAAATCACTAAAGGTAAATTCATACCACGTTTCAAACCGAATTACGTACCATGTAACATTGAACTACTACCTCCGTTTCTCTTTAGTTGCAACAGTTTCCATTTTGGACTGTTTCACATTAGTTGCAACACTTACAAGCTTTCCTCTTTTAGTAAATTTTTTTGCTAGAAATTACACAATTACCCCTCAATTAAAACACTAACATATAATTATCCTAAACTAATTAACTTAGTTAGCCTAACCTCAAGTCACCACCACCACCCCTTCCTTTCTCTTTATTCACCACCATCACCCTTCTATATAACCAATATCACCACCACCACCACCCTTCACCCCTTTCAATCGAAACCACCACCCATCCCTCACCCCTTTCAATCAAAACAACCACCACCCTTCACCCCCTTCAATCGACCACCAATCACCACCACCCTTTACTTCTTTTCTTCGAAACAGACAATCCACCACCACCATACTTGTCTTTCTTTTAGCCGACACCACCACAACCACTATTCCTCTCATCGGAAACCACCAATCCAATCGAAAAACCCCCAATTCAACCGGTAATCAACCCAATCTAATTGCTGAAAAGTTCCATCAAACCACCATTCGATGCTCTTCGATCTAAACTCTAACACTACCAACACCATCTCCGACGTCCGATCTATGCATTTGTGGAGTCAATGGCTTTGGATTTTTGGTTTGTAGTTTAACTGGTTTTGTATTTGGTGGTTTTCGATCATCCGTTTCAGTGATTTCGGTCTAATAGTTTTCGATTTGTTGGTTTCATTGGCTTTGCTGTTTGGTGGTGACGATTTCGGGGTTGGTCGTGAATAGGTGGTGGCTTTAGTTTTTGGTTGTGGCGATTTTTGGTGGTGATGTTTCCGGTGGTTGGCCATGAAAAGGTGATGGCTTTAGTATTTGGTTGTGGCGGTTTTTGTGGTAGTTGCAGTGACCAATTGGTGTTTCGGTGGTGTTGGTTTCGGTGGTGAAGTGGCAGTTGTTATGGTGGTGTAGATGGTGTTTGTTTTTAGTTTTTATTACTTAATCACCATTTAATTATATGCTCTTAGCTTTGTCTAATTATCATTAGAAATTTTTGCCTAGGGATGCGTGCAACTCAAAATGTTGCGACTAAAGATCGAATCTGACGACTCAAGCCCGATATAATCATCGTCAACTTCTTATTCACATGTTGGCAATGGATCAGAGTTGCCTAACCCGCCTACATCCATTATTAATCCATTCATCATTCGTATCACACATCATCCGCTCCACCCTCAATCCACACATGATCCGTCCATCATCCACTGGTGAATTGGGTGGATCAGGTGATTAATGGATTTGAATATATATTCTCCTTTCCATAACCCAAAAAAATGTAAATAGTTCAAAATGTACCAGCATACTATGCACATTAAGCTTCATAATAATAAGAAACTCCAATTTTTACCCTCTATATATGTCACTAAGATTCAAAATAAGAACTCCATCATATGCTTGTAAAATTCAGCAATTAACTAACATAAGGAGATGGTTAACAACTTATCACCATAAAATTGCCATAAACAGGTTATACAACAAAACACTTAGGGCATGCTTACTTCAACTGAAAATAGGTGAACAGAACTAAATCGAATGGAGCCGAACTGAACTGAAGTGATTGGAGCTGAGCTGAAGGTTTTTATTATGGTTTTTAAAGAAGATCTGAGCTGAACTGAACTTATTGGAGATAAACTAAATTGTACTGAACTGAACTAATTTTAACTGAAGTAAACAAGCCCTTATTGCTTCCAAATTATGAAGCGGCCAAGCGCAACAAATATTTACACCAAACTCTAGGACTTAAGATTAATTTCAAAATTGCTAATGAGTGAATTAAGAGCTCTAATTTATTTTACTATGAAGATTAAATTTTTGATGTAATCATTATAAAACCTAAAACTTTACATGTATACATATATGGAAGATGGGTGGATGGTGGTCAATCCATCCCCGATCCGACCTGCCACCCGATCCACTCGTTATCCATTTAAAATTCACATATGTTGGATTTTCATCCATTTAGTCAGGTCGAGTACGTTTAGAAGTCTGGTTATATAGGGTGAAATTGTTGGCACTGATTATCGCCAACATTCTTGTTTGTCAGATCACATTCGTGTTTTGTAACTATGATTTTCATCCGAAAGAGTGTGGGTGTTTATAGACAAAGCTCTATTTCTATTAAAAACAAAAAAATATTTTATATTTTGATAATTGTTTAGTATTAAATATGTAGATTATTTGTATATTTAAAAATGACTATAAATCAATGTTACTATAAGTAAGTATAACTGATTATGAAAAATATATAATTTGATTTATATTATTTATTTATTTACTTCGTCCTTTTACTCAACAAAATATCATAACCTAACATTATTTTTCTTTTTTACCTCTAAAACTATGATACATTTATTAATTTAAATAAAATTTTTGAAATATTAAATTATAATAGATTATATGGTGGGTAAATATAAAACCTCCAACAAAAAATAATACTATGTATGAATTAAATGATTGGCTTATAGTATCAAATATTATTTTTATTATTAATATTGTATGTATATAATTCTTCATAAACAACATGAATACATTTAAAAACAAATAAAAATTATGAAATAATAATAATTTTACCAGTTTTTTTGGATTTGTTTTACTTAATAGTTGTCAATCGTGCGCCGTGATTCAAGAGAGAGATATACAATTTTGAAATAAGATTTTAAAGTAAGTTGTGTTCAAGTTAGGCATGAGCCCATAATGTTCGGTCTAGATATATTTATCAATAAGTTTTTCATAAACTTTGAATTTGAGTTTGTGAATTATCAGGCCTCGCACTACTACAATTCTCTTTTGTAAAAGTAAGTTCGTATTACAATAGAATATAACCCTGGTTTTCATGAATACAAAAGCTTATTAATGTTGATTGTTACTATGTTCGTAATATATGTAGGAGAATATGAATTTTACGCTTTATGATCAGCTTGCTAACATTTTCACAAACATCTCACAAACGTTTAGTGAGCAATAACTTATATATCTACTTTGCAAGTTGGAAATTTGTTACATGCATGCATGCTTCAATTTGAGGCGATGATCACGAGAGTGTAGTCTTAAGGGTGTTGTGCTCTAATGTTATTGGATTTCTTGTGTTTTTGTTTTTTTTTTAATTTTTTTTTGTTTAGGCTATGGCCGGTTTCAATAGATTATGCGTGTGAATTCATTGTCCTTTGCTTATTATGTTATGATAGAAATCCAAACAGTAAAACCAAAAACCCTACAAAATATGGTACTAAAGTCACTAAACAACGATGTGCTTATGATATGATTTGGAAACATAATTGTTAAATAATTAAAGATAACCATCCGAAAATTCACCCCAATAAAAGTTTTACATCATAAGAGAAAAAAAAAAATCAAAATTTCACAAATAAACAAACAGTACATTTAATGCCAAAAAATTATTAAATTAAATCCACATACCATTACTTCTTTCAAAAAATAAAAGTAAAAAAAAAAAAATCCACATACGATTACATTAATAAGAACACGTACACTTAATACATCAAAATTCAAATACAGGGCTATTGTGAGTGTGAGAAGCCTTTAGAAGAGTGGAACTATGGAAGCAAACTAACACCTTCATAAACAAGCGTTATCCAATACTTAAAACCTTTAGTTTCAGCATTACCAACACTTCAAGATCTCAATTTACCTCCACTCAAAATCTTTACCTTTTGGAGGGGTGACTATAACCTAATTGACAAGATACATTAGAGAGGCAAAATGAGTTCTTATCTACTAACCTAATATACAAAGCACAAAGCACATTATTACTTTGCATATCATAAACTATTGTTGTGTCATAGACAAGGTCAACTGAGTAAATTTGAATACAAGATGAACAAACAAAAGAATATTCACCAAAGTTCTCCATTCATGAATACCATATATAATACTTAATTGATAAGCTATAAAATATATATATATATATATATATATATATATATATATATATATTGGTGCATCATTTTCAATGCAATATTTCTTACTTTAGCATGTATAAATTAAGGATGGGTTTTGAACTATTCATAGCACATTAGCACTCAATTGATACAACAAGTCTACTCAAGTAACCAAACTTCTCCCTTTTAATTTATCAAATGAAATCGCACTCATCAAATCGAAATCACATTTACAAATTGAATAAAGATTTTTTGTCCAAAAGTACCTTTCTTTTTTCACTTTTTGCGAAAACCACCTTTGTGTTTACTTTTTTTTTTTTTGAAAAACTACCTTACTTTCTTGTTTTCTTTGTTGACTACTACCTTAATTAACATTCCGGCATTGATCTTCATTTTCAAACATCTAAAAAACACGTGAGTTGCGCATGACCTTAGTTTAACTCGATTCAATCATCCAATATGGCTTAATGATACCCAATTGTTGCTAAAGCAATAGATTAATAGTTAGATACATAGTTTATGTTACTTTGATAATGTGTATGGGTTCCAATATATGGAAGAAAATAGTAGGAAATGGAGAAAAATGTGTGAAAATAGGGTTGAAAGATGTCGCATGCAAATCAATTGGTTTTTAATTGCCTGAAAACGAAAGTTAATGTTGAAATTTTGCTTTAGGTAGTGGTCAACAAAGAAAACAACAAAGTAAGGTAGTTTTTCACAAAAAGTAAAAATAAAGGTAGTTTTTCGCTAAAAGTGACAGAGTAAAGGTAATTTTGGACAAAAAATCATTGAATAACAATCAAAAGTATATCTCAATATATAAAAATTGAATTAGAGGTTTGGATTTCGGTGTTGGAAGTTCTTGAGTGAAATACAAAGAAAAGTAAGAGAAATTAAAAGAGTCTGTACTTTATAAAATTATCAAAGCCTATCTACTTTTTGGCTTATTCATTGTTATGAGAATATTGTTTTTTTTTTTTTTGGTGCTAGGGAGCCGCAGGGGCGGGGATGAGAATCGATTCCAGGATCTCCTGGAACCGGGAGGGAAGCTTTTACCACTTGAGCTACCCCTCACTCTCTGAGAATATTGTATTTAATTACAATATCCAACCCCTTAATGGCTTGAGTAATTTCTGACAGTCACAATATTTTATGGCCTCCCTAATGTTGACCGTTGTATGTCTCTTCTCCTCTATCCTATATACAATTCATTTCTATGATTCTTCAAAAATACCCAACAACTCTCAATTCATATTCCACATGAATTAAAAACACAATCTATTATGTTAAACACTTTACCATTCTGGTTTTGGGCAATAGTCTGAGTTCCGATCGGAGTTTATGGGTATACATAAATTTCGACGCCATGCAAATCCTCCAAAAGTGGTTCACCACGACATGACAATTTGTTATTTACGGTTCACACATCCTCCAAAAGTCCATATAAGTATTTGTCATTTCAATTTATTTGAGTATTATCTATCATTTGGAACTTCCCTAAAATAGCAAACGAATTCACTACTCCCAAATGATGGAGGCGGAGTAGTGGTGAGTGGCTTCCGCTAAGTTGTGGGAGTAGTAAAGTCTAAGAAGAAACTAAGAATGGAAATTGTTGAAAGCAAGACATCTATAATAACAAATCAAACATTAATTGTAATACCCCATAAGAATTTAATTTCATATTTTATGTGAATATTTTTAGTATTTTTATTAAAAAATTAAGTTCAATAAATATGTTAAAGAAAGAAAATTTAATTAATTGTTATTTAAAATAATTATTTTTATGTTTTCTAAAGTTTATAAGTTACTTTTATGTCACTTTAAAATTTTATTAAAGAAGTTTCTAATTTTAAAATTTTCAAAGTTTCCTTAATTGTTTTAAAACAAGGGCACAAATGTAATTTCAAAAATTAAGGGTATTTATGTAATTTCACTAAAACCTAATTTAAGCCTACAAAATCCCTTAAAGCTAGAATTTTTAGATTTTAAAAAGTGCGATTTGTGATTTAGGATTTCAAAAAAAAAAAAAGAGAGAAAAAGGGTTTTGGAATTTCCGAAAAAGAAAAAAAAAACTTTCTCGCCACTCGTCGGACCTCCCTCGCCACTCGCCGGACCCCTTTTGCGCCGTCCCTGCTCGCCGGCTGCCACCTCGCCGGCCACCTTTCTTCCTCCCCCTATTTTGTTATATTTAATTTTTTCGGCCCTTTTTATTTTTTAAAAAAAACCTTTTCTTCCTCTTTTCTTTTTAATTCAATCTTGCATAAATTCATGTTTATAATTATGTTTAAGCATGTTTTATAGCTTTAATCATGTTTTAGGATTTAAAATTATTGTTTATAAAGTTGTTCATGAAATTATAAAAATTAGGGTTTATAAAGTTATGAAATTTTTAGTTTTATGATTTTTAATACTCTAAACCTTCATATTATGATAATAGATTATTGTAGTATTAATTTGTAATAGTAACACATGAAATAATAAGTTATAACTATTTTTAATACACCAAAATATGATATGATGATCTTAGGACATGAATCTAATGTTTTAGGGTCAAATTATAATATTTAGATGGGTTTTAAAGAAGTTTTAAGCAATTTTACAAAGCTGCCATTTTTGGAAAATTATCGAAAACTAAGTGTTTTTTTAAGGAAAATAAAAATAAAGTATGGAATTAAATAGAGACCATATAGGGAAGGTTTTGGACGAGTTTCCAATGTAAATAGTTAGTTTAGACTTGTTATAGAAGTTAGTCAACGTGATTTTAATTTAGTTTTGATTTTTCTTATGTAAGAGAATTCGAGTTGAGTGATTTCTATAAGTAGTGACGGAGCACCGTTATTACACAAGGTATGTAAGTACTAAAGACATCTATACAAGTAGAGTTCATGTTAGATTTGTTGATTTTTTTTCCATGCTATGTGTTATAAACTTTTAAAGGTTGATGCTTGGTTAATTTGAGATTACTTGCATGAGAAGTTATGTTATCATGATTGTATGAAAAGTATGCTTTGTTTATCCACATGACATTCCGCATTTATAGTATTATTATTACATCATAAAAATTGGAATGTTAATTATTTTGGAAGTTTTGACAAGTAGTCAATAAAGAAAGGAAAATCTGTTTAGTTGATTAATTACTTGATCAACAAGAAAGGTAGTTAGTGAATTTTTATTCATATGTTTAATAGAAGCAAATGAGCAAATAGTTAGCCACTCACAGTTAATGTGTGAGAAAGAAAGTTTAGTTAAATAAAGAACACACAAAAATTATTTTAGAATCACATTAAAAATCAAGATAATTATTATGGTGTTGCTTATTACTATGCGTGCTTCTATGTGTTATTGAGTGTGAGACATAATACTTGTTAAACCTGTTAATCACGTAAAGTGAAAGAGGATTCACACCAAAACTCTTGGAATGTATATACTTTGAGTATGAACAATGGGGGAGAATTATGCATGGGTGTTTACTGTAACTTCTAATCGGGGTACAAGACGTTGTACTCTTTTACATTTTAAATGCGCTGGAAGTCCTTCACTGTATGTGACATTGGTAATACCTTCTTGGAGTTGCTCCCAATTTAGTGCCCAATAGGGTGATTGTTAAGGAAAGGAAACCCGTTCGATGCGAAACCCAAAGATCTAAATATATAATAAATAATTTTTAATAAGTCGAGTCTACGCACAAGTATGTAGTGATAACTATGGTAAGAAGTATGTGTTGTTTAATCTTTTCTTTTAGATTGTTGTCGATCATGTTATGCATAGTCTCTAGTATTTATGTACTCAGTTTTGCTGATTGTGTGTGTTTGTGTGCATGACTTTGTCTTTGACTTGGCCCTACGACGACCCATTTCAATGGCGAGGAGTTGTCTAGAATAAAGAGAAAGTTGTAGGTACAGGTAGGCATAGTCAATCATGCTGGGATTGAGTGTTGAGCGCTTGCATTGTAGTTTTCTTAGCTTGTGTGGACTTGCTATTTATTTATTGTTACTGTGACTTTTGGATTTTTCGAAGCTTATAGTTTATTTGGTTTTGAAGGGCCTTTAATATAGTTTCGAATTTTAATAAAGATTTATTTTGGTTTTCATTCTGGTGTTGATTTTGGTTTGAGGGTTCTTTGAGTTTATTTTGGTTTTGAAATAAAAGACTTCCACTGTAGTACCTTGATAAAAACCTTAGTCGTTATCACCGTGGTGGTAATAATTTGGTTTTTCCTAGTTAAGTAGGAAGTATATATATATTATTGCTTTCTATTATATTTATATTATATTTTCAGAAATCTAAAGGAGGAAGTTAGGAAATTCAGGGTGTTATATTAATTCCACCATATATATAGGCAATTGAATCCAATCCCCCCTACCTTCCTAATTCCCCGAATGTTCTGGCTTCAAAGCCAAAAAGCAAAGAAATTGTGCCCGAAGCAAGCCTTTAGCAACCAATATGGCGGTAATACTTTGGTTTTTCCTAGTTAAGTAGGAGGTATATTTATTATTGTTTTCTATTCTATTTATATTATATCTCCGGAAATCTAAAGGAGGAAGTTAGGAAATTCCAGGGTGTTATATTAATTCCACCATATATAGGTAATTGAATCCAATCCCCCCTACCTTCCTATTTCCCCGAATCTTCTGGCTTCAAAGCTAAAAAGCAAAGAAATTGTGCCCGGAGCAAGCCTTCAGCAACCACTGTGACATCTCAGTTACATAAGCATTTCCTTACATTGGGCAAGCATGTAGTACATGTCTAAATCCAATGCTAAACTATTGTGAATAAACCTGTCCAATTGTTAAAAAAAATAATAGTTAGAGATGCAAAATCATTCATAAGAACAAATTAAACACATGTTTAAGTTTGACAGTTAAAAACTAATAACACTATATAGTGCAAAAAAAAATAAATAAAGGGATTTTGAGTATCGTACAGATTTTGGAACCATCAAATTTGGAAAAGTAAAATGGAGTTGTCATATTTTACTATGGAAAACTAAAGCAATTATCAATCATAAAAAAAAATTTGATTCTTGTTTAAATATTCATACCCACGTATAGAGTTTAAAAAAAAAAACCCAAGAGTCAAATCACAACAAACCAATCCATAATCAATCCTTCCTTTTCAATTAGCAAAATTTCCCAAAAGTAATACAACAAAATATAACTAAAAATTCGACAGTTCAGCTACAATAGTTCTTATTTTTTCAAATTGGA
Source organism: Suaeda aralocaspica (assembly GCA_016808085.1). Lineage (NCBI taxonomy): Eukaryota > Viridiplantae > Streptophyta > Magnoliopsida > Caryophyllales > Amaranthaceae > Suaeda > Suaeda aralocaspica. Next base: position 264,389 of record PYUH01001216.1, on the reverse strand, counting down.
TAGCAAATTAAAAATGTAAATGTCATGAATAGCAAATCGCAACAATAAACCTATAGATGTTCAAATTTCATCATGGACGACAAAAGCTAACAATACTCATTTAATAAAGCATAATGATACTTGTCAAAGGCACGAAAAGAAACCTTCAAAGATTGATAAAAACAAGCAAAAATTGTCACTTACCACCTTTTATGAATATTTTTTTTGTCACTTACCACCTTTTAAAAAATTTGTCACTTACTACCTTTTATAAACATTTTTTTTTTCATTTACTACCTTAAATCAAAATTTTTTTTGTCAATCAAGACCTTCGGTGAAAATTTCAATTTGACCATCGAATTTTGCCTTTGACTCAGTTAATAAAATAGGTGATGTTATTTATTATTTATTTTTTAATTGCACTCCTATTATGTACTCCCCCTAATATTATACCCCAACAACTTAACAATAGAAAGCCTCTTCATTCCTACTGAGAACTCAAGCAAGAAACACCATAATGAAGCTTTAATCAATATGTCATTTCTGAATGTAATTGGTAGGTAAGTTCATCATTTTACATGCATTTCAATACATCACACTAACCTTATTACGATACGAAGTGAAATCATCATACTTGATCATCTTCAATATCATTATCAATGAATTCATATCGCCATCCGCAACATCGTCGGAATCGATAGCGGTATCACCACTATAAAAATCCCCAATTGTCAACATCGTTAGCATCATGCATGTAATCTTTTGAATCCATTTTTTTCAATTTCCTCAAAACCTAACAAATTTCCTCGAAAAAGTCAAAACATAAAACGATACTAACTAATTGAATTTTATTCACATTTTTTAGAACAATTCAATACAAAACAAAACCCAAAAAATCAACAGTGATTATTACAACAAATTGATGATACAAAATAGAGATTGTTGATTGTTTATTTTCGTAGAGGTTGAAAATTATAGGGTTCCATGAAATTGGGGAAATTCAGTTCTTGAAGGTTGAGGATATACAAAGAAAGGAGAAAATGATGTTTGGTGGTAAAATGGGAGAGAAAAGGGTAAAGTAGGAGGAAATCACTTGATAGTGCAATTAAGGGGTCAAAAGCAAAACCTGGTGGTCAAATCAGAATTTTTGCCGGAGTTCTTGATTGACAAAAAAAATGTATATAAAAGTGGTAAGTGGCAAATACGTGACAAAAAAAATGTGTATAAAAGATGGTAAGTGACATTGGTTCAAAACAAAGCATAACAAACTGCAACACACAAAGAAAAATTACATTAAATTGAACAGTATGAACATTAGTTCTTACTTTGGAATCTTGTTGTTAATTACTTTTCTCATGATATTTTTACCACTCATTACTTTTCCAAATTGCAATACCTTCTTATTTTGGAATTAATTAAAATAATAACTACCACATAAAAACAATATACTCCGTACAACAATGAATTTTTGACGTGCTCGATGTTTTAAGTTCTCTTCGTTTGTGAGCTTGCCTTCCCCTATAAAAAAAAAATTCTCTTCATGTCAGCAACTACGCATTGGTTGTTGGTGTAGTGGTTAATTATTAAGATTGCTTAATAAGAGGAAACCGTGTTTGATTCCCTATAAAAACAATTAAGAGAGGCTTGGAACCTCACCACCTAGAAGTGAGCCACGGATCCAAATGAACTCAAATGGTTAACCGGGTAGAATAAAAAAAATCAATAAAAAAAGGGGACAAAGTTAAGAAAATTTATGGAGTAGGCAATTTTTTCACCACGTACAAGTTGCATAAAATTAGTTTTAAAACCCTTTCAATCAATCCATCAATCTATCTATTTATCTATAGTATTTACTAAAGCCGTTATCATTATGCAGGGTTTCCCCCTCCAAAAGTCATCAATTTTCCCTCCTAAGAGCCTAAAGGAAAAAGAAAATCTATTGGTTCTTGAATGAAAGAAGTTAAGAAATGTATTGTTATGTAAATAGTTATAAGATAAATACTTCTACCTTTCTATAGAAAAGTTGAAAAGGAAATGTAAACTGGAATTTAAGCAAGTACAATATGACTTTTTTTACTATCTACGTCTTTTTTTAGTTGTTACATTGACCTTTTCATATATTCTAAAACGCCATTTATAATATTTGACAGTATCTCAAGTTTGGTTTAATAAAAAATTATAAAAATTAAATATTTGGAAAATATACTTTGAGACGAATCAAATAATTTCTGATAACTATATTTTTCCTTCTATATTTAGCACCAAATTAAGTCAAAATTGCAACATTAATAGTGTCGAAAGTCAGTTTGTAGCCTGAAAAAGTACCGAGGGGTACAAAATTGACCTATTAAAAAAGTACAGGCCCAACAAAGATCCCGGGTCTGCCATTGAAGGTATTATTTCATAATTTTGTAGATTTTAGTTACTAAATGGCCACTCCCTCCATTCTTTTTTGTTTAATACGTTTTGAGTTTGTACATATGTTAATGCAATCATTTGACCTTAAATATCTTTTGTTGAATATATGTAAAAATTATAATAATTGAATATTAATAATATATTCATCGAGACGAATCAAACATGACCCTATATATATATTGAAATGATTAAATTTTTTTTCTATTTTATGAATAGTGTTAAAACTCTATAAACTCTTATTTTTGCTGATCTGAACTTATTTTTGCTAAACTGAACTTATTTTTACTTATCGGAACTTATTTTTGCGGATCAGAACTTATTTTTGCTGAATTGACCTTATTTTTGCTGAAAATAAGTAAAAATAAGATGAAGAGAACATAACCTCAAAGCGTTGTTAGGTATTAACTGACAGCATTTTTTGAGTTTTTTTTATTCTCCATTTATTTACAAAAATGCCATTTTAATTTTTCACATACCGATACCGTTATTTTGGGTCTTTAAGCGTCTTCCAAAGAAAGGGCAACCATTACACCATTCAAAACGCCGAAATTTAACATTTCCGGCGCAAAAAGCACCACCATCAAAAGCGACGAAAATGGCGACAAGGCTATACGTCGGTGGTTTAGGAGAGAGAGTAACAGAAGAAGATCTCCGGAAAACATTCTCTCACATGGGCGCCATTGAATCCGTTGATATGATTCGTACCAAAAATCGTAGTTTCGCTTACATCAACTTTCTTCCTTCTTCTGATAACTCTCTTCTCAAACTCTTTAGCACGGTATATTTATCACTTTCGTTTAATTTCTTATAATTTTTAGGTTTTTATTGAGCTTAATTTGTTGCAGTATTACTATTGCTTGATTTTCATTATTATTGTTTAGTTTGATGTCGTTTAATTTGTTGTTGAAGGAAATTTAGGTTAATGGATATTTGAATTTTGTGGAATTTAAATGGTGTAGTATTGTATTGTTGTTGTGAATTTGGCTGTGCAAAAAGTGATGATTTTTCGGCCGAAAGTTACGGTTTTTTGGTTAAAAGTTTGGCACGAGTTGAACTCGTTGTCCTGTTATCTAGCTATAACTTATAGGAATTGAACTTATTGACGTTATCGAAACTTATTAAATTTGATTTTGTGTGTTTTTTTGGAACTTAGTAGATTTAATGGAACTTATTTAAGAGTTTGAAACTCATTAGACCTTGAAATTAGTGGATCTTATCAGTGAAAAAGAGAGCACACCCGTAATTGTTCATTAGTTTTGAGTTTTTCTAGTGTTGTTTATAGTTGGTTTGTTTTGTTGGAATGGAGTTTTTGAGTTAATTTTGAGGGATGTTGTGCAGCTTTTGGGTTGATTAAGGACCGAGGGGTGTCAATATAGTTAGGGAAGGGTAGGGGATGGCGGTGGAAGCTTGAGAGCCGCTACACTCGTATTGTTTATGACTAAGGCATGAGGCATTAATATGATGATCATGTTAAGGTTTCTAGAATGTTCAAATGGAGTTGTTGGTGTTATGTTTGATGAGAGCTACAATGATGCATGCACATGGATCATGATACTAAGAAATGCACCACATTTTAAATTAGGACACTATAATTTCTAGTATGGTAGATGGCAGAAGGGTACCTAACTAACCTAAGACGGGGAATTAGGAAGACGTTTCTACTTATTAGAAATGGTTTACCATTTTAGTGAAGTTGGATTGTGCAAGGGTTTGGTACTTCAGCTGTTAGTTGATGAGAATTCAAGATAGTCCTATTTATATACTATGATGGCAATAAAGAAACTTTGTCTATGGAGTACAGACTTTACAAGATTTGACTGCTAATCTTTTAAGGGACTTCAAAGTGGGTGTTGCTTTCGCATTTCCCAGCTAGCAAGTATTGTCTGGTATCTGAAGTTTGAGGCGACTGCTGGTCCGAGTTCTTCATTTTGTTCGAAATTGCATTTTTTTTTTGAATTGATAACAATTTATTTGATTGCAATGTGTTGTACTCACATGTAGTTTTTCTAATGGCTTCAGTTTTCTACTGATGGAGTGATATTTACCTAAACTTCGCATGTGTTGTAATTCTTGAGTCACCCTCAGGTTGGCTTTGTATCAACTTAAGCAGCTAAGTATCAATTCAATTATTTAGGTAAAAAGTTTTAGGTGAGAAAACGTTCTCCATATTCAAGTGAGGAAATCCATCGAATGGCAAGTATGCATTATAGTGTCCTTTTCAATACAGTTTCCTTCTCAAGTATTCTGGATGACCGACTCTCTCTACATTCTTGCCATCTTATTATTTTGTCTAGTTAGCCTACTCGTCACCCAAGCTTGCAACTAACATGTCTTTTTCCCCTCTCTCTAGTTTCCTCTTCTAGAACATCATTTAAAAAACTTTATGAGCTATGTAGCTTTGCTGCCTCTTCCTCCTGGTGTACATGAACAACAAGGGAGGCTTGGGTGGATTCTTTGAATAGTCATACTATTACATTAAGCAAGTATGACTTCTAAAGAGATCATGTCGAAACCTTTATATTTATAAAAAGGGTTGGAGGAGGCAGGCCTTATGGGTGTGATTGTATGAAATATGAAGTATCACTGAACTACATGTTGAGAGTCATTGGGTGTGATTGAGTCATCTGGAGTCTTGAGAAGTTGAGAGAATACTTCATGGGTTATGCTCAACTAGGATGATTAGATCTAAAGTCTGTACTATGTCTCCTTGCAATTAGTGTAAAAATTTAGCTGTGATTTCAGTCTTTCTTATAGTTAAGTCTTATGTCATACTATGTGTTTGTGATCATTCTTAGTGTTGCAAGTGCAGATCTAGTCATAGAGTTCTCATTTTGCTTATAGTCATATTACTCATACAGCTTGGGGTGTTGGGTTATATGCGATCTGTGTTTGTGCCGAATTTATGCATTTTATACGTTCCTCCTTAATCAATCATGTGCAGTATATGATTGCATGTCTGATGTACTGTTTCTGTGAGATAGAAACAATATTTTCACAGTCGGTTATAAAAAACTAGAAGGAATACAGGACCTTGCTAAGTGGTAACTCTATTTATAGAATTTTCACTTGCCTATAAGTAACTACAACTAAGTTGGATGTGCAAAGCGCTCCCTCATTACAATTAGATTTTGATCTGTGTAGATGTCTATTGGACAACAGTTTGTTATGTCAGGAGATGTTTACTGTATAAATTACCATAATGGTGTAAATGTGATTGATTTCCCCAATCTCTTTTCCTAAGTGGGTATTATTTCTTGTTAGTGAACTGTTATTTTGATATTTGCTGAGTTTGCTAATTATGTTGCCTGGTATGTGTTTTAGTACAATGGGTGTTTGTGGAAGGGAGGGAAGCTGAAGCTGGAAAAGGCAAAAGAACATTATACTGATCGGCTAAAGCGAGAATGGGCAGAAGATGCTGAACTCCTATATAGTGAAGCTACCAAACATAGTGATGTTGATGAAAACATGGCTGCTTCTCTGGATCCCAAGAGCACCCTTGATTTAGAAAAAATGCAGCTTCGAATGTTCTTTCCCAAATTAAGAAAGGTAATGTTAAATGCTCGTCTCTGTCAGAAGATTATAGCATGCCATTTCATTTCTCTCCATGAAAAAAAATAGATCCTCCTACTTCAGGTTTATTTTTAATGGTTGGACAAAGTGGGATATTAGACCTTATTAGTTACTATTATGACCAGTAGCTGTGCATTAGGCTTAATAGTTACTAGATAGTATCTGTTGTTTTGGTAGAAGTTTATCCTTCATCTTTATAAAAGTTGAGAGCCAAGCCTTTTCTCTTTTAAGAATCATATTTTTATTAATTGGCTAAGTGCAGGTAAAATCATTACCTTTCCGTGGAACTGGCAAACACAAATATAGTTTCCAACGTCTTGCAGGACCACCTCGTCCAATTCATTTCTGTGATTGCCCAGAGCATTATGTTGACATACAAAATGACAAAGTTAATGCCAAAAAGACTAACATGCCGAATTCAATGATGAACAGTGCTCTTGATAAGGAAACTTTGTTGAAAAATAGATGCATTCAGCCCCCAAGAGAAGCTAAAGTCAATGATTCAAGAATACAGGATGATGGGTTGAACGATGAAGAGATTCAAGTCATGAATTCTGTGATGAAAAAGCTCTTAGAAAGGGAGAGTGTAAACACTGAACAGAAAAACCTTCACGATTCTAAACAACTGATTAGGGAGAGTGCAGACACTGAACAAAAGATCCTTCATGATTCTCCACAACTGATTGCCTCCTCTTCTGAGTCGCCAGAGGACAAAGGTGAAATAGAGGAGGAAACCGATGATGACGATGACATCAAAATCAATACAGGGACTGGGCAAGATTTTGGGTCAGAGAGCTGGGAAACTATCCTAGTTAATAAGGTGCGGCATACTTCTATGCAGTATTGATATCATTAGTTTTAGTCAAAATAACCTCTCTTGACTTCTGTTATTTTCTTATGATGCAGATGGCAATGTCAAATGAGCAACAGACTAGAGATGTACCTGCCAAAAGCAAGCTTGGTACTCAAAAGACAAAGTTGACACTATCCAATAAGAAAAGGAAATCAGTTTTAAATGACAGCAGTGAAGAGAACCCCGTGTCTCAAATACCCCCAAAAAAGGTCCACTTCCAAATTCCATTAAAAGAGTCAGAAGAGCAGTTAAAGTTGAAGAGTGCAACAGAATCCGTAACCAAGAAATCAAATGCAAATGGCATGTGGTCACAGAAGTCTTCATGGAAAGAACTTGTTGGTGATAAAAGAACCAGTTCATTCCACTTTTCGCTTGGTGGTGTGACTAACAATGATGAGCAGGCTACATCTGTTGGAGAAATTTCAACTGACAGCAAGAAACAAAAAAGTACTATTAATGATGTGCTTGAAGATCATAAACCTAGTAAAAAATCATTGTCTGATGAAGGAGAACATGAATTGGTCAGTAACTCTGTGCCGGAAAATTTTGATGGTGAAACAAAGGATAGAGAAGATCATCAAGCAGCTCAGCTTGAAGCTGGAACAAGTGAAGGTTTAAATGAAGCTACTAGAGGTAGTTCCTGGCTTCAAAAATCTCCATGGACTCAACTTGTACGTGGTGGAGAGAGTAGTTCCTTTAGTATTTCACAAATCTTGCCAAAAGATCAACTTGAGAAGCTAAAGTCAAATAAATCAAATAATAGCACCACACCAAACAACTTTTTTGGCGATGGTGTTGGTTTTGGTAAAACTCGAAGCTCAAGGTCTGGCTTAGCTGGTGGAAATAAAAAAAAAGATGCTCGAGCTTCAAAGGGCAATGTTAACCCTGACTCAACTATCATGAAGAAGTCTGATTTAGAGCAAAAGGAGTCCAATCCAACTCCAGGAGTTGTAATCAGTGAAACTTGCCCTTTCATGCGAAGTGCTGATTCTTTAAAAGACTGGCAAACTGCTAAAGCTGCTCTTACTGGCGCCCTTAAGAAAAAAAGTAACAGCAAACACGGTTCTTCTTCATAATCACTGTTGAATTATATTTCCTGGATCAGTCAGTAACTCAGTATCATCGTGCAATTTCATCAGTTCAATGCAGCAGTTTTGCAGAGAATGCTACCAAGTTATTTTCTTGATATTTGTGAACTCTTTGTATGGAGTACTATGTAAGACCCTGTTTCCCTCTTTTGAATTTATTTACAACTAAAACAAGGTTTGACAATGAAAACTCAAAGATTTTCACATCAATCAAATTTTGTAGTTCATCAATTTTTAAGGTTTCTAACATTACAATTCTGATAGATCAGTAGGCAATAAACTTATTCCCCTATACTTTATGACATAATTTTATAAATAAATCCTTTAAAAACATTACTTTAATTTGTGATTTATATGAAAGCAAAACAATAAATCATATTTCAGCCTAATATATATATATATATGTAAGACATCTAAACATTTCGGAACAAGCCTAAACAAATACTAACATTGCGCTTTGATTACACACAAGGAAAACAAGACACAAAAAATGGAATTCATATAGACATAAAGCTATTTGATTTACGATCAGTTATCACAAAGCTAAATGTGTAAAGCATTTTCGTTTACGACATTAGTTTAGAGTTTAAGTTGATATGATAAACAAAATTAGACTAGTTGAATACCAATAAGAGTTACTCTACAAGATTTCTATCTCTAAATTGATGTCATTTTTACCTGTATGGATATAATTATATATAATTGGTTAAGATATCAAATTTCTACCATTAAAATTAAGACTCTAAATTAAGAATGTACTAAGTAAAGACTTAAATTAAGGTAAATAATAAANGATGACATCAAAATCAATACAGGGACTGGGCAAGATTTTGGGTCAGAGAGCTGGGAAACTATCCTAGTTAATAAGGTGCGGCATACTTCTATGCAGTATTGATATCATTAGTTTTAGTCAAAATAACCTCTCTTGACTTCTGTTATTTTCTTATGATGCAGATGGCAATGTCAAATGAGCAACAGACTAGAGATGTACCTGCCAAAAGCAAGCTTGGTACTCAAAAGACAAAGTTGACACTATCCAATAAGAAAAGGAAATCAGTTTTAAATGACAGCAGTGAAGAGAACCCCGTGTCTCAAATACCCCCAAAAAAGGTCCACTTCCAAATTCCATTAAAAGAGTCAGAAGAGCAGTTAAAGTTGAAGAGTGCAACAGAATCCGTAACCAAGAAATCAAATGCAAATGGCATGTGGTCACAGAAGTCTTCATGGAAAGAACTTGTTGGTGATAAAAGAACCAGTTCATTCCACTTTTCGCTTGGTGGTGTGACTAACAATGATGAGCAGGCTACATCTGTTGGAGAAATTTCAACTGACAGCAAGAAACAAAAAAGTACTATTAATGATGTGCTTGAAGATCATAAACCTAGTAAAAAATCATTGTCTGATGAAGGAGAACATGAATTGGTCAGTAACTCTGTGCCGGAAAATTTTGATGGTGAAACAAAGGATAGAGAAGATCATCAAGCAGCTCAGCTTGAAGCTGGAACAAGTGAAGGTTTAAATGAAGCTACTAGAGGTAGTTCCTGGCTTCAAAAATCTCCATGGACTCAACTTGTACGTGGTGGAGAGAGTAGTTCCTTTAGTATTTCACAAATCTTGCCAAAAGATCAACTTGAGAAGCTAAAGTCAAATAAATCAAATAATAGCACCACACCAAACAACTTTTTTGGCGATGGTGTTGGTTTTGGTAAAACTCGAAGCTCAAGGTCTGGCTTAGCTGGTGGAAATAAAAAAAAAGATGCTCGAGCTTCAAAGGGCAATGTTAACCCTGACTCAACTATCATGAAGAAGTCTGATTTAGAGCAAAAGGAGTCCAATCCAACTCCAGGAGTTGTAATCAGTGAAACTTGCCCTTTCATGCGAAGTGCTGATTCTTTAAAAGACTGGCAAACTGCTAAAGCTGCTCTTACTGGCGCCCTTAAGAAAAAAAGTAACAGCAAACACGGTTCTTCTTCATAATCACTGTTGAATTATATTTCCTGGATCAGTCAGTAACTCAGTATCATCGTGCAATTTCATCAGTTCAATGCAGCAGTTTTGCAGAGAATGCTACCAAGTTATTTTCTTGATATTTGTGAACTCTTTGTATGGAGTACTATGTAAGACCCTGTTTCCCTCTTTTGAATTTATTTACAACTAAAACAAGGTTTGACAATGAAAACTCAAAGATTTTCACATCAATCAAATTTTGTAGTTCATCAATTTTTAAGGTTTCTAACATTACAATTCTGATAGATCAGTAGGCAATAAACTTATTCCCCTATACTTTATGACATAATTTTATAAATAAATCCTTTAAAAACATTACTTTAATTTGTGATTTATATGAAAGCAAAACAATAAATCATATTTCAGCCTAATATATATATATATATGTAAGACATCTAAACATTTCGGAACAAGCCTAAACAAATACTAACATTGCGCTTTGATTACACACAAGGAAAACAAGACACAAAAAATGGAATTCATATAGACATAAAGCTATTTGATTTACGATCAGTTATCACAAAGCTAAATGTGTAAAGCATTTTCGTTTACGACATTAGTTTAGAGTTTAAGTTGATATGATAAACAAAATTAGACTAGTTGAATACCAATAAGAGTTACTCTACAAGATTTCTATCTCTAAATTGATGTCATTTTTACCTGTATGGATATAATTATATATAATTGGTTAAGATATCAAATTTCTACCATTAAAATTAAGACTCTAAATTAAGAATGTACTAAGTAAAGACTTAAATTAAGGTAAATAATAAATCAGCCAAAAATATACTTTAGTATATATTTTTTTTTTCACCAGAAAATCAAAAAAAAAAAAAAAAAAAAGTTAGTTAAAGTTCCGCTTCCCGCGTAGAAACAATTTGGTGAGCAACAAAGAGAAGAGATATAACCTTGTAATAAGTAACAGAAAAAAGGGATTGAAGTTCTGGGGTTAGAGAGAGAAAGAGGAATAATCAAACTAAACCTCTTTTTCTCTCTCTAAGAATTCCCTATTTTCTCCATTCCCTTAATATATATCTCTTCCTCTAAAACAGAGGATACAACTGCAAAGAAAAGTTTGGTGTAGTATTATGTCTATTTCGGAAGAAACGGGCGGTCTTCCTATCAACTCAACCGCGGTGGCCATTGATAAGGATAAACATAGCCAATACGCCGTAAAATGGGCTATTGATCATCTTTTGTCCGGGCATAATTTCCTCATATTGGTCCATGTCAAGCACAAACATCGTAGGTATCCTTCTCTTTATCTGGTAGATTATTTTTAAATAAGATATATATATATGATATTATGTAGGGAATTAAGTGTTATCATATAACACATTTTGTATTTGTATAATGTTGTTCGAAATTATGGTGGTTAGTATTCACAGGCTAATTTTTTTAATTTGTTTTGTTTGTAGCGGGTGGATTTGATGGAGTTATGGGGGGTGTTGAACCTGATCCACAACATATGTTCATCCCTTATCGTGGATATTGTGCTCGGAAAATGGTTAGTACTTGAACTTTATTGTTGAATGATCAGTAATAGTTTATCACAATTTTATGTGATTATAAGTTATTTGTAATGGGGATGTATTGTTTATAGGAGATGTTGTATCTGGGATATTGATGTTACCGTAGTTATATGCTGTTAAGGGGCATGTTTCGGTTGGAATTTCTTTATTCGACATAAGGAGAATGTGAGCATTTGGTATATGCTGTTTGGAGATTTGCGACACAATTGATTGTCATTTTTGATATAATACAAATGTATATATAAATTTGTGCCTAAGAATATGGAATACATATTGTGAAGAAATGTTCTCAAATCACTTGTGGAGTATCTATGATGTAAGTCGTATGATAACACCATTTTTTATGAGGTGATGCAAATCTCTCTGCAACTTTGTGAAAATGTTCAAGTATAAGAAATTTTCGGTGGTCAAGGATATGATGTGGTATATGATAGAATACACTGCATACTTTCTTGTAAGAAGCTTTCAGTGGCTTTTCAATAATAATTTTTTAATGTGCTATTGTTGATGATATATTTCGAAATTAACATATTGAAACACATTAAGCATCATTTTAACTTGCATAGCATTTTATCTTCATTAGGTTCAAGTGAAAGAGGTCGTTCTTGAAGATTCGGATGTAGCTAAGGCTCTTTTGGACTATGTCAACAGCAACTTCATCACTAACATGGTTATTGGTGCATCCTCAAGAAATGCTCTTGTGAAGTTAGTTACATTTCTATTGAGTATTGCCCATTTAATTATAAAGTTGGATTTATTTTTCTGAAAGCTTAGTTCCTGAAATCATGTTGTTTCGAATTTCAGAACCTTCAAAAAACTTGATGTGCCAAGCCATGTGACCAAATGTGCTCCAGACTTCTGCTCCGTTTATGTGATTGCAAAGTCCAAAGTACTCAGTGTAAAATCAGCACAACGTCCTGTTGCTAATACCCCTATGCCTCCCAAGCTTCCATCTTCAGGTGGATTAACTCATCAACTTTCAGCTGACCAAGCAACTATAGATGATGTGCATCCGAGGTATTAATCATATGTGTTGCTATATATATATTTACAAGGAGTAACAATTTTCCTTTTCCAATCTTTAAGAAAGAGACTCCCAGCTAGGCCTCTAAGACAAGTAGATGTTTGATAAGGTTATGTACATAAGTCCAGTATTATTTTTCAACAAAATGGATGGTTTTCTATGGATAAAGAAGTCATATAGTAGTTGGAAATGAGCTTGCAATGTCAAGAAAACATGAAGAAATTGTAATGGCCCTTACAAAGCTCCTTGGACAGGCTTAAAGAGCTTATGCCTTATATATAGATTATTTCACATGACTACGATTTTGTTTAGTTCAACCTATTTTTACTTTAATTTATAAAAAAATAAATTTAATTCGTAAAAAAAATTCCAAATTAGATTTAGATAAATCAAAATAAGTTGAATAGAACGAACAATGTATTCGTATCTTCTCACTTTTTCTTACCATGATTTGGAACATAAATAAGTATTAGTGCTATGGAATAAGGTGCATTATAACACAACCCACATTTATATACTTAAATACGTAATAACATCATTTCCCTCATTTTATCTACCATAATGTTTTTCCTTTGCTGAAATCAGAACATCTTCACATAGAGGGTCAGTGAATTCAAATGGGTCTGAAAGAGTATCTTGGGACAGAACAACCGAAGGTAGCAGGGGTGGACGACGAACCCCCTCAAGTTATCCCTGGAAGGTTTCAACTTCAATGGAAAATATTGACATTGGCAGTCACCGCTATTCCTTATCCGATGAAGATAATCAAGACCTCTTTCCGTTCCGCAATATGCCCGAAGTAGCACCTAAGGACTCAGACTTTTCTTTTGTTGGTGGTGGTCCAAGAAAAGATGTCACCCACTCACCTGTAAGTACACTATTAATTAGATTAATCAACTAGTAAAACATATTGTAATTGTTTTCTGTGTGTTGCAGAATGATTTAGAGGCAGAAATGAGACGCTTAAGGCTTGAGTTGAAGCAAACTATGGATATGTACAGCACAGCTTGCAAAGAAGCAATCACAGCAAAGCAAAAGGTGATAGTGGGCCAGTGGCTCCGTGACTTTGTATGTAATACTACGTATTTCGGGAAACAAAGCAAATTAATTTAGTATTCTTTTTTTTGTGGAAAACTGTTTAGGCTAAAGAGCTTACCGATTGGAAGATGGAGGAACTCCGGAAGTTTCAGGAAACAAAGTATTCCGAAGATTCAACTAATGAACTTGTTGAGATGGAGAAGGCTAAGTGCAAAGCTGCACTAGAAGCTGCTGAAGCGGCACATAAGTTGGCTGAGAAAGAATCACAAAAAAGAATGTCCGCAGAGAAGAAGGCCAAGCAAGAAACAGAAGAAAAAAATAGAGCACTTAGCGCTTTAGCTCAGAATGATGTAAGGTACAGGAAATATACCATAGATGAGATAGAAATTGCAACTGAAAATTTTGCTCCACAATTGAAAGTCGGTGAAGGTGGATATGGACCTGTTTATAAAGGTAGACTAGATCATACACCAGTTGCCATCAAAGTATTGAGACCAGACGCTGCACAAGGAAGGAGACAATTCCAACAAGAGGTACATTCTACTGCTAATACTGTGTCTACCACTCTTTATATGATGAGTTCCAACAAGAAGTACATTTCATTTTTTGATGTATATTATGCTTGTAAATTGACTCTTTGCTTGGATTATCAGTAGGCTTAACCTTAAGTACCTTCTAGGGCTTCAATTTAATCTTGATCTTGGTCGTATGGTCGATGATATGATGTGTTATACTGGTATGGTTCACTTTTTTGTGAAATTTTAGGTAATTGAAATGGTGTATATGAGAGACAAGACACTTGCTTGTTAGAGTTTGTAATTATTATTTGGTGAAGGTTGCAAGCTATAGTGACCCTGCATAATTTAGTTCACTTAGATTGAGATTATTTTTAAAATAATTTTCCTCTCTACCTTATACATTTGATGGCAGGTTGAGGTACTGAGCATGATGAGACATCCAAACATGGTTCTTCTCTTAGGAGCATGTCCTGAGTATGGTTGCTTGGTTTATGAATACTTGAACAATGGAAGTTTGGAAGATAGACTACTACGAAGAGGTGGGACCCCTCCTCTTCCTTGGAGACTCCGGTTCAAAATAGCAGCTGAGATTGCAGTTGCCCTTACATTTCTCCACCAGGCAAAGCCAGAACCCCTAGTGCATCGTGATCTAAAGCCAGCCAACATCCTTTTAGACCGCAATTATGTAAGCAAAATCAGTGATGTTGGTCTAGCAAGATTGGTTCCACCTTCCGTAGCAAACAGTGTCACACAATATCACATGACTTCAGCTGCAGGAACATTTTGTTACATTGATCCTGAGTATCAACAAACAGGGATGCTGACCACGAAATCTGACATTTACTCTTTGGGAATAATGTTGTTACAGATTATTACAGCAAAGCCTGCAATGGGTCTTAGTCATCATGTCCAGAGAGCTATCGATCATGGAACATTTTCTGAAATACTAGACCCCGCAGTGCACGACTGGCCTGTCGAAGAGGCTCTTGCATTTGCAAAATTGGCCCTAAAATGTTGTGAGCTTAGGAAACGGGATCGACCAGATCTTTCTAGGGTTGTGTTGCCAGAACTCACCCGACTAAGAGACTATGGGATGACCGAAGATCCTAACAATTTTTACGCATTTCAGCCAAATCATCCTCGTCGTCATCATCACCATCGACAAGTTCCCCGTCCAAGGTCAAGCCATGGTAACTCATCATCAAGCTCACATCACCGGTCACCAAAATCAAGCCAGGTAATTATCTAATAATTTTTTTTAAATAATATTTTGGGGAACTTTATATGAGTTTTATTTATTGTTATTATTATTATTATTATTATTATTATTATTATTTTTGTTTAGCAATGGAAGTTCTGGCTTCCATTATTTATTATGCATGCTTTTCAACTATATATGATCCTTCTTATCAGCATTTCAAAATTTGCTTTGGTCATTGTGATTTGCACCTTCGCGTTTACTGCCTTCATATTTTTGTTAATGAAATCATAATTGGTTGAACCACATTCTTAGGCCATCCTTTTCAACTGAAAAAAGGGAGGTTTTTTTTTATTTCTATAGTTTTGCTGAAGGGTCTGGAATAACTTGACATTCAAATTCTAACTTAAAGAAAATTTTCGTATAAATTTCTTCAATTATGTCTCTCAAGTTAAACATATTCCCAATTTTCCTTCAACCAACGACTTTTAACTTCTAAAAAATCTCTTCTTTTTAGTTGCACATATAACAAGGTTAGGTAGTAGTTCCGGTAGCATCTTGTAAAGGGTTGATTAGGCTATTGCCCCAGTCAAGTGTCATCTTTATGAAGTCACTTGACATTGTTGCATTGGCAGAAAAGAAAGTAAACATGATTCGTACGCTCACTGCTTTAATGTTGATAATCAGGGGTCAGCAAGGACAAGTTCTAGGACACCATCGCAAAGCTCAGATGAATAACGCAGAACTTCAATAGGAAGCTGATAAAAGGACGCATGCCATATTTATCAACATGGTTTCTCCGCTGTTATTAGTTATTACATCAACTGTATTAATGAGATGAATGTAGATTTACATCATCATGTTTGGTGTAAAATACTAAAAATATAGATCTTGTAAATTAAGACCTTCCTGTACATGGGGTTCTCGTTTTTGTAATATATACTACACATCCATAGTGAAAGAAAATGAACAAATTTTTTGGTGCATTTTCTTCATAATCATGTTAGCTTTTCTTCATAACTTAGTCATTTTCCTGTAATTGTTTCTATGCAAACCATTGTCTAATGTGCTTTACATTGGTGACATTCTTACGATGAGTCTGCAAGTTAGCAGCTGATATATGTTCGTGTCTTTGATTATAGATGTTGACGTCAAAAATCCCCTAAAAAAGGGTCTTTGGTTGGGGCGTTCACAACTAAGCAAAAACAAAGCAATTGCGAAGAAAAGTAAAGGAGACATGGATGTGGTGACATGGGAAACCTCTAAATAAGGCAACGAATTGCGAGTGGCTTTGAGCCAACCAATTACTATAGTTATATTAGTTAAAGACGTTGATTACGTGTACAATGGTGTGTTCTACGTATCACATAGTTGAACACAAATAGAATGTAAATAAGTCGTTATTGAAGCAAGTACGTTCTTTGATTAAGGAAGTACTTTGAATAGATAAAATTGTAAGTAAGAAGCAAGTTCGTGATTGAACTATGCTAGTTAGATCAGAGAGAGTACTTTGAAATTTTGTATAGGTAAAATTGTAGTAATCCTCTTTAATGAGATGACCTAAATCTCTATATATAGCTAAATATTGGCTTTCCAAACTTCCAATGGTTGGGCCACCAAGTTCTTGCACAACATCCTCAAACATGTATGTTACTATTTGGGTGTCGTTTACATTGAACTGGACTTGTGCATAGTTATTTATGTTGGCCACTATGACGCAATTGTATTTGTGCCTTTTATTTTTCCCCACTGAATGGGTGTCACTCTTAACTTAGTGTGAATTGTTGTCCTACTAGTCAAGGCTGTTGCAAAAATTTTAGGGCCCTTTTCTACAAAAAAAAAATAAAAATAATTAGACATAATATTTAAATGTTATTATATATTGTAGCCAATAGTATTAAATATTATCTAAAATTTGGGGGCACTATGTATATTGGAGTCTGTGTGGTGGGGCTCCTTAAACCTCCTCTAAAACGGCCTTGCTTCTAGCCATCTATATATCAGACGCTCCTTTTCTATGCACCACATCTTCATCCGTGCTCAAAGCGTCCAATATTAGTGTTTGGATGTAGTTAAACTTAGGTTTCATTACTTAACAATCAATTTCCATGCACCAGCTAGCTAGCTGTGTAAATACCAATGTTTCATAGTCACCCTTTTTGGGGGCCGCTGCACCCTTTGTGTATAAATACCATACTCCTCAACCCACCTGACAATACGGTCAAGTTCGGGGTTTCTTTACCGTCAACTTCTTCCAACTCGCAACTACATTACACCAGGTTTGTATGGGGTTTGTACATCTCATGCTTTCGCAATCACAGTCATTCCACAAGCTATATATATATATATATACTCTTCGGCACTCATAAAGAGATGTACCGCTTAAAAGGGTATAGGGTTGAGATAACGGGGATTTTCGTAGAGGTAGAGGCGGAGCGGTTGGATGTAAGGGGTTGAAAATGACATGACGAGGTTAGGTTTACAACATTATTTGCTTTTGGATATGAATAAACAAGGAAAAAAAGATTTCTCTAAATGACCATAACGGATGGGTTTTGGTTCATGCAACTTATCGAACCTACATTTTTGAAATTAAAGGCTTTGATTATAATGAAGTGATTTTCTCTATTTTGATTTCATTTCCCTTCTATTAATTTCACATCAATTATTTCTCTTTCATTCACCTTTTTCCCCTTCGATTTTACTTTTCTAATTGTGGAACCTAGTATCCTAACTAACCTACTTTTAGGAAAAGTGAAATCCCAACTGGATAAATGGAAAAATCAAGTTAAAGACAAATTTATAAGGTGACTATAAGGTAATACATCCACAACATATTTATAAGGTAGTTTAATAAATACTCATAATAATTTTTTAAAAGGTATTTTTTTTTTCAACTTTTGGGGTTTATAAGGTATTGTATGGCAAATTTGCCTATATGGTTTGATAAGTTTATAACTCAATTGTAATGTAGACGCGTAGTGATACACACTTGACTCGAACCAAACAACTTGAATTGATAGTTATAGTTATTCAAAGATTTTAGTTTTAAAACAACCCAATCCTATATAGACCCAATTTTTTTTTTTTTTTTTTTTTTTTGAAAACCAATTTGTTTTAGCCTTATCCTGATATTGACTCGAAAGCTCTAGTCTGATTTTGATCCAAAACTACAATTCTTTAATAACCATCTAAAATAAAATCTAATCCAATTGTTCTAAAAATAGTCCGAATAAAAGTTAATAAAAAATATCCGAATCCGATCTGATCCGTTCAGATTTGCCATGTCTACATTGTGTAGACTTTAAAGTCTAACCTAATATCAACAAGGGTGAACATGCTAGCACCCAAAAAAAAAAAAAAAAAAAAAAAAAAAAAAAAAAAGAAAAAAAAAAAGGGTGAACATGCTTTAATCCAAAATATAGCCGTTGGGACCCTTTAACACAAACCCTAATTGTTATATAAACCCCCGAATTCAACGTTACTTTCGTCAACTCCATTTAATCAATCTACTCTCTCTACTCTCTCTCTAATTCTGTACTTCGATCTTCTAGCTCTCTCTTTAAATTACTCAATTAGCTAATTTCTTCTCTTAATCTCTAACCAATTTTTGCAGGGTTTCGATTTTTTTCATACATTATTATTACTATTATTTTCTGTTTGTATTATTTGGTGTTGCTGTTTGTTTGTATTTTTGGTGTGTAATTTTGCAGGAATTAATAATTTGTAATAATTAAGATGAATCCCAGAAATGTTTTCCAAGAAATCGCTCTCCCCAGGAAGAATTCTAAAGAAAATGTAATTTTTTGAAACCCTAATTTTATTTTTGTCATGTTTTAATTTTGATTTTGTTCTGCTATTAAATTTACTTGCTTTTTGATTAACGTGTCGTTGATATTATACAATTAGAAAACATAAGTATTATTTTTACCAGAATCTTCAATTTTTTAATTGTGTTAGTAATTCTTGCAAATTGAAAAAATTGGGGTTTTGTTGATTATTTTTATCTTGAAATGATAAATGAAATATTTTTATTTGATTTTGAATGTTTTGGATTGATTTGTTATTATATGTTTCTTGGATTTTTTTTATTTATATATGTGGGTATCAAATTTTAAAACAAAAATCAGAACTTTTTGATGATTTTTGATTGATTTTATTAATGTTTCCATGTTAAAATATCACAGCTTCGTTTTTCCCTTTAAAAATTTGATGGTTCCAATTTCTGTATAATTAGAAATCAAAATTTTCCTTTTTTAGATATATCATTAGTTTTGATCTTGTAAACTTAAACATGTGTTCTGTTCTTATGAATGATTTTGCTTCTGACTAATTTTCTTTTGATCTTCAACAGTTGGACAGGTTTATCCCCAACAGATCAGCAATGGATTTCGACTACGCGCACTACATGCTCACCGAAGGTAAGAAAGATAAGGAAAACCCTGCTGGATGCTCGCCGTCAAAGGAGGCTTACCACAAGCAGCTGAGGGAGGTATTTAACATGAACAGACCAAGGATCCTTGCATTTAAGAACAAGCCGCCTGCTCCGGTTGAGTTCATGCCTCAGGAGTATACATCTGTTCAGCAATCCAAGCCCGTTAAGCCTCGCCGACACATTCCTCAGGTAATTTCTTTTCTATGTATGCAACTATGTATATGTTTAATGCACATATCTAATTCTATTATGTGACTTAATTTCTGCTTGTTCTAATCATGTAAATGTTAATTGCTGAATTGCAGACATCAGAGCGAACATTAGATGCCCCTGATCTCTTGGACGATTACTATTTAAATTTGTTGGATTGGGGTAGCAGTAATGTTCTTGCAATTGCTCTTGGAACCACAGTTTACCTTTGGGATGCATCTACTGGTTCTACTTCAGAACTTGTCACTGTTGATGATGATAAAGGCCCTGTAACCAGTGTAAATTGGGCTCCTGATGGTCGCCATATCGCCATTGGCCTCAACAATGCTGAGGTTCAGCTGTGGGATTCTACAGCTAACCGGCAGGTAATCATTCAAACCTTTGAGTCCAATTTACCAATTTCTTGTAATTACTCCTTTTCTTTTGGTTAATTTACCTATTTACCTATGTTCTGACATTGCTGGTTTTGTTTTCTGTAGTTGAGAACTCTAAAAGGTGCTCACAGAGCTCGTGTTGGGTCACTAGCATGGAACAATCACATCCTCACAACTGGATCAATGGACGGGAAAATCATGAACAATGATGTGAGGATTAGAGATCATGTTGTTGAGACCTACAGAGGACACCAGCAAGAGGTTTGTGGGCTGAAATGGTCTGCTTCAGGCCAACAGCTAGCTAGTGGCGGTAACGACAACATCCTTCATATTTGGGATAGATCACAGGCTTCTTCGAACTCTGCAACTCAGTGGCTACACAGGCTTGAGGACCACACCGCTGCTGTGAAAGCCCTAGCTTGGTGCCCCTTCCAGGGCAATTTGCTGGCTTCTGGTGGCGGTGCAGGTGATCGATGCATCAAGTTTTGGAACACCCACACTGGTTCCTGCTTGAACTCGGTGGACACTGGTTCCCAGGTCTGTTCTTTGCTATGGAGCAAGAACGAGCGCGAGTTGCTGAGCTCACATGGGCTCACTCAGAACCAGCTGACCTTGTGGAAATACCCATCTATGGTGAAAATGGCTGAGCTAACTGGGCATACATCGAGAGTACTTTTCATGGCTCAGGTACTGAACTTGGTGTTCGCAACTGTATTCTTTGTGTCTTGTGATTAATCTGTTTGATGTATTGTGTATGCTGATGGTTTTTTTGGTTAATTATGTTACAGAGTCCAGATGGGTGCACAGTGGCTTCTGCCGCAGGAG
Organism: Suaeda aralocaspica; assembly: GCA_016808085.1. Classification (NCBI taxonomy): domain Eukaryota; kingdom Viridiplantae; phylum Streptophyta; class Magnoliopsida; order Caryophyllales; family Amaranthaceae; genus Suaeda; species Suaeda aralocaspica. The sequence continues at coordinate 243,320 of PYUH01001216.1, read as the reverse complement.
ATGAGACATTGAGGTTTTGGAATGTGTTTGGGACACCTGAAGTTGCTAAACCTGCACCAAAAGCTGCTCCTGAGCCGTTTGCCCATGTGAATCGCATTCGATGATTGATCATTACTCCCCTCTTTGAGAGAAATAAAAAACTTGCACTTATGAGATTGTAAATTTGTGAATTTTTATTGTGAATTTTGTGAACTAGCAGCAATTTGGTATGTAGTTGGGACCCCTGAAGTTGCGAAACCTGCGCCTAAAGCTGCTGCTGAACCGTTTGCCCACTGAAGTCTGTGAACTAGTTGCTGCAGTTTGTATAGTTGTATCTAAATCTAAACTGTAATTTGTAATGTAAATGAAGCTGTGAAGCAATCAGTTCTATATTATACATAAAATTATATTAATGAATGAGTTGAGGGCTCACTCAACATTTTTGCATACTGTAAAACTTGTATTGTCTACACATATAAAATTAGTGCTGGGATCATGGCAATGCAACAGCAACAATTAAAAAGTTTATTCGATTCAATTAGCTAATCTTAAAAATTAATTTTAGCCAATTAGCAATCTTAAGTTAACAATACTGAAAAAGTCCTTGGACACCGTCATAAAACTCAGATATTCAATGTATAACTTCTGCATGAAGCTGATAGATGAATGTCTTCATAGTTTGGTGTTAAGAATGAAATAGATGATAAACCGAAACTAAGGCATTCTTGTGAATGACATCTTCGTGAAATTTAAAACTCTGTACTCTTTATAGTGTATTAACGAAAGGAAATGATCAGTTTTGTGCATAATATGTAGAGCAAGATCTTTCAAAAGAACATAATATAACACACTTATATAGTTATATAGGTTTAAAAAACGCCATATAGGTTTAAAAAACGCCGAATTAGGCTCTTGTGTAATTTAAAGAGTATGGAATTAGCAATGAAAACAGTCCTATATAAACTGCTGTTTTGGAGGCTAGATGAAACTTTGCTTAAAACTTCATTATAATTACAACTTGCTTTACTGATGTAATGATGATTATGTAGGTGTATTATGTGAGCCAGTCATCCTTAAGACAAAAGGCCCAAAAAGGTGCAACAGAATAAGGTGTTTATGGCTGAATCCTTGGGATTTTCACTTCTGTGCAACAAGAAAAGTATCATTAAAGCTAAAATAAAGCAATAAAGTTTTAGGCTAAGGTAACATTGTGGGGAAAAGAATACTCTTCATGTTCACCTTTACTTAGAGGAGACAAATAAGATTAGCAGTCCTTAGCAAAATTTGTACCTTAGGGTCCTAATGTGGTACAGCAGCATAACATTATATTATATAGATAAGCTACATAATATTCAATCATGCGTTTTTCTGATGACAATAAATAGTGATAATGATAACGAGTTTATGCATTTTGTAGGAAGTTGTATGATACTGATTTTTGTAACGCTTCCATCGCTCCCAACTACAAGTACGTGTTTTTTAGATAAACTTTGACGACAACTCAATAAAACCTTTAAAATTGCCATTGAGCGGTAACAAAACATCTTAAAAAAAATCATTATTATAATGAGTTTATGACATTTCTCCTAAACATCATTTCACGTAATCATAAATTTTCGAATTCACCAAGTTAAGTTCAACACTATTTTCTGCATGCAAAATGTAGAAATAAGGAGGTAATAATATTTTTATCCCAAATTAGAAGCATTCCCAAATTAAGGATTTCTTACTTTCAATTCTTACACATCAAAAGCTGAAAATTCATACAAATATACCTTACCTTTCTTTCAAGAAGCATCTAAACACCCAGCACTTTACCTAGCACCACTCACACGCTTGTTAAACACCAAAAATAACCATATATAAAACTCTATTCCCCTAAAAAGCTCTTCCCTTAACATCATATAAAAACCTTTCTTCACAAAATCATATATAACCCCTCTATTTCCTCCCTACATTTGTCTAATGCCTTAGCCCTTATAAACACATACATATGAACAAACCATGAAGCTCATACAAACATTAGCCATATTATTGGTAGTTATTCTTGTTACAAAAGTCTCATGTCAAGACCAAAACACAAACACACTACAAGTGCCACCTTCAACCACTGCAGGGCAACTCTGCATCAGTGAGTGTGGCACTTGTCCTGTCATTTGCTCGTCACCACCACCTTCACCCACAACTGTCACAACACCAATCCTCCCTCCCTCGCCACCAACTCCTCTGCAGGCCTCACCACCGGGTTCTGACCAACCAGTCCTCCCACCACCATCACCGTTCCCACCACTACTGCCACTACTTCCACCACCACCCTCTGGCGGGTCTGACTCACCACCATCTCCAAAGGCAGCCCACCCACCACCATCACCGCCAACGGAACCACCACCATCGCCATCCTCCTCCTCCAGCGGACCACCAAAAAGCAGCGGCAGCAGCAGTGGCGAGGGTAGTTCTAGTCATACTCCACCACCAGTGTCATTTCCATTAGTGATTAATCCAGCTGGTCCATCTCCTCCTTATCCATACTACTACTTCTATGAATCTAGTGCTACATTGTCATCACTTCCTTTACTAGCTTACTTTTCTGTTATTGTAATCTTTGTTTTTCATGTGTTATGACTTTTCTTAGTATGATTAGTTGTTCATATGATTGGTAAAGTTGATCAGTAAGGGAATATTATTTTGCACTTTTTTTTTTCATTACATTCTTTCTTTATCAATCATGGGATTTGGAATTTGGTAGATGTACATTTTTCTTTTACTTAGAAAAAATCACTTTAAGTGATCATTGTTTCCTGCTAATATAAAAGATCAGTGTTATTTTATCGTTGATGCAGTTTATTTGTGGTAATAGACTTCGATGGAAGAAACTGTTAGTGAACGTTGATTGTTTTCGACAAGAAATGATTAAAAATGGCAGCAAACTAGCAATAGTAGCAAAGCGAATTGAATGAGCAGTTGAGCACTGACCATGAGAATTGTTATTAGGAACTTCTTAAACTCAAGGTCATACATTTCAATATAATCATATATATGATTATATGTGTTGCTACATCATCCTATAGTTATAATTAATAACAATGTATGCAGTATAATTATGCATAGTCTATTTTTAAAGACTCGGATAAGTTTAGGCTACCTGAATTAAGCGAAGTGTGGCTTAGTGATGAAAATTTTAGTCTCATATAACCCCACTAGATGTTCTTTGGAGTAAGAATTACTGTATCCTTCCCTGAGCTCCACGGCTGCACTCCAACAAGTTATAAGAAGCCGAGAGAGTACTTGAGGCCCGGTCTATTCCAGAGTCCTCCTTGAAGTTGACATATGACAAACCGAACACATTACACATATATATACACACACATACATGAACATGTGGTGCTTAATGTACTCTTGCTTTTACATAGAAATATACTTAAACCAAGCATGGCCAAGCCTGGCGGAAAGAGATGTTCCTTATGTCCTTGAGGTCATGAGATTAAACTCACTAGACTCTTTGGGGCGGGGGCTGGCCTTATTCTATATCCTTCCCCCACTAGGCCTATCCTACCAGGTATGATCCATAAATACTAGATGTTGTCATGGTCATTCAACTTACCTCAAAAGATGTTGCATGTAGTTAGTAGATGCTTCATTCTGAGTTTATCTCATCAGTTGATATACAAGTTGCATCTCAATTGTCCCATTCAAAACATTCATGATTCATGACCAAACTTGAGCTTAAGTATCGAAGTCATGTTGCCATGTTGGACTAAGTTAAGAATTGGTAAAATCAAATCCGGCTTATACATAGTGGTACGTGTTAAAAACTTTGAGCTTCAATCCCCTTGGAAGTAAAATATACTATGAGTAAATCATTCCTCTTACTAGTATTAGTGAAGCAATTATTTAACACAAAGATTGATTAGAAAATCCACGACAAAAGGAGGAAATAGAGAGGAAGATTATTAATTTTGCTTAAGATCTAAGGGACAAATGAGAAGAGATAGACAATTTCTTTGATGTTTTGTATAGAACATCATTTCTCCAAATGACGAATTTCACATACGGTTCCACCCATGTATTCCCCTTCTCTAACATCTTGTTAATCATTCAACGGTAATTTCCAAAAATTACCCGCTAAAATGTCTAAGAAGAAAATAAAGAAATAACGAAACTCATGAAAGTGACATTTTTTAAGCTGCTTCTTCTTCTTGGTAGTTAACAATGACTGCCAACTAAGCAGGTCAGCTATGATTTTTCAATTCTTCTTACTTCAAATCATTGTTTCGTACATCATATATGACTTATAATTTTATTATGACATTTTGACTAACAAATTTGAGAAGAAATGAAAAAAGCAGCCAAAGTTGAATTTTTCATAAGTCAATCATCTGATTTTAGTATTTTGGGAAAAATCCCATTTTCATTTCTGTTGTTTTAGGAATATGGTTGCAATTGAAAATTGATTTGGGGAATAGGGTTTCAATTGAATTTTAATTTGGGGTTCTGCACAATCCTGATTTAGGGAAATTGAATTGGGTTATAATTTGGGGTTTTTATGAGGAGGAAAATAGGGTTTAGAGTTTTTGGTGCATTCTGCTGTTTTATGAATAGAGTTTCAGTTGAATATTGATTTGGTCTCCTATACAATCCCAATTTGGTAAAATTGAATTGGGATTTTTCTAGGGTTTTTGATGAGGAAGAAATTAGGGTTTTTGATTGCTATTTTAGTTGGTTATTTAGGTGTAGTTGAATCAATTTGTAGTAGAGGTTGTGATGTGGCATTAGGATCATACTTTGTTCAATCAGGTGCAACTCTTCTTGATATAGCAAATGATTTTGATACTACAGTTGGTGATATTATGAGCAATAATCCCGAAATCAGAAATGAAAATGATATTCAGACGGGTTCTCGGATCAATGTGCCCTTTTCTTGTGATTGTATAGATGGAGACTTCCTAGGTCATAATTTTAGTTACAGGATTAAGTCTGGCGATAATTATACAATGATTTCGAGGACAACGTTTGTCAATCTTACTACGGCTAGTTGGATTCAGAGGACTAATAGCTATAGTCCGACTAGCCTACCTGTTGGTGGCAACCTTGATGTAATAGTTAATTGTTCTTGTGGAAATAGCACTGTGTCCACTGATTATGGGTTGTTTGTTACTTATCCGCTTCGACCTGGGGATACTCTAGGTTTTGTTGCTCGACAATCGGGTCTAGACGCGAGTCTGCTGCAGAGGTACAATCCTGGCGTAAATTTTAATGCTGGAAGTGGGCTCGTTTATTATCCTGGACGAGGTGAAAATATTGTATCTTAAGACTCTTTCAATGAATTTGTGTGAAGTATGCTTGAGTTGTTCTGTAACAGCTTTGGGAAATGCTGGTTTCTTTATTTGAAACGCTTATTGGTTTTCTAATCGCTGATCTTTGAATTAATAATTGGATTAAATCTGATTTGTGAATCAGTTGTGTATATTAGGAAAGGAGAGAATGATATTGTTGTGCAACCTTTTCAAACTAAATGTGCATACCTAATCATTTTATAAGTAAGAATATTTCAAAACTAAACAACTTTTGCACATTCTTGTACACAGTATATCAATTGAACAGATTGTACATTCTATTAAAAAAAAAAAATGCATATGTAGCTCAAAACACAAGTGCATTAAGTCCTTTTCATCTTAAAACACTTTTCATTTGATCACAATGGGGATTTTCCTTTGATTGAGTGGAAGCTCTAAGAAAATATGAAGACTTAGCAGTTACGGAGATATTTGTGTATCAAGCTTAAGAATTAAGATTAAACTTATATACTTTTGATCTTAAATGAATGGGTAACAAAGTGTCGTAGTATTTACGTAAATGTATGATAAATAGATTAATTGGAACTATAAAACTGTGGGACGGGAAGAACAAGCTTTCCTGATTTTTGGAACGCTTATTAAGATTCTGTGCAGTAGATCTTTAAAGGGAGGTTTCAAGTTTCATAAACACCTAACTAACTGCAATGGTCTGTTGCAGAATAATCTCCAATAGCATATGCCATCAGCTTGTGTCATATATATACTACATTGGGGCAGGATGGGTAAGGCAGCCTATTTAAAAACGTCCCTGTCAGAAATAGCTTCTCAGTGGAGAGCGATAGGCTGTTTTCCTGCTGTAACTATCCAATCTCAGTGGAGAGCAATAGGCTGTTTTCCTGCTGTAATGAATCATTACTATCATCTAAGAAATATTGATCAGGAGTTTAGAAATGGAGTATAAAGTAAATTCGATCATCCTTCCCTCTTTTTATCATGAAATTTTTTTCCTTTATAGATGGGACACAAATTAGTTGAATGTCGGCACTATATTAAGAACTAGAAACTCAATTGTTGACTTTAACAAATAACAAATGAATGATCTTTTCAAAATGAAAAAGTGAAAAGGTTTTCTTGAGAAGGATGCTATGTATAAGATGCTCTCTGTAATGAACATTCTTATGTAAATCTTAAGCGAACACTTGCATCCAGTACCTTGGGGTGCTCACCTACTTTATGCCTAAACTCTTTTTGTTTATTCTACGCCATTCAATACATCTGCTCTTTACAAATCTTCATTTGGTGTGCGTTCTCTAAGATGACAAAATGAAGAGAGGAGAAATGAATAGTATGAGTATTGATTATAACTTATTAGTAATTTTTCCCATTTATGCTGGGTAAGACAAAATCTTTTAAATCAACAATTAGTTGCTAGGACTCTTTACCAGTATGTTCACATAACTCCTTAACTAACCTCAGTCTGTTGAAATTTTTTCATTATTATTTTTATATCTTCCCTTATTACATTAACTTATTTGTGCAGACAGAAATGGCAATTTTCCGCCGTTGGCTTCAGAGTCAAGGTAACATGTAGTTTTATTGTATTACAAGATGGATTTACAGGAATCTTTTTCCTGTCATATGACATTTGTGTCATTTTTTTTAAAGATTAAATCTTTAGATTTTTTTCTTTGCAGGCCTGGTGGTTCAACCTCTACAGCTACAGGTATTGCTATTCTTCGGCATCTCAGTTTCATGTATTCTACTCCTTTCTCTTCTCCGATAGCCTTGGAATCTTGGTTCCTTGTCTCAAAAAAATTAATCTTGCTACTTTGTGATAATTCTATTTTATGCTGGCAGGATTTTCTTCTGCAGCTATAGCTGGTATATGCGTAGCGGTGGGATTGATTGTATTCTTAGTTGGTATTCTTGCTTATATAAGAAGAAAGAAGAAGAAAAAGGCCTTACTTTCCTATACTTCTGAATTACATACGACACCAACCGGTATTTTCTAATCTCCATCTCTCCAGTGATCAACCTTTTTAATTTTTAAGTAAATTGGATATATCTCGATGAATTGTTTAGGCAGTCAAGGGGTTTTCACAGGAGACATGTTTGTTAGTACGGAGGAAATTAACATGAAATATGTGTGGAGTATTAGGAGGGTAGAGGTAGATGTGTGGAGGTGTTTGGGTAAGGTTGGTATTGGTTGACTAACATATTAGTTTAACAAGGTTTGGAAGATCCCGAGGATCCCATAGTATTGGCAGAAGAGCACCTTGGTTCCATTTTATGAGAACAAAGGAGATGCTCAAGATTGTGTGAACTTTTGAAGGATCAAGCTTATGAGTCACATATGAAGTTGTGGGAAAGGGTTATAGAACGCATATTAAGGGTCGGCATTAAACCCTTTTCTTTTTGCAATGGTGATAGATGAAGTAACAAGGTCAATCGAAGATGAGGTAACATGGTGCATGTTGTTTGCGGATGATTTGGTATTGGTAGATGAAACTAAAGGTGGGGTTAATGCCAAATTAGAGCAACAAAGGCAAAAGTTGGAGTTTAGAGGGTTTAAGCTTAGTCAGAGTAAGACAGAGTATAAGGAATGCCCCTTTGGGAAACAAAGGGGAGCATATGATGCTATGGTGAGGTTGGACGGAAACGTTCTAGACATGAGGGAGTCTTTTAAATATCTTGGGTCAATCATTCAAAAGAATGGTGATATTATGTTGCTCAGAAGATTAAGTGAGTGTGAATTAAATGGAGAGCTGTCACGAGAGAATTGTGTGACTGAAGCATTCCTTTAAAGTTGAAGGGGTATGTTGGGTTTCTAAGAAGGAGCACTTTTGAACGGTAGGAATTACGGAGATGCGGATGTTGAGATGGATGTGTGGAAACACTCTAAGGGATAGAATCAGAAATGAAACTGGTGTCATAGGCGTTGCAAGCAAAGTTAAGGAAAACTGTTTGTGTTGGTTTGGACATGTAAGACGTAGACCTTAGAGAGCACGGGTGCAAAGAGTGGAAGAGTCGGATCAGGGAGATTACGAACGAGGTAGGGGGAGACCGGAAATGACTTGGTTGGAAGGTGTTAGAAAAGATATGAAGCTTTTGGATTTGCAAGAGAATTAGGTACTTGAATGCAGGGGATGAAGGAGATAAATTTATGTGGATGACCACATGGAAAGATCATTATGGTTCATGTAGTAGACCCCAATTTTGGGACTTAATTTTTTATCGATTGATTGATTAAAAATTAAATTATGAGCCCTTGCAACACAAGAGGTTATCTATGACATCCTTGGTTCCATATAAGTTACTTCACTTCTCTAATTAGATGTTAATTGTTATATTTTCAGTTTCAGTGATGCATTCTCTGTATCTATCTCTTCGTCACTTGATCCCTCTTTTATGTCTTTCTATCTCTCTCTTCATATGGCCTCCTTTCAAAGTGTGTCCACTCTCCATGTTGCAATAAAAATGGGATGGAGAAAATATAATTGTAAAACTTAATGTTGCTGGAAGAATCAGCTAAGTGGGATTGTAGATTACAGGGATAGGATTGTAAAAATAAAAAACTAAAAAGTAAAAAACACAAAAACACAAAAACAAAAAAAAAACAAAAAAAATAACAAAAAAAAAAACAAAAAAAAAAAAGGTGTTTGAATGTTGATATGTTGGTATTTAGAAAGACGTTTGACATTCGTTGGCAGGTATGTGCAAGGCTAATTTCGTTTTTTGATGATGGACAGAGGATGTAACTGGACAGTCTGAAGCTATGGCAGTCAAGTCAAAGCATCCTGGCATAACTGTTGACAAGTCGGTGGAGTTTTCTTATGAAGAGCTTGCAAATGCTACTGATAATTTCAGCTTGACTAACAAAATCGGTCAAGGTGGATTTGGAGCTGTTTATTATGCAGAGCTAAGAGGCGAGGTTTGTTGGTGCATATAATATAAAGTAGTACATGGTACTGTATTTTTTGGGTAGGAGTTTATAGGCACTTATAACCAATTCGGTTCACTTCAGATGCTTTTTAAAAAAAGATAATTTCTGAACTTATTGAAAGTTTGAAACTTATTCAACTTAATATAGTTGTGAATTGAAAATTGACATCCGTTAATGGAACTTATCTGAAATTGCTTTATATTTGTTCCTGCTGAACTAAATTTTGAAAGTTGAAACAGAACAGAACCTTAATGATCTGGACAGAAGAGTTTTATTTCTATCCTTATTAATGTTGACAGAAGAATTTTAACCCCACTGTAGCCTAGAAAGTGTTGTTGTAGGAGTTGTTGACGGAGAGAATGCCAGATGAAATGAATATGGAAACAAGACTTCAATTTGCAAGATCCAATTTGTCTTTGTTGACTACTTGGTCTTTCTTGCCCTTTTCTCCACTCTCTTGCTCTCTTTGCAACTTACTCCTTTCATCCCCAACTATTTACTACCTTTGTCCTTCAATGACTGCATTTTACTTTTGTTTTCTTCCTAATGGTTCATTTGGTATGCAGAGGTAAATAAAGTGGCTATTCATTACTATGGGAATGCTCCTCAAACATCAGTAATTCACAGTTTTCCATTCCCACCTCTTAGATGTTTTATACTTGTTTTTGTTTCTGTTCTCTCTCTTTTTCTTTTTTTTCTTTTTTTTTTTTTTCGGGTTGTTGTTGTTGTTTGTTTCTGCGACATTTACTGTGGCATACCACACTATTTATCATCATACAGTCATACTTTGACCATCTTTTATAATCTATGTTTTAGGAAAATTGCCGTGAGGAAAAGTTATTGCCATTATAGAAGTCATTTATTCGTCTCGATGTGGATATACTAATACATAATTTTTATAATTTAAATAGATGCATAACTAAAGTAGTTAATGGATAAACCTGTTCCTTGATGAGTGTGAAAATTGGAAAGCCCCATTTACGGAAATTGGAGGAAGCAAATCTGTCATCAACTTTGAGATCTCCAGGGAATATAATTTAGGAATTGGGACCAAAATAAAGTGTAATGGCAAAGTCTATATGGGACATATATAATACATACTATTTAAGTAATTTCAATATGTTCCTAGCTTTCCAAGTTAGTTTAATGCCTTATAAATAAGGTCCAGAATATTTCTCTTTTGGAATTTAGAGATTTCTTTGCAAATCATGATTTCCTTTTGTTTTCCTAGGACTTAATTAAGGATGTGTGTCAATTTGTAACACCAAATGTGACGAGTTTCTTATTACTACTAGTCTACTATGAGGGTTCACCTTAAGCACTTTCCTCTTTGTTATAGTTTTGGATGAGATGACATGTCCTTTTAAGATGAAGGTACCAGTCTCCCCTCCAAAAAAAAAAAAAAAAAAACAAAAGATGAGGTACCTCGTGTTTATTGTTTGTAGACGATTTTGAGACTAGACTGGGGGTTAATGCTAAGTTGGAGCGATGAAGACCATAATGAAGCTTACGGGTTTTGGTTAAGTTGGAGTAAAGCAAAGTATATGGAGTGTCATTTTAATGCTCGAACGAGACAAAGCGAAGGTTTAATTACATTGGATGGTAATAACAAGTGGTCTACGTTGGATCAATTCTGAAAAGGAATGGAGATATTGACTGAGATGTAACCCATTGAATTAAATTTGGGTGGCTTAAATGGAGAGCAGTGACTTATAATTGTGTGACCTTAGCCTGACCTTTGCGTCCCCTTGAGGTCAGAGGGAAAATTCTATAGGATGGCATTTAGAGTCACAAAATTATATGGGTCAGAATGTTGGGCAGTTTAGAAAAAACATGCTCCCTCTATCTCTTCTTTTTACTATTTTTTTTATTGCTACATTTGAACGTTCATATTTTAATTTTTTTGTGCGGGAAAATTATAAAAATTATATATTTAGAAAGTACACATTGTGGCGAATCAAACAAAATCTCATATGAGTATTTATATATTTTTAGTAATTTTTTTAACCAAAGAGAGCCCTACTTGGATAAAAATTGCTTCACATAGTTGTCCCCATCCTTTTGGGATTAATACTTTGATGATGATGATGTTGATACTAGTTTAGGGGTCTAACTCTCTAAGTGACGTTTTCTTTTGACATTTTCGTAGGATATTTAGGTTTTGTTTTGTTCACTTGACCTTTTGACGTCATTAGGCATATGTGATATATAACGTATGGGTATTTATGCACATTTTTTGTATCTTCAGCAAGCAGCTATCAAGAAGATGGATATGCAAGCAACCAGGGAATTTCTTGCTGAGCTGAAGGTTTTGACTCATGTTCATCACTTGAACTTGGTATATGCTGCTCCTTTTTCTCTTTATACTATGTCTGATCTGTTGTTAACTTTGCTGCTAAAGTAGTTTAAAAGTTGTTTGATCTTACATTAAAGTTATCTCTTCTTTCAATGCTTCAATGTATGTATGAGTAGGTCATGGAAAAATGTATTGAAAAGATTGAAATCAATATCTTTATCTATATTCCCCATTATATTTAACACTATTACTCCACATACAGGTTCACTCCATGATTTTAATAAATTTCTTGGCTTGCAATTAAGAAACTGATCTTATTCTCTTTTAACGCAGCGCCTAGGCAAAGAATTTGATCTCATTCTGTTTGATTTAGTCTCTGCTGGATCTTTGAGATAAACTTCTCTATCCTTCTGATCCAGCTTATTTGTATCAACTAGTTGATAGAAAATTTGCTAACGATTCTATTCCCATGTCCCTTTATTAAATAGAAAACCGAAACCTCATGCTTGACTAGTTTTCAGCTTTGAATTGCTAACTTACGTAAATAAAGTAGTTGTCTTTGCTTCACAGAACCAAAAAAATTTAACAGATCAGTAATGCATTTTGGCCAACCTTCTGTCGAAACCGCCTATCTGCAGTCTTGCACTTTTGCCTTAAAACTGCTTAAGGCTGGAGTGTTGTGTGAGCATAGTATTGCGGCTTGACATACTTCAATCTTCAGAGTACTCTTAGCTGAGTATGCTGAGAGGAGAATATATTCTTAAAGTTGGTCTGTATATCCTGTTACAATCATTTTGTCCTTTAGGGTCCATTTGGTGGGGTGTAAAACATTTTCAATGTAAAATGATTTTCATTGAAAATAGTTTTCCATGGAAAACAATTTTCATGAAAACAATTTTCCATTGTTTGGTTGCATGTAAGAAAAGTGATGAAAATGAAGGGGGTGAGGAGGTAATGAGGAAAGAGTGTATAAGGGGATGGGAGGAAAATTGTTTTCCTTTCATTTTGGAAGGAAAATGGTTTTCCATCATTGCAAGGAAAATTTTACTTCCATGGAAAATGATTTTACATTCCTTTGTGTACCAAACAATGTAAAATGGGGAAAGGGAGGAAAACACTTTTCACGGAAAATGTTTTACGCTCTACCAAACGGAGCCTTAATTCATCAGTTTTCATTACTTAAGCTCATGTGAGAATCAAACTTTCTATGTCAAAGGTGGCATTTAGGCAAGAGCTAGCTAATGCAGTTATGCTGGTTTTCAGGACCTATTAGTACTCTTCCAGAGTTCCAGGCTTCTACTAGGAAATTTGTTTTATCCTGTACTCAAAATGATAAAAGGAAATAAACCAGCTTTTTTTCCTCCAAATAAGGATTTATGTTGGTGTTACGAAGGAGGTTGTTTTTTGTTAGGGGATAGGATTTGCTAGATACTTTTTAATTAAGTCATTCTGGTTCAAGTGAGAGATCTCGAACTTGATATGTGGGAGTAATAAGTGTCTTCTAAGACTGCTTGCAATTGTTGGGTTCAAGGTTGTCTCTGTCTCACACTCTCACACCCTCACCTGATGTTTGCTAATTGAAGTAGTACTTTCTCTCATGACTTTTTTTATTAAAATATTTTTGAAAGCGAATGTTTGGGATATTAAATTGTGTATGTTGATAACTTTTATCATTTGTGATGTATATCTGACTGTAGGTTCGCTTGATTGGATACTGTGTCGAGGGTTCTCTTTTCCTGGTTTATGAATATATTGAAAATGGTAACTTAAGTCAACATCTGCGTGGTTCAGGTGATAATGCAAGACCTTAACTTTTCTCCCTTGGAATCAATGCTGTACCTGTGTCAACACATTTGTTTATTTCTCTGTAGGAAGACCTGTTCTGTCATGGCATGCCAGAGTGCAAATTGCTCTTGATTCAGCAAGAGGTCTTGAATATATCCATGAGCATACTGTGCCCGTCTACATTCATCGTGATATAAAATCTGCAAACATTTTGATTGATAATAAATTTCATGCAAAGGTAATTTTGGTCAACTTCAGCATTGTTTTACCTATTTTAAGACTTCACTTGCTCACATTTTGCTATCTTTGCAGGTTGCAGATTTTGGATTGACAAAGCTAGCAGAGGTGGGAAATGCATCTTTACCAACTCGTTTGGTGGGCACATTTGGATACATGCCTCCAGAGTAAGTTTGTTTTCTAATTTTTGAGTGAGGAGAATAGTTACTTCTTGTGGGAGGATTGTGCTAATCTGGCTTTGGCTAGGTTCCTTCATATCATTTGGATGACCACTGAATTAGTACTAAGAAGATTCTTTATTTTTGTTATTCCTATTCCTAAAATGGAAATGTCCTTTATAATTTCAGTGATAGATTTGAGATGAGTAGGACGGGAGAATTAGAAGAGGCAATATTCAAAACAAATCAAGGAAAATTTCATCTTATGATCTCATAAAACAATTGTGTCTAAGAAACTAAAATCAATTACGTAGGCAAGGCTGCTATGAGCTGCTTAGCTAGACAAACATAAAGACGGTTATTTGTAATGTTTAATTCAGAATCGTAGAAAATCAGTCAACGACACAAGCATTCGGTAGGCTTGTTCTCTCCCACATCAATCAATCAATTAATCAAAGCCTTTCAAAATTAATCATTCCATGTGGTCATCTACATATATTTTCCTCCTCCATCCCCTATGATCAAGAACCTCATTCTCTTGTAAATTCAAAAGCTTCATATCTTTTCTAGCAACTTCCAACCAAGTTATTTTCGGTCTTCCCCTACCTCATTTGAATTCTCCGTGATCCCACTCTTTCTCTCTCCCCGTTGGCGCTCCCTGAGGTCTCCGTCTTACATGTCCAAACATGACCCTTTCAACCTATGTTACTTAGACTCTCCCATAAGTGTCTGACACCGGTACATGTCCAAGTGTCAGACATGGCAATCTTTTGACAAAAATGCATGATTTTGGTTCAAAATGAAGTGTCCGAGTGTCATACCAATGTCCAAGGATCGCATGTCTGACACCGGTACTTTGAGGTGAAATAAAGAGTCCGAGTAACATAGCTTTCAACATGACTCTCCCCCAAAGTCCTAGCTACAAGAATAAAAATTATTTTCAACACGACTCTTTCTCTCTCAAACTTTCTTTCATGCATGTGCCCTGCTTTCAAAAATCCTCTTCAAAAAATTGCCATGTCCGACACTTGGACACATACCGGTGTAGGAAACTTATGGGAAGTACATGCAAATATGGCAATTTTTTTACAAAAATGCATGATTTTGGTTCAAAATGAAGTGTCCGAGTGTCATACCAATGTCCAAGGATCACATGTCCGACACCGGTACTGTGAGGTGAAATGAAGAGTCCGAGTAACATAGGTTTCTTCTTCTTGAAGCTAGTAATATAACAGAACTAAATCACTACCTAAAATGTCCTTTCCCTTAATATTAGTTTGCAGTAAAGGCTTGTGTCTATAACTTAACTGTAAACCAAACACAAAATCCATCTTGAAATAAACTTTAAATTCTTGATTCTTGATGTATAGGATGAGTGGATGTAGCATGTTCTCGTTTAATGATCTCGATAACATGAGTGCTTTGGAGAAAGCTAGATAAATTTGAGATGCAATTGTTGAGGCTGATGATGCTAAGAGTTGAGGATTTTGAAAGTATGGTTGACACTTGACAGTTAGGTCTTAGCTTTCTTTGAACAAACTCCCCAGCGAAATACTTTCTAGGTTTTCTAGCTAGGCCATGTACTAATGTTAAATAAGGAACATTAATAAGTCCATTTTAAAAAACTTGCAGCAGACACTAATACTATGTTTGGCTGTGCTTATTATATGATTTTCACCTTGATGCCAACAAAGAATGACATTTATATTAATTCCTCACAGGTGTTAAAAATTTGTTTATAAATGTCAATGAATAAACTTGCAAAGGGATTTAGCACCTTGAAAATCCAAGAGCTAAAAGCCTGCAGTAGTTCCCCACCTTTTGTGGTTATGTGATCTAATTTTCTTAGTAATCGACTGCATATTATCTAATGAGAAACTACAAAGCTTTCTTGTTGATTAGTATTTTTGAACATTTTGACTATTCTTGTGAATTTGCTTCATTTGATAAGTGGTCAAGGTGTTTCAAGACTATCAACAAAGCTGATTTTCTATTTTTGTTGTTTAATGATATATGTGTTTGCCTAATTGCCTTTGTGAGTTTCTAATTGTTTGGCTGTATTTCATACAGGTATGCCCAATTTGGTGATGTCTCATCCAAAGTAGATGTTTTTGCTTTTGGTGTTGTTCTCTTTGAACTCATATCAGGCAAAGAAGCTGTGGTAAAAGAGAATGAATCAGATCAACAACCAAAGGGCCTTGCTACTTTGGTAATGATCTGTTTTTGTCGATTTTTGATTTTTTACAGAAATGCCTTGCTTCTACATAATGTTATTGTTTTCTACAAATTAGGGTGGGAAATAGAGCAATTCCAATGCCAGTGAACTCGACAATTCTCATTCATCATTTCCTGATTTACTGTACTAAAATCAGTCAATATAGCTAATTTTAATGTAGTTCTTGATAACCTCATTTATCATTTACGTAACAGTTTCAGGATGCTCTTAGTCAGTCTGATCCAAACAGCATATGTAAACTAGTGGATCCAAAACTCGGAGAAGACTACCCTCTTGACTCAGTTCTCAAGGTGAAAATATTTCTAGCTTTCATAAATATTAGGCAATTTCAGGCTTAAAAGATGATTGTTTCAAGAGAGTTTTATTTTCATTTTTTGTTTGCAGATGGTAGAGCTTGCTAAAGCATGCACTCACGAGAATCCTGAGCTTCGGCCTACCATGAGATCGGCTGTGGTTGCTTTGATGCCCCTCTCATCAAATACAGAAAATTGGGACATAGGTCCGTTTCGTGAGCATGGTCTGGAAAACCTAGCGTCTGGAAGATAGTTGAAATGAAGAATGCTGCAAAACCCTAGCAGCTTCTAACAATTCTTTCAAATCTATATGACATTCCCTATGATACATTGTATAGTTTAATGCAGCGATTGGTGTCTCCTTACCCCCACTTTAGGGTACTCAGCTTTGCTATTTTTAGGTACAACCGTACAATGATGTACGATGAAACTAGTATTGTCTGAAATTTGTGACTAGTACATTTGGATTCAAATTCGAAATTGTTTGTATATTCACCTCACTTATATGCTAGAATTTTAGATGATGATGTTGTTTTACATTATAGGTTGCATGGGGTATTTTGTGAAACTGTAAAATTGAAAGATCCTAATTTGAATGAGTGTTACCTTGGGTGGCATCAATTTCAATTTCAAAGGGTGGCATCAAACGGTTTCAATTTCAAAGGGTGGTATCAAAACTTGGGATTTAATTTAGTCTCTATCATTATTTCTATTGCTCTTATACTTTGAAAAAAGCCATATGACTGAACAACATAATGCTAACACAACTACTTAGTAATCTTACTAAAGTCCCTTAAGTGAAAAAAAAAAAAAAAACATCGAGCTTCTATCCTTAGCCTAAAAATTTTATTTTTCGCTTGAAAAATAATGCATTTCTCATTATAACCTTAACTCCTCACCACTTTCCTCAATACCACTCAACTATTGCACCCGACAACCAGCTAGGCTCTCTCCGCCACAAACACTACCCCAATAATCACTCACACGACGATAGCAACGGTATTTGTCAAAAAAAAATAAAATGGCAAACTCGTCCTAGACAAGCGATTACCCCTAGGCCAATGTGTTGGAGGATAGTGGTGAATTGGTGATAGTGTTTATGGAGTATTAGTGTGACTTATGCCTCTTTGCAGACCTATTTTCATCTTCATCTTGGCTTCTCAAGGGATGTCAATTGTTTCACTTTCCTTGGTTTCGTTATTTTAATTTTAGTTTCGTACATCTTGTTTTAGACATACAATATATTTTACTATACTAGCATGAAAATAATAAGTCAATTATTTGTGTAATGGGAAAATTTAGGCAGGCTACAAATAACAAATATATTTGTAGCGGGCCATATGAAAGCACGTTACAAATAACATGTTGATTTTTTTTTTTAGCAAATTGTCTACGTTGGACAATTCAGACAACTTTTATGACTAACTTATATGTAGGGCCGACATGTCGTCGGCGGCCATTGTCAACGCTTTTCGGAGAGTGGTGTTTGATGGTGTTAAAGAGAGAAAGAGGTATAGAAAATAGAGTGAGGGGATGGCAAAAAAAAATATAATTTTTATTTTTTGTAGGCTTTATTTAGTAAAAGGTAGGTTTCATTTAGAAGAACTGTTTTTCACGTGCAACTGTGATAGAATTTACAAATCAAAAGAACCGGTGTGTGAAGGTGGAGTTTTAAAAAGAGAAAGTGGTTAGAGAGAAACCATTGTGTTTGTTTTTTTACACACTAATGTACATATTCTAAACTACTCAACACAAAAACGCATCAAAAACCTATACCTTTTTGCAGGCTACCTTCACCTTCATCTCGACCTCTTAAGGGATGTCAATTGTTTCACTTTCTTTGATTCCGTTATTTTAGTTTTTGTTTTATACATCTCATTCTAAACATAAACTTCTGCCAGAAAAGTAATAAAGTTGTATAAAGTATTGAGTACATCATCTTATGCGGATACTACACTAAAGAATCAACAAACTCAATACAATTATAGATTTATAGGTAAAACTTAAATCCTAATTTTATTATCATTTATTATGTTAGGGAAAAACATAAAAGAGAAGAAAAGAGGTGTATGATTGGTTGAAAAACTGACAAAGTGTATAAAACTTAAAACCCTCAAACATCATTTGTACTTTGACTGCTTTGCTAACACCCAAACTCCGAACTTCAGTTGGGACCCCTTTCAAAGGTAACACATTAATTCTCTCTTTTTTCATATTATTGAAGTTGCAATTTAATTAAGTTCAATTAAAACTCATATCAAACTTTATTCATATATCATAATTTCTAATTTTTTTTGTATAATTAATACAGGAAAATAATAAAAAAACAACAATGGCATCATCCAATTCTTCTGAATCTAGAGTTGCAGAGCAAAAATCAGATGCAAAGATTCAAATTTACCCAACTCCTAACTCTGGAATTTCCCCCTTTTGGAAAGGTCTGGTTTTTTTTTTTTTTTTTTTTTTTTCTTCTTTGTAATTTAATGGGTAAATATAAATGTAAAAAACCCTTTTATTTTTCTTTTTTAAAGTTTGGATTTTTATTGTTCTTCATGTTTGTTTTGGTAATTTTTTTTCTGCATTGTATAAAAGTTTGGATTTTTATTGATTTTCATGTTTGTTTTGGTGATTTTTTTTTTTTCTGCATTATAAAAAAGTTCGGATTTTTATTGTGATCTTCATTTTATTTTATTTTATTTTTTTGTGCAGCGAAATATGAAAGAGATGCTAAAAAGTATTGGGATATATTTTATAAGCGTCACCAAGATAAAGTAAGTTAATTTTGTTTTCACTTTGATGATAATAATTTACTCTTATGTTGGTGATGATTTAGTGCTTGATTAATTGTTTTGCTAAATGTCTATTGTCTTTGATTGATGATGATGATTGAGGGTTTATTATTATGATGTGTTTTGTGATTTTGATAGTCCTAAATTGCCTTCATCTAAGTATTGGAATTTGAAAAGAATAATGGGAATGAGGTTGTGTAGCTTGGTTAAATAAGATTTAGGACAAAACTTTGTAGTATAAGAATTATGAGCTACTTTTTTATTAGGTTATTGTAATGCAATATAATTGTCTCATCTAGCTTGTTTTCGAGAAGTGTCGAGTAGCATTACGTACCCTTTTGAGAGGTGAAGCATTATTCATCAAAACTGTCAATCTCTGCCTCTCCATGGACTTGAATTCTATGCATCTCCTCGAAAAGTGTTAGGACAAACAAACAACAATAAAGCCTTATTCCCAAAACAATTTCGGGTAAGCTATTAATATGAGGATTCTATACCCCCATTTTAAAAATCTTATAGCTAAAAGCCTACAAAATCTAAACAATCTCGAGGAATAGCTCAGTGTTCCATGTTTCCATGTTCCAAGGATCTTCAACACATGTTCCATCCTCTTTGTGCAAGACCTTAGCCCTATTATGTATATTTGTATGCCTAATTTTAGTTGGGGATACCATGAAAGAATTTTGAAATAGGAAGCTCCAGAGTCTTAGCCGCTTGTTGAAGAACCTTTCTTCCCAAATATGGCATTTCTCCAAAAAGCTCTGCTTTGACTATGTTTGGCATATTTTCTAAACTGTTGTGAATTAGTAGTCTATGTGCAAGACCTTCTCAATTGTTGAATTGTGCTAAATTGAGTGACAGCACAGTTATGCAACTGCTCTCTGCACATATGTGCTTTTAACAAGAAACTAGAATGATATGCTATGGTATCTCAAAATCTACATGATTCTTGAACTCCAAGTTTGTAATTGGTAATTGCTTTTTATTAGTTAATCATTTGTCTATTAATTCATCAGTTCTTCAAGGATCGGCATTACTTGGACAAAGAATGGGGTCGCCACTTTACTGTAAGATCAAGTAGTTATATGATATTATTATTTGAAACTTCCCAAATTTGACTTCAAGTGTCTAATTTTCCAACTTCTCTGTATGTTAGGTACCTGGAGAAAAAGTTCTTCTCGAGGTTTGTTGCCAGCTTTCATAATTTTGTTCTATGACTTGCATAAAATTTTAACAGAGTTTGTAGTCTTTCATTTGTACAAGTATACTATGTCTGCCTTAAAATCAAACGACTATATCACCATATACCCTTGAACTATTGCAAAATGCATGAAATACCTTTGTTGTTTCTAAAATGCACCATATGCCCTTAAACATTTTACTAAATTCATGATATACCCTATTTTACTAAATTTTATCTAATTACCTTCAACCTCAACAATATAAATTTGATTAATTGTGAATTGTATTAGTTTAAACTAATTAATTATATGACCAAATTAATTTTACCCACTCACTACCACAACCACCTCTCTTCCATCAGCACTACCACCAAGTCACAGTCACCGCCCATCACGTAGTCACTGTCAACACCGACGCCACCCAAGTTAAATCACCACCACAAAACCACTCAATCATTGCCTCTCTCTTTCGGTCACCACCCCAATTTTTTTTAAAAAAAAAAAAAAAAAAAAAAAAAAAAAAAACGAAAAGAAAAAGCAAAAAACAAAAAACAAAAAAACAAAACAAAACCATCAAATTAAATCATCGAACACTTTGATTCAACCATAGATACACTTCGATTCAATTTCAACCATAGCTACACTTCCATCAAATAATTAAACAGTTCGATTCAAATTAAACCATAGCTATACTTCAATCAACCACCCTTCGAGTTCGGGTAACAAATTTGGGTGGTGTTCGAATTTGAATGAACTTATTGGGTGGTGTTCAAAGGTTATCGGATTTGGGTGGTTCAGGATTTGTGTGAGTGTTGATCTTTGAGGTTGAAGAACGTTGCCGATGGGGTGGTGGTCTGCCTCGCTGATGGTCTGGATGTTTGAGATGTCTGGGTTGGGTTGAATTTTTAGATGTTTGAAATGTTTGTGGTGACATATGAGGGAGGGAGGGTGGTGGTGGTGGTGGCGGTGTTGGTGGAAGAGATTGGTGAGGAGAGAGATAGATACAGTAGTGATTGTGTGGTGATGGAGGAGTGGTGGTTGTGGGTAAAAGTAATTTAGATAATTTAATTAAGTAATGTTAATTAATATAACAACTAGTTTATTTGATTTAATTATTTGATTTTTGGGTAATTAAAATAAGGTTAACAAAATAAGGGTATCATATCAAGTTAGTAAAATGTTTAAGGCATATGGTGCATATTTGAAACAATTAGGGTATTTCATGCATTTTGCAATAGTTTAAGGGTGTATGATGAAATAGCCGAAAATTAAATGGCGCTTGCAATTCTCTGTGCTTGTGCTAATGTAGGTACTAGTTAGTTATACAATCTTAATTTTTGAATGAGTTGAATTAATGGATTGATTGCAGGTCGGATGTGGAACTGGAAATACCATTTTTCCTCTTCGTGCTACGTACCCTGATGTTTTTGTACATGCGTGTGACTTCTCTCAGCGAGCCATAAACTTAGTGAAGGTTAGTTAATCCTTTGCATCCTTGCCTTGAGCCACTTCAGATGTGGCTTGTCCATGCTTCAATTTCTATTACCTCCATCTTTTTTTTAAGCTGCAATAAAGGGGTAATTTTTTTTGAGACATAAAATATTCCTTTGTTGCTCTCTAAAAATAAACAATTTCCTTTGTTGCAAGACTTGCAACTTAAAAAGTAACAGAGCTAGTGTCAATATTCCCTGGCTTGATTCTCAGTATTAGTTTCTGTTTTTCTCTATATTCTTGTGCTCAAGTAATTTTCTCTAATTTACAGTCGCACAGCGAATATTCTGAGACCTGCATAAATGCATTTGTTTGCGATCTGACGAGCGATGACCTGAGCAATAATTTAGCTTGCTCGTCAGTGGACATTGTGACTATGGTATGCAACAAACCCCTGTGCTTTTATTTTTACTAGTTTGATGTATTAAACATGATCATTACAGTGTATAATAAAAAAATGCTTAATACGAATCATTATGTAATCCATTCTTCTGCTGTATCTACTGATGTTCTGTTCAACCAGCTGACCATTTAAGCAGATTTTTGTCTTGTCTGCAGTGTCACCCGAGAAAATGTCACTAGTGTTGCAAAATATTCGAAAAGTTCTTAAGGTGAATTGTTTGCAATTTTATATTATGTAATTTGGTTTGTTTCAGATTCAACCCACTTAGGAGTTAGGGCTAGATTTTGCTACAACCTAAAGCGTGCTTTTCTTTCATTTCAGCCAAATGGCCTTGTGCTTTTCCGTGATTATGCGACTGGTGATCTTGCTCAGGTATTTCTCTGTTCTGGTTTTCCATCGTGTTAGGTTTTGGCCTTCTGCAAGAATCATCTCATTTCTTCCCTCTTCATGGATTCTAGATGGGATGTTCTTCCCTCTTCATATATAACCTCTGTATGCTGATGGCCTGATTAAAACTGGCATCAAAATCAGGAAATTCATCATTATTCTTAATATTCTTGTTGTAGATTTTTCTGTTGCAAAGCAAGAACACTACTTTGAAATAGCTTCATGCTATCTTCCACAAACAAAGAGGCAAATATATACTTCTAAAGATTTTTACTTCCCGTAATTAAGGCTACATTTTTCCAGCTCCTAATCCCCCTTTTCTCCACTTGAAGAATTTAACAACAAAAGCTATAGTTAGAAATGAGACAAATTTGCAGGACAAATTCTGAGAAATTACAACTACATTTCCTTTTATAGTTAGGCTGTGCTTCATGTGTGAACTTGTCTTTACATTTTGCAGGAGAGGTTTACAAGTAAAGATCAAAAAATCAGTGAGAATTTCTATGTCAGAGGCGATGGTACTGTAAGTTTAATACATATTTGTTGCTTTTATTAGCCATCAGCATTCTTGTATGTGCAATAACTTGCTCTATTTATCATGTACTCCAGAGAGCTTTCTACTTCACTGAAGAGGGCCTGAAACATTTGTTTGAAGAAAATGGATTTGATACCAACGAGATTGGATTGTGTTGTAAACAAGTGGAGAATCGAGCCCGCGAATTGGTTATGAACAGGTATGTATCTTAGGGTCTTTCCAGTATCATTTTAAGCGGAGTCTAGTACTAAACATTGCAGCTGAAATATTTGAAAAATTAAAACTGTACAGCTTTATAACGAGTCAATGACACCAGGGGAAGATCACAGACGAGTCCATGACTCCGTAAAAGCACCCGTAAAAATAGATATGGTTCCTTATTTTAGTAGATAGAAATGTCTACTGCTAAGGCGTGTATCAATGGTACACATGACCAGTGTCACATGATTCTCTTCTCAACCTTGCGAACTCCGCTCCCGAATTCGTTCCGCATTCCGAAACGAATACCAAACTATTGGCAAATTCCACTACACCCTACACCTATGGCCCTATGCGTAGCGAACTCTGCTCCCAAATTCGTTCCACGTTCCGAAACTAATGCCGAATTATGTGACACTGCACATGACCACCCATTTTCTTCTCTTCATGTCTCTCTCTTCTCTCAAACAACCTTCTCAATTTAGTTGAACATAAAATATGTGAGTGAAAAGAAATAAAGACAAAACTTTAAAAGGTGACAGTTTGGTAGAGCAAGAGAGTAAATGATAGCAGCACTAACAATACTTGGTGGTGATTTTGAGAGTTTTATGAACAAATTATAAGCTGAGATGAAAAGTTGATCAATTATGTCTCCAGAAATTGTTCTTTTGCCTCTTTGAGCCTTGTTGCTAGAAAAAGTAGAAGTGCTTTTACTTGAATTGTTGCTGTGAAAGGTTGACCAAAACGAGGAAATGGGAGTGGAAGGAAACGAGGAGCATGTTTCCCAAAACCAATAGATCTTGATTATCCTTTCCATTTTAGTTTATTGTTATTTGGAACTAAATTCTCATTGAGCTGAAATGCTTTTGCTTTTGTTTACTTTGTAGAATTTGAAAATTGGAAACAGGATAAGCAAAATATTCCTGGGTTACTGGTATTTCTGAACTTTATAGGTTTTTGCCAGTGAGTTCATTGATATTGTAGCTGCAGTAGTTTATGCCAATGAATATTGTGAAAGTGATTATTGTCCATCGGCTAAGCTAAAACAAACAGCCACGGTCACCTCTAAACTTTGTTTAGATTTGTTTAGCTATTGTCTCCCTTTGCTTGCGGTGATTTATGACAAAAGTCATTGTAAGCGTTGTGTATTGACTACTTGCATTTGTATATGGAGTGTATTACTTTTAATATTCCATGGATTTTAATGTAAATCTAGGCTTCAAATACTTTGCTTAATAGAGGCTATCCATCATTGGACTAGATTTTGTGCAGGATATGAGACCCATTCCCGGCTTGTATTTCAATTTCATACCTATAGATTATACAATTTAATGTGGGGCAGGAAGCTGTAAATGCAACATTTAAAACATAATGATCGGTACTTGTTATCATATCAGATCAATTTGCTTGTAAATGACTTTTGTAATTCTATGATGTATTATATCAGTAGTCACTATAGAATTTGATCCATATCTGTTTTATGTGTAATTTTAGGCGCTGGATACAAGGCGTGTTCTGCCTCCCAGTAATGGAGAATGGTTTGGAGCAGTGTACTTTGGACCTAGGAACAAATTTAGATAAGGTCATTCTTGACAGAAAAAATATTGAAAACGTTAAGGAGGCCACTGCTGAGGTTCCTCTAACTGTAGAACTTGACATTTCAGAAGGTGTTGCGGCAGAAATGTTTGGTACACCTTCAAATGATGAGGTAAGTTTAGTTTTTTAAACACTTGCTTGACATCATGTCAGCAGTTCTTGTGCTAATCGCTAACCTTCAACCCCTTCATTAAAATTTCAAGTTGACTGCATTTACTCCAGAAAATAAGAAGAAATTAAATACAAAGGGGAAAGCTCATGTTGCGTAGCTTATTTGACGTGCCTATGCTAATAGATGAAAGTTTATGTGTCACATTTCTATTCCAGGTTATCGATGTCCGGTTTAGAGACTTGCATTTCAAAATTCAAGTTCTTTCAAAAGAGAATCAACACACGTGCAAATCAACTGGCATGATGCTGTGGGAATCTGCTCGTTTGATGACTTCTATCCTTGCAGAAAATCCATCGATTACAGCAGGCAGACAAATTTTGGAATTGGGTTGTGGTTGTTCGGGTGTTTGCTCAATGGTTGCTGCCCATTCTGCTGATCTTGTAGTGGCAACTGATGGGGATGCAAAAGCAATTGACTTGTTAAGACAAAATGTTGCTGCAAATCTCACACCAAAACTTCAGAGTAAGTTACTGGTACGGAAACTACATTGGGGTAATCAAGAACACATTGATGCAATTAAAAAGGAAAATGAAAGAGGCTTTGATGTTATCATCGGTACGGATGTGACGTACATTGCTGACGCTATCTTACCCTTATTTGACACTGCTGCAAAGCTTATTTCAGTTGATGCTAATACTGGAGAGAAGTCAAGTTCTGCACTTATTTTGTGTCATGTCTTGAGAAGAGTG
Source organism: Suaeda aralocaspica (assembly GCA_016808085.1). Lineage (NCBI taxonomy): Eukaryota > Viridiplantae > Streptophyta > Magnoliopsida > Caryophyllales > Amaranthaceae > Suaeda > Suaeda aralocaspica. The sequence goes on along the minus strand of PYUH01001216.1, from coordinate 217,658 downwards.
GATGAGCCTTCGATACTATCAGCAGCTTCCAGATATGGATTTAGGCTTCTGGATAGGTGGTCAGTTAGTGAAAATTCAAGCCATAGTCAAAGCATTATAAGTCCTTGGTTCTCCAATTTTAATTCAGGAGATCAGATTCCGAGCACCGCTTTAAGTATCTTGTATTTCGAAAGAGTGAAGTTAGATTAGATCCGATGTGAAGTTCATTAACGATATCGTGTATTGATTTGATTACAATTTTGAAATTTTGTAGCATCTATGAAATTTGATTACAACAAAGTTTGGAACTTATATATTTTGTGTCATTCTTATTTGAAATGTGGAGAATTTTTGGCTTCTTTGTACGAAGTTGATTTACATATTGTTTGGATAAAATGAATTAGAGAGAAAGAGAGGGAAGGAAAAGGAAGGGGGTGCAAGCTCCTTGGTTTGGGGAAGATGGGGAGGGAAAGGGAGAGCAGGAGAGATCATTTTCCCTACTCCTTTACTGAAATTATCCCTCTCAAAATAAAGAAATTTGAAAGGAAAATAAAGTCTTTCTTTCTCCTCCCCTTCCTCCTATTTTCTCTCCTCCTAAATTGTTATCCAAACATAATGTTTTATCTTGATCTGTACGGAATCTTAATGTGACATAATATGTTATTCCTTCGGTATTGTAGATTTGTAGTTGACTCAATTTAGTGCTTAATATATAAGGGAAAACATAATCATATGAAATCTTATTTGATTCGTTTTAATGTATACTTTCCAAATCTATAATTTGTATAATTTTTATACTAAACTCGAGATATTAGTATTTTAAGTTGCGCCTTGAGAGATAAAAAAAACAGAGGTAGTAGTATTTATTTTCTAATAGGTCTTGACTTATTTTAGTTTTTCAAAAAGATTTAAATTATTGAAGCCAATATGCCAAACAAACACATTAATTCGTATACTAGATTGAAAATGTGGTATCCAACATAATTTGGACATAAGACATTCATATATAGCGTAAGATAAATTACTAAATCATAATTAAAAGTTGCTATTCGAAATTAAATATTCAAACATAGTCTGGACATCAAATATTTCGCATGTTTGTTTCAAACCAAATAATCAAATATTCGGATTCTTAAATAGTTCTGTAAGTTCAACTTTAATGGGTGTATTGTACTGAGGTAACATGTAGTGATAACAGAAGAGTGGGAATTGGAATATTATGCTTAGAATCAATCTCATTTTTTTTAACAATCTATAGTGGTTCTACTTTCGAATTGGTAATATTTTGTTGCTAAGATTTGGAAATATGTTCATTTAAATTATTTAGGGTTTAGGAATTTGACCAAAGCAAGAAAGCTGAGTATCTAATGGCTGTCATTTCCCATTTTCATACAATGGATTCCCAAGATAACAGGTGATCGTTAATTGATGGAAAAAGTGAAACACAAACCCAACAAATGATCATTTAAATAATGAACAAAGATTTAGCTAACTTTCATACTTTATATATAGTTTATATTCCTTTATATCGCAAGGAGAATGTTACACAGGAACATATTCTTATATTCCATTTGCATTATTCTTGATGACAATGTATGTAGATGCATTATTACGTGCTTCTTGTGATACCTCCATCATATTCCATATAATATACCCTCTATCTCCAACAATATTAACTCGTTTTTCTACAATTTTTTTTTTTTTTTTTGAGCTAAGGATATAAGGGCGGATAATAAAAATCAATTTTAAGACAACCTCCTGCAATCAAGGGAGGAGCTCTAGCCAATTAAGTTATCCCTCCTCTAAATTTTTCTACATAGTAATCGTGAGTTTATTGAATTTTCTGAGTTGCTCTCCTTTAATTAAACAAGTTTCAACTTTCAAGTTATACATTTAAACTTCTACTTAGCTTGTAGCTCAAGGACACATATGTCGTCTAATATGCCACGATTGGTGTTAGCTATTAGATGGTGACATGTTTTAAACATCATCTGAAATACTTAACATATCTAAGGGTCTGTTTACCTCAGTTGAAAACAGCTGAACTGAACTGAGTTGAGCTGAACTGAACTGAGCTTAACCGAACTGAACTGAGCTGAGCTGAGCTGAACTGAATTGAACTGGTTTTAAGCTGAAGTAAATAGGCACTAAGTATATAATACACACAGTGGCGTAGCTTGGAATTATATATGCGATGGTGGATCACTATTTTCCGAGTATCAAGTTATTTTCCGAAGCTAGATAATGTTTTGATATCAATGTATCATCCATGTTAACCATTCAAAAGCAACTCACTAGATTGGTACTTACAAATTATTCTATCAAGTAAAAGTTAGTAAGTTACTACTTTGTACAATATCAAGTAAACTAATAATCTTTTCAAAAAAACAACAATAAATTTACTCATAACAATTNATTTACCCAAAACAAAAAAAAAAAAAAAAAAAAAAAAAAAAGAAGAAGAAGAAGAAGCTCAAAAAGTGATAATAATGCTTAAAAAATCAAGAAATCTATTGGTTTTTCTTTTGTTGTGTTTTACAAGCATTTCCTTTATTTATTTTTTTCTTTCTTATTTTCTCATGTTCTAGAGTTCTGGGCTACTATTCCATTGGATTCTCTTGTTCAACAAATTTTTTTTCCAGAAATCAAGTTTCATCAAATAAACTTTATCAAGTTTCAATTTGATAAATTCAACAATCCAGCTCTAAATATCCAACATCTCAATTACTCCATAAATTATTACCAACAACTCAACTCAAACCTAATTTCATTAACAATTAAAAAACCCATAATTTAAAAGCAATTCAAATCATAAAAATTAACAACCTTGAGACATTGAACAACGGTGACTGCAAATCGGCAATAGCAAAGTGGATGTGAAGGCCTGAAGCTATGAAGGTGAAAGAGTGGTGGCAATTCAATCGCCAACTTTCCTAATCGTGTATTGCTTTTTTTTAATAATTAAACTTCGGCGTTTTGGAGGGGTTTGGTGGCCATGGTGGGTCACGTGCACCACCATGACCATTAGTAGCTCTGCCACTAAATACACGAGCTTATAATTTATATTAATAATTATATAATTGACAATTTGATAATGGAGCTAGTACACCAATTAAGAGAGTGTTTTAGTTTATAATGTTTGTTTGATACTCCCTCCATCTATTTCATTACGTTACTAGAGTATTACACATCTATTTAATTAGTAAGTATTACGTACATACAGAGTAGTATATGTGGTTATTGGTGTTAAACTCTCAATTGATACCCCTTCCGTTTTGTTAATTTAGTGGCGTTTTGAATTTTGTCACATATTAAGGAAAGAGTTATTAGGAAACGTTTTCTCAGGCTAGAATGAATCTAAAGTGAACATAATGAATCATGGTGAACCGAACTGGTTAACTGAATAGAGATTTTTTTTTTTTTTTTTTGGAACGAACAATTGAATAGTAATGAACTAAACTAAATTGAATATAATTAAGCAAAATAACGAGTATCAAATCTCCCATACATAACTTATGTAGTGGAATTTTAAAAATAACAAAAGGATACTTTTATAAATATTGATCTCAATTATGGAGACACCCTAGTAGTTGTCTCAATGATGTTACGATGAGCTTGGTTGGGGTGACATAATGGCATAATACCCTAACGACCTAACCAAAAGAAACAAATTAAAGATGATCCTACTACTATAATGTCTCAGATTCTGAGGCCTCGAAGTTTCCATTTATTTTTGCATGCAAAACCATTCGACCATTTTGTGAGTTGAATGTGGACTTGTTCATAAAGTAGACCTAATAACTCTTGCTTTTTTTGATAGGAATAATAATTATACATGCATTATTATTAGGTCATTATTGTTTCTAGAATTAATCATTCATGATTTCATAGTCCCTACAGTAACCTAACGGTAACACTATTTGGTGTAGCAGGTTTATTGTTATTGTTGTAGTTGTTATTAGGAGACATAACGGCAAGCGATAAAAAGCTTTAACTAAATAAGTTATCCTTAACTTCTAGCAATACGGTCATTAATTAATAGGGTAATATAAGAAAATAATTTAACTATGCCTGGTTAGTGGGCAGGTAATCACCTAGAAAACGATATGATCGAATGCAGAATACATAATTATATATGCACTTGTTTGGAATTTGAGAGTACATTTTGGGTTTAACCATATTTTAAAAATTAATGAGATTGAATTATATTGGTACTTAAAGTAAGGGTTCTAAATTAATTTGGGACCGGCTAGACATGAATTATTAATATGAGGTGTCATTATTATGGAATAATTTATAGTAAGGGTCCTTTAAGATAATTTGTGACATAAATTATTTGATGTCGTGAGTAGAATGATACCTTTTTCTAAGCTTTATTACATCATCAGTTTCACTTGATTCTTAACGTTTCATTTTTACACGTTAAAAATTATAAAAAGTTGATATTCTATATAATAGGATTACTCGAGATGAATCAGACAAGACCACGTATGAAAGAATATGTTTTTATTTACATATAAAGTGTAGATAATAATGATCAAACTGTAATTTATAAGTAGTACCTATAGTCAAGATGTAAAGATTAAATTGAAATAGAGAGAGTAGTATATTACGATATATAAAGAAGCTACTCTAGATTCATCAACCACAAATCAACAATAAAAAAATTTACCCTTCTTAAGCAACTAGACGCGAGAGCAAATGTAAGTTCGACAACCAAATGTTATAGATTCTTACATGGTACATAAAACAATCCCAAAGTATTGTTAACTAACATTGTCAATGTAGATCAAAGTATCAAATCCCACTCCTTTGGTACCATTTTTCTTAATTAATCATGGGGAATAAATTAATGAAGTTGACATGTAATAATATACTTTTAATCGAACAATACATTTTTGGACTATCTCTTTGGTCCCTTCCAAATTAAATTGATGATTAATTCATTTGTTGTAATTGTAAGTACGTTTTTTAGGTGTTTATAGAATCATAATAGGTCAAAAGCTATAAGATGATATATAATACTTCGTATATGATAGTACGGTTAAGAAATAAAGATCACTTCATTTAAATCTGCATAGATATATAATCAAATGGATATGCTTAATTAAGTAATTAAAAATGTATTAATTCATTTTTTAATAATGCAATTGAACTGTTTTGAGATGAATTGAAAGTTTTTATTATGGTTTTTAAAGAAGAGTTGAGCTGAACTAAACTGAATTGATTGGAGTTGAACCGAATTGATTGGAATTGAATTGAACTGAACTGATTTTAAGTTATAGTAAACAGATCCTAAGAGTTAGTTATGCTATGGATAGATGTCCTCATCTTTCCCAATGTCAATTTTTTCTTTCATGATGTCACAAACCACTAAGAATAGCATATTACAAAGAGCTAGTCACCTCAACTTGTCAAGACACTTTAGCCATCTTCACCCAGCCACACCTTTAACTAAAACCATCTTGAGTTGTTGACTAATATGACCGATCTTTAAAATTATTGACAAAAAAGCATTTTATGCTACTTCATTGAACTCTATTTAGTCACACTTAACTTTAATTATATACGGGACATATATGCTTACACTGTTACACATGCATATTGACTTCACAAGGTCACAATTAACTCTCTTCTAGAAAAGAAAAAGATATAATTACATTTAATTATCTCATACTGTCATACTTAACATGAAACTATTTTACTAAGGTGTATTACTAGAATGTATGATGTAATGATGAACATTAACATTTGGAATCTTGACATTATTCATAAGATGGAAGAATCTTTTAAATTATTTTCGATATATAAAATATAATATAGTTATATGATGTCTTGTTTGACTCGGCATAATGAGTACGTTATTAATATCCAGTTATTACAATTCTTACATATACACAACAAAAGATATTTACGATTAAACAAGTGCATATACATATGTGAAAGTCAAAGCGTATCAAACAAATGAAAATGGAGGAAGTAATATAATTTTTTCAATGAGCTTGTAGAATGTATGAGCATTTTAGTATTTTCAGCAAATTTTTCACAGGACGTTCCCGATTAGTTATGAAACAATTTAATTAACGAAATATCATTAGTTTAAAAATTGTATCATACTTCATATCTTTTATGAGTCAAAAAGTTATACTTCATATCTTTTTGCATTTATGTGTTTTTTGTTTCTGTTTTTCATCCAATCAAATTATACCATTTTCCACCCACGCAGTTGAACCAACCATTCAAATATGTAGTAATTGTCAAATTATATAAAAATATCAAAAAACTGACATGTTTTACTCTATAATAGTAAAATGACATCTGATAAAACTCTCAAAGAACAAAGAGGTATTTGGCGCATTCTTAAAACAAGGGTTATGGTAGCATTTCATGAATTTAATAATTAATCAAGCGAAAACATCTTTTCAGTTATGTCTTTTTTTTTTAAGTATACTGTGTGGATTATGAGGCTTGCTTCGTTAGGCCATGTTATCGGGGATTGAAATTTTTTGGTACTTTAACTCATTTCAATTATATTGATCAGTTTGGTTCAGCTCGGGTCCATTCATTTCAGTCAGTGTTGCACAAAAATAAATATCGGTACGGGTACGAGAAAACTCCATTAAAAAAACTGATGATACGGGTACGTGAAAGAAAATATATAAACTTACACATAATTTCAATATAATATAGAGGTAAATATCAAATTTGGTGATGATAATATGATTATTAAATATAATAACTACTAAAAACCTAAAAGGCATAAACAATTAAAGCGGGAAAAATAACTCAAAAGCTATGGCACACTCAAATGAGCCTAATCAGTTATGTCCATGTGGGTACGCGTGTCCAACATGTGTCGGTGTCGTGTCGGTGTCGGACATGGGGTACGACAGGATAGAGGTGTGTCTGTGCAACCTAGATTTCAGTTAAGCTCATCTTTGTTATAATCATTACTTTATTCAGTCTACTTCAAGTTCAATTCAATTCATCTTCGTTTAGTTCAAGATCAATTCAATTTAGTTATGCTTCAATCCAAAAGAACATGGTTTTAATCACTTGAGTTGCATTCTAGTGGCATTTTTGAAATTTATGTACTCTGTATATAACTCCAAAAAGGATGATTCTATTAAAAAAATACAAAACTGCCACTTTTTTTAAAATATTTTTAATTAATTAATAAAGAGGACATACAACATCTATAATAGAGAGCAAAACTAACAAATAAAAAAAATCTTAATCGAATAATATTCAAATTGGACAAAACTACGATCGTCGTATATAAGATCTAACTATGGTGGATACCTATCATTGTTCTATGCAGTCTTCCAACGAGGGGTCTTTGATTATTGTAGTTTTGATTTTTGAATTTGAGCAAAATTTGACCTAATTGATTGTAAACGTGGAATCAACACCTGTTGCAACCTCATACAAATGTTCATTAATTAACAAATTAAATCTTCCATTAAAAATAAAACCCTAATCCCAAACTCTCACAAGAAGAGATGGAACCCAAAATATGGGTAGGACGTAGGGGTGCAAGCGAGCCGAGCATTTGCTTGTTCGAGCTAAGCTTGATAAGATTAGCATGTGTTCAAGCATGACCGAGCTTGAGCCGAGCTTTATTTGTCCTTTTTCAAGCTTGGCTAGTTAAACTTCTTATTAGAGAGAGAATGAAGAATTATTATTGACATAAATCTAAAAACTAATGCAAAAAATAAAATAAAGTTTTGAAAAAAGAGAGGGTTACCATCGGTCAGCCCCTAGACCTAGAAAACTAAGGTTTTTAGAGAATGAGATGGAAGAAAAGAGAGGGGAGAGGAATAGTACATCCTTATACAAAATTGCCACTTGATTTGCAAATCAAGTGATGACGGATGAACAACAATTAAGTGAAAAAATGCCCTAATTAAATGATACTAATACGAACGAATATATTGCAACTTTATATGGATAAAAAAAAAATCCATAAAAATTCCCCTCCTTGGAAATTACCTGGCATGCACCTGCAAATAAACGGCAAATATAGACAAAGATCTATATACACATGTCCAAACCCCACATATAGCCTATTGTCGACCTCCATTTGCAATTTTGCATATCTCCCATCATAATTTCTTCATGATTTTCTTGCCACAAAAATACAAAACCATGCATATTAGTATATCACAAGCAAAGTGTCACATATTGAGAAATATATCATGGGATATAACCTTAGTCTTCTAATTTATTTTTTTATATAAAAAAAATAAAAAAAAACCATTATTTATACTTCTTTTTTTTTAATCTAATCTTGGTGCATGTGTTTGGTATTTCAAAGAGCCTTTCTAACCTACTAGCTTAATTATTAAAGCATCCCTCACTCTCAATACTAAGATAAGAATTAGCACTAATATATATATATATATTATGACCTGTTCTTTGGGGTTTATCTAAGTTAAATTCAATTAGTTAACAACAAACTTTAAATAATACTTTTGAGATAAGTTCAATTGAGTTCATTTCAACTCATTTTTGTCTATTTCAACCCAAAATAACATGGTTATATAGTGTGTTCAAATAAAAGGGTGATTAATGTAAATAATCCTAAATAAATAAAAGTGGATAACCTATACTACTACGACGAACTTAAGCAGCACTCCCTCCGTTTTTTTAGTTGCAACAATTGAATATTTTATCTCTCACAAAATATACCTAATTTTTGCAACTAAAAAAACCAGGGCATTATAACTTTTAGACTAAGAAGGATGTAACCATTCGATCAATTTGGGTTGCATATATTATTATTATTTGATGATACTTGATAACAATTTTTTCTTCTTCAGCTAACAAAAGTTAAAGTCTCGAAATTAAGCTTAATTGATAACTATCTTTTAATTTCTTCTTTAGCTAATAAAAATAAAAGTCTCAAAATTAAGCTTAAATGTCTCAAAAAACACACGTAAGTAGTTGTTCCAACTCTTCAAAGTTCAAATCTTAGACAAAGTAACGACTCATTCTAGTTTTTGAATGTAAAGCTTTATGAATGGCATATAGTTTTATGCAAAATACTTTTATTTAGTATAAGCCTAACAAATGTTTAGCATTGAATTAAGAGAAAAATAAATCTACTAAAAAAACACATCAATATAAGATAAAGCATCTCTTAAGCACAACCTTTATCATCACAATTAAACTGAAATAGCTTATGGACCACTTAGACTTTGTCCTTAAACTAGGGAGTTAATTGTGAACTTTGTTCTTAAACAATCGAGGATTTGTACCATGCTTACACTTAAATAACTCACTGCTCAAATATATCATCTACTTTTGCAATATATTGGAGTAATTATGGCTTTTCATAAGCTAGATTATATCTACACAATACACTGAAATGAAATTTTTGAAAAATTAGAAATTGAGGCTATACATGTTAGGGCGTAAAACATTTTCAAGCGAAAAATGATTTATCATGGAAAACATTTTAAATTGAAAAATTCTTCTTCATAAACATTTTCCATTATTTGGTTTTATGTAAAACATTTCATATTAAGCATTTTTCATTGTTTGGTTGAACCGAAAATCAATCTACTACTTCAACTACGAGGAAAAATGCTTTTCATCCTCAACTTTTACATTTTAAATACTTTACACCAAACCAAGCAAGTTAAAATGGAAAAATAGTTTTCACCGAAAACGTTTTACACTCAACCTAACGGATCGACAAATGATGGGCTTATTAAAAACATCTACTCCCTCTGTTTTACTTCATTTGTGTATACACTGGGTAGAAACCACTCAATATGGTATTATAATTGGGGTTGAGTCAAGAAGCAAAAATAGATTGGAGAGAGAGTATGTAAATTGGAAAAGGTGGATCCTTTAGTAGGTTATCCTTATTAAAATATAGTAAAAGCGGTCTCAATATGAAATAAAGTACAATGCACAAAACAATATGGAATGTCCAAGAGAGAAAGTGCACAAAACATTGTGGAACAGAGGGAGTACATAGAAAACATTTGTATAGGAATATGGAGAAAAAGAATATTTCTATACGTATAAGCTTCGATTAAATTCAGTTTAATTTAATTTGGATAATTGTAGTTTGGGTTTAATTTATTGAACCAAAAACACCCTAATTTAGTAAAAATTTTATAATCCAAAAGTGAACGGTTACAGCTATAACAACTTCCATAATTAACCAAAATTAGTTAATTAGGACTTAGGATAACAAATTCGACCTGCACTGTCTCTTCCTGCTTTGACCGAATCATTCTTTATATTTAGTCAACATCTAGGGTTTTGCTCTTCCCTAAAAAATACCAACATTGTTGATTTGTATCCTTAGCAGCTAGGGTTTCTTTTTTTTTTTTTTTTTTTTTTCCCCTGGCCTCTGTGCGCTTTTTACTGAGATTATCGAGAAATTAATAGGTTAATCAATTATTCTTCTTTTCAATTTAATTTGCTGATTGATAATTGTGGACATGAACGGCTGAACATATCAATCGTTGATATTTTACAAGATTACAAATGGGGAAATGGGATTTCAAATTGTACGGGTTAAAATTTCATTAGAAACCATATGTTAGTTACATTTCCCATTATGCTTAATTATTTGTAGTCTCGTTAAAAGATGAGAAAATAACACCTAGTTAAATAAGATTAGTGTAAACTATTGGTAAAACAAAATCTTACAGCATAAAACTATACAAATAGCTGTGGTCCTATTGTCCATCACAAGATTGACGACTGTTTAACTCCATAATAATCTTCTATTTTATTTGTAACTTAACAATTAAACTACTTGTCCAAAAAAAAAAAAAAAAAAGAAAAGAAAACGAGCTGATGAAATATTGTGCTTGATTATCATCATCTGATTCATCTTCCATTTCTCTTCAATCATCAAACAAATCAAAGTTCACAGTGTTAAAAATCAAGATTATAATCAATTTGAAAAGGGTATATAAAGCTAAGTTAGAGATTATTAATTGGACTTTTAATTTAATCACTTTTTTCATCAAAAGAAGAGGATCTTTTATATAATTTGCAACAAATCAAAAACATAAAAATTAAAAACTTTACCCATTTGCACAATTCATAAGCCAATCTCACTTGAGTTTAATTAAATTAATTAATTACTACTACTCTTATGATTCTAATTTCCAACAAACAAAAACTAATCATATTAGAAAATTATAATCTCAAATACCTTATTCATGTATAGTATGTAATTACTATTATCCATTGAAGAGAATTAGATGATCATACCACCTCTCGCATCGCCCGTTAGATGTCCTTCATTCCAGCCCTAATATATAATTAATATGTCATTTCATAATAAATACAAAATCAAACAATTAAACAACATCAAACTATCATTATTAATAGTAAAAATTCATGCCATCAAAAAATAATTAGAAAATGGTAATGATAAGGAGAAGTATAGGGGAGACAGACAGAGAGTGAGCACACATAGCTTCAAGCATATACATAATGCAAGAAAACCCACCATGAGTGCTCACTCTCTTCTGTCACCACCCTTTTTACCCTAATTTGTTCGGGGATCGGAGCAATTAGAATCTGTGTTGATTACCACATAGTTCGTCAAGAACCCTAATTAGGGCATTTTTTGAATAAGGAAAAACTAGAGTAATAAATTCAACTAACCCTAAAATATAAATGAAAGGAAGTTTATGTATAGGAGATTAGAAACAGTGGTTTAGTTTGTTGTGGAGAACATAAGGCATGGTGGTTTGGCTCTTTATATAGACAAGTAAGGAAAGCTAGTGGGTGTGGGTAGCATCACATTTGGAATTGATGTGCTTCTATTCTTCTTTTTTATTTTTAATTACTATTTTTATTTAGTGCTCTTTAAATAACTCATCATCCAATTATTATGGTTCCACAAGTCCATAACTACTTACCTTACCCACCATTCTAGATTTTTTCAATTTATATCGGCTCGGTTCTCTTCACACTCACCTTGATCTGGTAAGTTCTAATAAATTACAACGGTGAGATCAAATCAAAACTAATGTTATGCTCTAGAGGTTTTAATTAGTATATATAACCTAATCGAGAAATGTTTGAATAAGTCAAGAGGGGGATGCTATTAACAAGCCTGGTCAAATGGCTTAACTATTCATCGGATGTTATAATCTGAACAAATTGTTCTTTGGCCCAAGATTTTGTTTTCAAATTAGAACACCATATACTTCACTCGTACCATTAATTAAGCTATTCGTGCATGTGAAAATCTCTCTTCACCTCAATATAAAGGTTCTATTAACTCCAATAATAAGATTAATGGTTTGGTTCAAACAAGTCTACATATATATTACGATTGTCTATCAAATTTATATTTTACCAAAATAAATAAATATTTTCAAATTTAAAAAATATATGTATACACACACACAAAAATATCAAACCGGCAAATTAAACCCCATATTTAAATTGTTATTATCTTCATTTATTCAAAACTTGTGTTTTGAAACAAATCTTTAGTTAAGCTAGTACCATTAGAATCATAAGAAGATGAAAATTTAAAATCTAAATGTTGAGATAAAATGATTTTAACAATGAATTTATAGGATTATAGGAAGAAGATGTTAATTAGGGCAACATACATTTAAGTATTTTACATTGCACTATATAATAATAAAACATTTTTAATTAATTATGATAAAATAATATTATAGAATTAATATTATAACATTGTGTGGAAAGAAGCATAAGCAGAGATAGACAAGTGTTACTCAAATGCTATAGCTCAACACCAAAACCAACACTCCATCATTTATTGAGGTTTTATGATGATACCAAAGCAATGCAATACAAATATACAATAACATCTTCAATTCATTATTATTTGTTGTGATTGTAAGTCAAATTAATAAATTAAATTAATACCAAAAAAAAAAAAGAAAATTAAATTAAAAGATCAAGTGTCGTCAAATCCCTGCAGGCCATGCATATGCATTTCTAACGGATTCATCAGATTCTTGTTTTCTTCCCTCTCACTTAATTAATTTTAATTTTTTTGCAATTCTTTCATTCCTTCTTTCACACTTTCCTCTTTTTCATCCATCTACTTTCAGGAGTTAATCAACTTAACATGTTATGTTGGTTTGTTGGTCTGTAACACCATAACCATACAGCCATACTTTAAGATAATATTTCTTAATTTCAATATTATATAATTGTATAATTATTATACATAGTAGTATGTACCTTACTTGTGTTACCCTAATTAAAAAATGTATCGTACCTACTTTCATCATGAATTTTTATAAGCTATACTAATTAAAGAATCATCTCAGCCAAAAGATCCAACAGATCATTTGACCAGGTACTTAAAATATATTAGTCCATAACTTCAATTAATAGAAATATCTAAATTACGATATTTCTTACAAGAAAATGCTTCGATCCGTTATAACTATACAAAAGTCTTGCTCCTTGATATTCCATTTTGAGAAATGTAAGTGTGCATAACTATAATTTGAGAAAAGTCTTAGCTATGACTTATAGTTCCATTTTAAAAGGTTCTAAGGGCTGTTTACCTCAGCTGAACTGAACTGAAAGTTTTTTATGAAGGATTAATGAGTAGCAAAATAAGAGAATAGTTGAACTGAACTGATTGAAGCAGAACTGAATTGAACTGATTGTAAGTTGAAGTAAACAGGCCCTAAATGTGCATAACTGTAGTTTACACATATATTGTAGTATGTACATTAGCATTTTAAAATGGGAAATTCCTAGTATCTATTAGATGCAACTCAAATTTCGCATCTAACAAGTCAATTTGATAAATATAATCAACTTTGAGGATCAATATATGAGATGTATACATATATTAATGGTACGTGTATGCATAGCATTTGTATAAGTGTACCATTAGTGCTCCTCAAAGTTAGCTATATTTACCAAATTGACTTGTTAGATGCAAAATTTGTATCTAACCGTTAGATACTAGAAATCCCTTGTTTTAAAGACTTGAATATACCTAACCTACTAATTAAGCTTGTGAAGAGTTCATTCAGCATGGTAAAAAAGGTTTCGAAATACTAATTTTTCTCTCTCCTTTCTTATTATCCTTTGTTTGGTTTACTACTACCTCCATTTCCAATTAATTACAACACTTGATTATTTTATGTCTCACATAAAATGAATAATTTACTACTACCTCCTCCTTTCCCATTCATTATATTTTTCTTTTTCTACAATTTTTCTTACACATGAAATGAATAATTGCTTTGCATTTGCGTTTTCCATTGAAATTATTTTTCATGAAATAATATTTTCCATTGAAAATATTATTTTCCACCCTAAACAAACCTTAAGTGTCAATGCACTACATACCTTAGTCCTATTTTTTAGTGGCTACTAAAAATTGATTCATACTTTTTTCACCTCACCCCTCTTTCTCTCATCCATCTTCCCATTCATTCTCTTCTCATATATAGAGATAGAGGATTTGCATACTTAGTAAGAAGTAGTAGATTTTAATGTTATTATGACCTAGGCAAAATTTTATAAAGAGTTCAAAATAGCACTCCTACAACATAGTGTTTTAGGTAACGTACTTATTTGATAGTTGAATTAGGGTTGTTTCATTTCTCAAAAGTTGAAAATAGTATGTAACTTTTGGCAAGTAGATTTTTGATCAGAAACTTAACTTTTTTTTCTCACGTTATTTGTTTATAGCAAACATATATACAACTAATGATGAATTACAATGAACAATATGATTTATGTTTGTCACATAACAATATTCATGACATAGATATATCATACTACATACTTAAATCTACATGACTATATGAAAAATTCCAAACGCCAAAATTCAATTTAAACATCATATCGATATCATATTATTATATCAATATAATGATATATGATTATATGATATGTTAATGTAAGTATGTAACTAGGAGTAAACTCAAACACGTCGTAAGTGGCCCTCAGCCTCTGGAAGGAACTAAAGTGATAGAAAAGATAAAGTTGATGGTCCAATTTTTATTTTTAAGCATGTCTAATTTAAAATTGATCAGCTTAATACGTGTAAAATTATGGAGTACAGTATATAATTATTAATCTTAGGTCTTTCATAAACATATTAAACCTGCCTAAGTGCCTAGTTGCCCACGCGGAGATCTAATGCGGCGCTAAAGCCTAAAGTAGCTTAAAGTATATAAGTTGTTTTTTTTTTCATTAAATAATTATGAATTTCCTTATTCTTACTCTTTCTAGCCATCAGCTCTATTTAATTAGATACTGCGGTATTATATTTATTATGAGAAAATTTTATGGGAATAATTTTATTTTTGGCTATTTCACTAGTTTTGGTCCGACTTTTATTTATCAAGTTTTGATCTAAATCTATGTTTCGGTTTACAAGTAACATGAGAATCAACCTCAGGAGAAAGGGAAGCTTTTACCACTTGAGCTACACGTCACTCTCACTTTTAAGATGTGATGATTAAGTTATAATCATATTTGCAATAAGTCATCAAACGGTCGGATTCTTCCTATAGATTTTTTACTTGCTAATTCACCAAAGTGCATGTGGATGGATCTCACCTTGAGATTTGGTTAAGTGTGTACCCTTATATCAAGCATATTAATGTGAAATTAAACAATTCATCGAAATGATAGTGATGATGATCATATGAGCATATCCGCTATATTGTTAAAAAGGGTACAGTACATAGCTGCAGCATGTAAAGAAGAAGAAACCAAGATTCCATATTAATTTGTTAATTAATTATGTTCCGTAATACAAGGCTTTACCCTAATGATTACAATTGGTGGTTTAAAAGAATGACTCTTAAACAACCTTCCTTTTATGGAAGGACAATATTTTATGATAAATGGAACTTTCCCCTTTGAGAAGAAGCACATGTCCATGTACTTAATCACTTCATTGTGATTTATAACAGCTTGCATAAGTTGCATTCTAAACTTCATCATATGCTGGGGCTTCTTAGCTGGCTATAACATTATAAATTTATAAGTGGAGGTGTGTAAAATCGGATACCGGAATTTTTTTTCAATCATGAATTTCGGATGTACAAATTTTTGGAATTAATAAAACTTATTCCGTTATCATTCTAGAAAATCCGGATCGGAAATCCAAGTTTTCAGATTCGGGTTTTTTATCAAGTCTCTCCTAAGCCGCTTCAATATATATCCTCTAAAAATTTCGCACTGGAGAACCGAAAACTGAAATGTTGATTTTCCGATATTTGTTTTCATTGAAAATATATATGGAATCCGAATCTATAAATTCCATTCTATTTCTGATCCGGTATCCAGTTATAAACACTGGATATTTGGTCCGTTTTCCGAATTTTAAAAAAAAATTAAAAAAAAAAACAACTGGATATTCAGATTTTCTGAACAAAAATTCAAAATAGGAGTTTTTTGCACATCTGATATGTCTAGTTTTATAGTGTTTTTCCTCCTTGTTTCCCCGTCTTTTGCTTGCCAAGGTGCTCTATTTTGGCTTGGTTTGATTTGTTTTGTGTTATTTAGCCATTTCGGGTGAGCTTTGCTAGGTTTGGTTGACTTCCGGTTTTTTTTAGAATGTTTTTACTTTAATTTTATCTTCCGCGGTTATTATGTTCGGTTTTGTTTGATTCATGATTGAAGGAGCACGGAAATCAAGGATAGGATAGAGGCGAAAAGCTTAGATGAAGCAAAATTGGGTTGCATGCATTGGAATGCGTGGGGCGTGTAAAAGGAACAAGTCAAACTACCAAATCATGTGAAGAAGAGAAGAAAATCAGAAAATAGAGCAGCTAGTAGACTTGCGTCCGCAAGTCCGGACAAACTCAACTTGGAGTTTCTTGAAGTCCTTAGCTGCGTCCTCAACATCCCTTGCTATAAGTATATCATCAACATAAACTTCAGATCTTGAAATAGTTACTCCGTAGTCCTTATTTTCTTTATTATCAATTAAAAAATTTATGATACCCGATCATTCCTATGGTCATCATCAAAGTTGGTAGTGTCATCTCGGAATATTTAGTTTAGTTTTTCTTTATCAAAACAATCTAAAAATTTTATAGTGCACGCAACCATTCCTGTGGCCAGATGGTCTTCATCAAAGTATGTAGCATCTTTAGTTGAAGATTTTGGCTAATAGTCTTACTTTTATCGTTTATAGTATTAGAGGACCATCTCAACCAAAAGTTTAAGCTGATGGTTGAGGCCCGGAAATCGGTTTTGTACTCTATTACGCCCCCTCACAAGAGAGCCCGTTGGACTTAAAATGTGGATGCAGCAGGGGCCCCTCATACCATGTGATTAATAATTCCACTTAGAAGGGAGGGGTGGATGAGATTCGAGCACGTGACCTTAGTGTCACGCTGAATCTGATACCATATTAGATTAGAGGACCATCTCAACCAAAAGCTTAAGCTGATGGTTGAGGTCCGAAAATCGGTTTTGTACTCTATCATATAGAGAGTCGTAAAGGATATTAAAGTTAGAATGATTCGATTACAGATTGTAGGTATCACCTTCCAAGCCGAGACATTTTGTAAACTATGTACTTTTATATAGCATCTACAAAGTTATACTTTACTAATTATACTTGTCATGTTTATCAGTATGATAATGGTAATTTTGTTGTAAAAAGTTATACGGGTTTATTTAAGTTAAAATTATATGAGAGAGCCTTTCTCTTATTTATAAGTCTAAAAAAACTTGGACATTTATCATCAAAGTTAGGATGGAGGCTATTCTTTTTTTATCTAATTTCTCCTACATACCAACATTTAAAAATTCTAAAACTTGATGCCAATGTATAGAATGTGAAAAGGAGAAGGAACATGTGCCTGTATATTTTTATGATTTATTCTATATATAAACATACATGTCAGAAATATACAGTTACATATTGAGATATTTTTAAATATTTGATGTATATGTCAGTTTTTTATTATTTTGTTACTATCGACGATTTTTATGAAAACAAAACTAATCACAATATAGTATAAAATATAGTTCTAAGTTTCAACTATTAGTTTAATTATTTTTAAGCCTCTATTATGATATCAGTGTTAAAGTTTGAATCTCATCCACGTAGTCTTTTAAAGTGGAAATTAATTGACTAACTCTCAAGTGCCTATGAGTTTATAATGCATCTACTATATTTCAAGCTCGACAAACTCATATGAAATATAATAGTGTAATGAAGTATAAAATTTATTTATGAGACTCAATTATCATCTTAACTTTTTAGCTAAATTGCTCGTCTTATAAAACTTCATATGTTGCGAATAGTATGAAACAAATGAACCAGGTATGTGACTTACTTTCCGTATTGCGTATTTCTCATTTTTCAACGCATGATATGTTGCTCCAAAAGGGGTAAAAACTAAAATAAAATATAAATGGAATCTGTGTAGCAATATTTGATATTCTTATCCTATTCCACTTTCGGCAAACCAAAATGGGGAGCATATGTGTAGACAGGTTGCAACGCCACTTGGCATCACAGGGTTGGTTCACTTTAGAGGCTGACAACCAATTCACCAACCATAAATGGGAGGAAGAGATATGTTTGCTTTAGGGAGGTTAAGTGTAGTCATGGTCTCGCTACTTTGGCATTTTACTAAAAAGAAAAGAATGTCAATACTCATGTTGATCTCTTATTAATAAGTGAATTATTATTGTTGCCCCACGACACTAAAATCTCCATCAAGATTTATCAATTTGTAGCCTTGTTAGTAACTTGGTATGTATTTATTAAAGGTGGACATCGTGTTGTGTCATGCTGTGTCGTTGTGGTCGTGTCAGATCGAACCAGAAGAGGTGTTGTGTTGTGTCGTGCCATGCCAAGCCAAGCCAAGTGAGAAGGCGGGCCATGCCGTGTTGTGCCGTCAAGTGACATACCCTAGCCCATGGCCTAGCACGTTCCACATGTCTGGCGGGCTGTGTCGTGCCAACCCACGTGCCACTTATTATTTTTTAATTAAAAAATCTTAATTGGTTAAAAAAAACTCAATTTATTAATTAAATTATTATACTATATGTATAATTTTGGTAACATTATTTATATTAATTATTTACTCATTTTAATTTTATAATTTACTAATTTTATTATTTAAGTAACAATCGTGTATGTCATGGACGGTGCCGGCGAGCCAAAAAATTATGTCGGGCTTATGCCGGTTTATTGTAATTTTGTTCACAACACGGCCCACTCTTTATTTCTCGTGTCGGGCCGGCTCATGTCCACCTTTAATAGCAATGTGGAGAGTTGTTATCACCATGTCTAAAAAAAATCGAATATAACTATGGGATCATCATATCTTGCTTGAAATAGTTAATATTGAAGGCAAATATATGATAAGTAATTAATCGAGATTTAACTAATTTACTTTTAATTAAATAAATAATATTTTTGCTTGAAATAGTTAAGATTGAGGGCAAATATATGATAGGTAAGGAATTTGATTCCTCTTTCTCATTGTAACAACACTATTGACATGTTTGATAGCGCAAATACTATATCATCATGTCGTCTTGATTGCAACAATATAAAAAATATACTCCGTATACATATTATATAGCCTCATAACCCATCCACATACTATTTTAGGTTGTGACTTTACATGCTAGATCAAAATAATTGCTCTCATTTATTATGGAATACTTTTATTCATCGATGATTATTTAGTTGTGTGACACCACTCTTATAGATGATTTTTTTTTTTTTTTGAACTTAAAGATGAATTCAATAGAAAATTCATGTTTGCTTAACTTATCAATTTGAAGAAGATACGAAATTATTGCATTGATTGCATTAATCAAACAAAATTAAACCCCAACGCCGATCCTAATATTAACTACTATGCAATAATCAATATATTTATCCAGTATTTACTTGAATGTACAAATAATTTATGAATTATTCATTAAAATATTTATTATTAGAATCGTTTAGTAATATGGAAAATGCTCTTTATAGCCTGGTCTATAAATAAGGTGCTTAAAAGCCGGTTATAGGCTTCGTTGTCGGGCCGGCAGTTCAAAAATGTTTCGGATACAATAAATTATTTTTCCATTCAAGCATTAATTATATAAAATGTGATTTTTGTTGAGATTCTTGAATTATTATCGTTTATAAAAATATGTTTAATGTTTATACTTAGCCTCAAGGGCTATGTATAGCATTATTCTAATAATCTAGATGATATAAAATTTCTCATTGGTAACCTCAATTTCTAAAATTCTTTCCCCCCCCTAAGTAATTGCCCTATCTTCAAATATAACCTTATGAAACAAGTTAAAAAAGTTGTTACCTTAAATAAAATATATTTATCGACGAACAAACAAATTTTACCGACACACGTACTGAGACATTTTAATCAATTAGTTTTTGGTCAAGCGAAGTGAAGCATTTTCGAGTCATTTTTCTCAATTTCGAGTTTAGATTTGTTTCTTAAAGGCTATAATAACACCCTAATTAATGACAGAAAATTATCGAGACTAACGTTTTTCTCTATGTTTTAGAATAGACCTTCAAGAGTCAAGACTACCAATGATAATTCAAAATGTTTAAAACTACCAATGAGAAATTGAAAATGTTCAGGATTCCCTATATTTTTTGTATATGAATATATATATTGCTAATTGCTCCACCGCCCTTTGATTGTTAAAGTTGCCGCAAAATTTTGTCACCTTTTCTTTCTACTTTCTGCTGGTTTTCTCTCTTTCTTTATTTCTTCATAAGCTGGAAAGCTTGTAAATCATGCATGAAGTCCAACAAACTCTAGTGTAAATTGCCTCTTAAATCTCAAACATGATAATAAACTGATTTGTAAAAGTGCAACTTCTTTTCACGTTCAATTCGCCTCTCACATACATATCAATTTGCAACTTTTGTCAAAAAAAATTGATGTTTTATATTATTTGAAACCAAAATTTCCTTTCCCTTTTAATTTGTGTTTTTTTTTTTTTTTTCCTTTTTTCTCTTGTTATCACATGCACCTCTAACTTTTTTCTCTTTTGCGACATGTGTGAAGTTATATCTATTTATGCCGTAGATTATTATGATTGTCACTTCCCGTCAAATTAATAATAACAACAACAACAATAATTATTACCTCTGTTTCATGTTAGTTGCAACATTTGCTAAAAATGAATGTTTTATATTATTTGCAACAAGTGTTTTCTTTCCTTTTTAAGCTGTCTTTTCTCTCTCTTCTTCCTCCCCTTCATATGCATCTCTAACTTTTTAACTCTCACAAGCAAATGTTACTTAGGAATCCGTGCAATATTTTGCACTCCCTCCGTTCCTATTTGTTTGATACGTTTTGACTTGTACATGTGTCAATGTAATTGTTTGACCTTAAATATCTTTTGTTGTGTATATGTAAAAATTATAATAATTGAGTATTAATAACGTACTCATTAAGACGAATCAAACAAGACCCCACATGACTATATAATGTTTTATATATTGAAAGTAATTTAAAAGATCCTTTCATCCTATGAATAGTGTCAGATTTCAAACGTATCAAACATTTAGGAATAGAGGGAGTATTACAACTAATATAAAACGGGCGTAGTATAATAATAACAAATCTTAAAAAAAAAAAAAAAAAAAAAAAAAAAAAAAAAAAAAAACAAAAAGGAAACGGGGGAAAAGAAAGGGGAGGGGGGAAGGGGGGGGGAAAAAGAGAAAAAAAGGGAAGAGGAGGAAAAAACGGAAAATAAGGGGAGAAAGGAAGCGCGGGGAGAAACGAGGGATGGAGAAGAGGGGAGGGGAGGAAAGGAGGGAAAGAGAGGAGAAGGAGGGAAAAAGGGGGGGGGAAGAGATAGGGGAGAAAAGAGGAAGAAGAAAGGTAACGATAGAAGGGAACACGTGCAAAAGGAGGGGACAAGGACTAAAAGGGAAAAGGAAAGCAAAAATAGGCAGGAGAATAAGGAGGGAAAACGCGGAGAAGGGGCAGGAAAGAAGGAAAGAAAAAGTTGCAGAAAGGGGGGGGGAAAAGGAAGCTAGGAGCGGGAAGAGAAAGGGGTGAGAGCGGCCTCGGAAAAAGCGAACAGAAGAAAGCACAAATAGAAAAAGGGAACAGTCGGGGGAGGGGGGAGAGGGGATAATGGTCAAGAGAGGGGAAGGAAACAAAAGGGAAAGAGAAATAAACAACGGGGGGGCAAGGGGAAGAAGGAGAAAGGAAAAAGAGGGGAACAAAGAGAAGGAAAGCAAAACAAAAGAAGAATATCGAGGGCTAGACAAAGAAAACGAGAAAAAAGGCGGGGGGTGAAAAAAAAATACAGAAAGGAGGATAGAAGATAAGAAAGAAACGGGAGGGGGGAAGGGGAAGAAAAAGGAAAAGAAGGAAGGGATCAAAAAAAGAGAAAGGAAAGAGAAACACGAATAGGGAATCGGAAGGAGGAAAGGAAAGGAAAGGGGGGAGAGGGAAAAAATGGAAAGAAAATAGGGGGGAGAGCGGGAGAGGTGAAAGGGAAAAGGCACGAAGAAAATGTTCGAGGAGGGAAAAGGGAAAAAGAATAGATAGGTGGGAAGAAGGAGAAAGGGGCACGGGCGAACAAGGCGAGGAAAAAAGACAAAGAGGAAATAAGCAGGAAAAAAAGACGGGGGGGGAAAAAAGGAAACAGGAAAAAGAGAAAAAGAGGGGGGGGAGGAAAAGGAAGAGGAGGGAGAAACAGAAAAAGAAAAGGGAAGGAGAAAAAAAAGGGGGAAAGGGGAGGAATAAAAGGGGGGGGGAAAGGGAAAAAAAGTAAGGAACGCAAGGTAAGGCACTTCTTACCTTCCATCATATTCATGTATATACGCATCGTTTCGTCCTCATGCCCTGCTCCTTTGCATACACGCCTGGGTCCTCGTCCGGTGAAAACTGTGCTTCCCACGATCACGGCCGGTTACCTCACTCGAGCGAGCGTTAAAATCGGGAGGGGCGCGGCAGGGAAGTTATCAAACAGGGGTCGAGACAAATAAGAGTATTATGAAGCCAGAAAGCACGGCAGTACTTGCCGTAAAGATAGGGGTGGGAAGTCTTGAATGGAATAATAACAAAGTTAAAAAGAGGAAAAAAAATGAGGTTAATGAGTTTCTAACTGGTAGGCCTCAAGGGGCATAGGTAGATCAAAAAAAAGGGAAAGCATATAAATGTCATAAATAATCTCAAGATGACTATGGGGGAAAACAATTTCTCATGAGTTAAAGCAAACTCACACTATATCTTGATACAATACATTCGTATAATAACCACCCCGAACACAGGTGTAATTGCCCTGGGTCTTGCAATATAGACGCAATTGATGAAACAAGTTACAACGTTGTTACCTTAATAAAATATATTTATCGACGAACAAACACAAATTTTACCAAAAAGACAGCACGTACTGAACACATTTAATAAATCATTAGTTTTTTGGTCAAGCGAAAGTGAGAGCATTTTCGCAGTCATTTTTCTCATTTTCGAGTTATAGATTTGTTTTCTTAAAGGCTATAATAACACCCTAATTAATGACAAAAATTATCGAGACTAACGTTTTTCTCTATTGTTTTAAGAATAGACCTTCAAGAGTCAAGACTCCAATGATAAAATTCAAATGTTTAAAAACTACCAATGAGAAAATTGAAAATGTTCAGATAGATTCCCTATATTTTTTTATAAATAGTATTAGATTCTATTCTAGCTCCACCGCCCTTTGAGATTGTTAAGGTTGCCGCAAAATTTTGTCACCTTTTCTTTCTTACTTTCTTGCTGGTTTTCTCTCTTTCTTATATTTCTTCATAAGCTGGAAAGCTTGTAAACATGCAGAATATTCCAACAAACTCTACGTTTAAATTGCCTCTTAATCGTCAAACATGTAATAACTGATTTGTAAAAGTGAACTTCTTTTCACGGTTCAATTCGCCTCTCACATACATATCAATTTGCAACTTTTGTCAAAAAAATTGATGTTTTATATTATTTGAAACCAAAATTCCTTTCCCTTTTAATTTGGTGTTTTTTTTTTTTTTCCTTTTTTCTCTTGTTATCACTCACTGCACCTCTAACTTTTTTTCTCTTTTGTCACAGTGTGTGATTCAGGTAAAATCTTTATCCAATAATTATTATATTCATTCCCTCAATTATATAACAACACAACCAATAATGTATTCCTCTGTTTCACTGTTAGTTGCAACAATTTGCTAAATGATGTTTTATATTATTTGCAACAAGTGTTTTTCTTTCCTTTTTAAGCTGTCTTTTTCTCTCTCTTTCTTCCTCCCCTTCATATGCACTCTATACTTTTTAACTCTCACAAGCAATGTTACTTAGGAATCCGTGCAATATTTTGCACTCCCCTCGCTTCCTATTTTTGTTAGTATTTGACTTGTACATGTGTCATGTATTGTTTGACCTTAAATATCTTTTGTTGTGTATATGTAAAAATTATAATAATTGAGTATTAATAACGTACTATTAAGACGAATCAAACAAGACCCCACATGACTATATAATGTTTTATATTGAAAGTAATTTAAAAGATCCTTTCATCCTATGAATAGTGTCAGATTTCAAACGTATCAAACATTTAGGAATAGAGGGAGTATTACAACATAAATAAAACGGGCGTATTATAATAATACCATCTT
>PYUH01001216.1:175153-193047 GCA_016808085.1 Suaeda aralocaspica | reverse complement strand
AAAAAAAAAAAAAAAAAAAAAAAAAAAAAAAAAAAAAAAACTTGAAATCTTGTAAGCCTAGTCAAAATCAAAGTAGAACCAATGAGGTACAACTAACTCAAGCCCAGTGAATAACTGGACAAAGCCCACAAAGAGTAGAATCAAATACCTCGGTCAAAAAAAAAACTTGTTGCCTAAATGGACTGGCCAAATAAAGAGCTTCCCTATGATGAAATCTGTGTACTTCTCTAGAAAGAGCTTCTCCAAATAAAGGCTGAACTGAATGTTCTGTTAGATGGATTGGCCAAAATAAAGGACGGGAAAGGATAAAAATGTGATTGTTTTTTTTTTTTTTTTTTTGTTAGTATTGACCATTGGGTGAGCCTCGTGAAAGTCAAAATTATGGTCACTGAGAGAGAAACTCTAATCAATGGGTCTCAATTCATCACTCTTTAAAAAATACATCTAAAACATATTTGAAGTGAAATTAGACATCACAAAGTGTGTAAAATATTATAGTACAAAAGAAATATTCTATATCACCTTAGAAAAACATATAAGATCCTAGAAAATTAAAAAGAGGGAAAAAAAAAAGTAGTTTGTATTGTCTAGATAGGCTAGATATGATTTTGTGTTCAAATTTTTAACTTCTCATTGTAAAACCCATCCACTCAAAATCCATACATTTATCGACAATAATTGCTCCTACGTTTTGCTTGATCTAAAACAATAGGTGGATGAGTAATTGAACTCGCTCTTAATAAACAATTTGAGTATAGGCTTGATTAAAACTCATTAGTTAAAACGAGTATAGATGAAAATATACTACCTCCGATTTACGGTTGATCCTTATAACTTACTTCCTAACAAGATTTTGCTCAGAGCATAATGAGTTAATGACTAACTGATCAGTGTGACTCTAACTGCTATACTAAATTAAATGTCAATATTGAATTTGCTGAAGCTATATGTCAAAGCAGATTGTACAAGGAAATATCAAAATCTGGAATGAGGTAATATTGTACAGATTAGCCCATTTATATCTCTAAGAAATAACGCATTGTTTGAAAAGTTAAACCATACATTGGGTTGCAATTTGCAAATATACAAAAACGATTTGAGATAGCAAAATCAATGCCCACTTCATCTGCCAAAAGTAAGGCTCATATGCTCATAACAGGGATGCAGAAATGTAGAAATACAAGCAAAACCAAAATCATATGCCAGACTGAGTACATAAGATCCTACAAAAATTTAAGCTGGGCAACCACAGCATAGTTATAAGAGTGATTAATTGCAAACTATCAACCGATAAATAATAATCATTCAATGAACAACACATTGCCCAAATTGAATTTTTACTAAATGGACAGACAAAACAGCTTTCCTTCCCTAAAAACATAAACGGAATGGCTTCAGGCTATCAGATAAGATCAGCAACGTTAGCAGGGAGCTCCTCAACAGTGACATTGTAGAATTTCTGGATATCAAAGAGCATCCTTTCATCATCAGTAGTAACAAAATTGATTGCAACACCCTTCCTGCCAAAACGTCCACTTCGACCTATCCTGTGAAGGTAGTTCTCAGGTTGAGTCGGCAAGTCATAGTTGATAACCAACGAAACTTGCTGCACGTCAATACCACGAGCAAGAAGGTCGGTGGTAATAAGGACACGGGATGAACCCGAACGGAATTCACGCATAATGATGTCTCTAGTGTTCTGATCCATGTCTCCGTGGGTCGCAGAGACGGTGTGATCACGAGCTCTCATTTGGTCGGTCAACCAGTCGACCTTCCTCCTGGTGTTAACAAAGATAACACTTTGGGTGATGGCCAGGGTTTCATACAGATCACAAAGGGTGTCAAGCTTCCAGTCTTCCTTGTCAACATTCACATAAAATTGCTTGATACCCTCAAGAGTGAGCTCATCACGCTTCACAAGAATCCTCACAGGTTTGTTCATGAACTTCCTGGTGATCTCAAGGGCTTCAGGGGGCATGGTTGCCGAGAATACACCCACTTGGATCTTAGGGGGTAATTGCTGGAATATGTCATAGATCTAAGGCCAAAAAAAACAAAGAAATTAGTAATTATACGGATTAAAGCTTGCATAAAAACAAACTCCACAAACTCCATTCTTAAGTACTTCAAAAAAAGAGCGAAACGTCAGCTAGAAATCTAAAGCCATTGTCCAACACTTCCAGTGCGATAAGTGCAGCAGATAAAAAAAAAATTAAGCTATAATCAATATTGTTAATAAATGCAAACTTAAAAAACATCAGTTCAGGTAAAATGCTTGGCCAGATGAGCAGGATAAAAATTCACTTGTTTTCCAATTAACATGTTCCTAACATTTAATGACACATATTCAGACATGGATCAATTATTGAAACATCTAGATACGACAGGAATACAGTCATTGAATCAAGCATTGTAGAAAGGCATAAAGGCTTCACCAGCATAGACCTATGTAAAGCAACTAACTATTATTGTCCAACTGTTCATACCCACACTAGTATGCTAAATAGTTGGGAATACTTTTGTTTTACTGTTGCAAGAAAGACATTTGAAAATTTTAAGCTATACTAAGGGCCTTCAGCTGAAACAGCTAATCTGAACTGATTGGAGCTGAGCTGAACCGAAAGTTTTTTAAGAAAGATTAATGAATAGAAAAATAAGAGAAGAGCTGAGTTGATTTGATTTGATATTAAGCTGAAGTAAACAGGCCCTAATTGCATAGCCAAAAAAAATTAGTACTTTAACCACACAATCTTTTTAATTTCATCCACTGCTGAGAAGTGAGGCCTACACATTTCACATAGCATAATTGAAGCAAATAACGGTGCATCCATACCTGATCCTTGAAACCACGAGAAAGCATCTCATCAGCCTCATCCAGGACAAACATTTTAATGTCATCAGCACGCAGAGATTTTCTACGCAACATGTCAAAGACACGACCAGGGGTACCAACAACCACATGTACTCCTGCACCAAGGATTCTTTGATCCTCACGGACACTGGTTCCACCAACACATGCATGGACCTTAACCCCTAAGTAATCACCAAGGGCCCGCATAACCTTCTCGATTTGTTGGGCAAGCTCCCTAGTTGGAGCAAGGACAAGAGCTTGGCATTCCAACAATTCATAATCTAGCTGCTGAAGGATTCCGGAGCAGAAAGTGGCAGTCTTGCCAGTACCAGATTGAGCTTGCTGGATCACATCAAGACCCTTACAGAAGGGAACGATTCCCCTTTGTTGAATAGCAGAAGGTTTCTCAAAACCTTATAACAACCACATAACCCAATTAATATTTGGCATAATAAACGCCAAAATACAACAAAAAAAAATTATAATCACAACATTACCATAAGCATAGATTCCTCTAAGAAGGTTCTCTTTCAAACCCATCTTATCAAAGCTATCGTGAACCTCATCATATGAAGTAAAGAATTCCCCTTCCTCGCCGAGCCTACATCATTGAAACAAAAGAAGTCACGAAAAAGAAGCTACATTTCATCCACATAATAAGCAATAAGCTAGTAGAAATATAACTATGAAAACTAAATATGCAGTCTCTAAGACCACAACAAAAATTAAGGAGCAGGAGCGACATACAATTCATTCATTTTTGTGTCAAATTGACGAGCATCAAACTGGGAACCTTCGGGAGCAGCGCCTGCCATGACTGCATTGTAAAACCAAAACATGTTAATACACATCAAATGAAGCAAACTTATTATACAATCAAACAAAATTCAAAATGCCACCAATCATCATACAATCAACGCAACTATAAACAACAATATCGTGTTAAGGATATATTAGCCAGTCCGGATGATTCGACTTTCAAAGAAGATAATACACACAACGCCCCGAAATAATTTTGTCCGAATCAAAGCAAAGAACTTGTCTTTGCAAAACAGTAGCGATTCTATTAATCAGTTCAATAAAGAGCCTACATAATTTGAGTTATTTGTCTATAGTATATCACATCCCTACCTAAAATCTTGTCATATATTTCGGTTAATGCGGCGCAAAGATCAATTTCATTACAACAATAATTTAGCCATCACAAGGTAATATAACATTCATAATCAATTAACTTATACAAGAAAATCATGTATCATTAAACTAAGCTATAATTATACAAAAACATGACATAAACAAAATTTCTAATTCAACATCACATAAAAAAACAAAGATAAATCTAATAATCAACAACAAAATTACAAATCACAAAATCGCATCCAAAACAATTCAATCACTAATTAATTAACATAAAGACTGATACTTTAACCAAAATTACACTAAAAGATCCAAACTTTCAATCAACTACAACATAAAAACCACGAATTCACCTCAAAAAAGGAAAACAAAATCGATCACAAAAGTATTTAACGATTAGAACAACAAAATCATAAAAAAAAAATCAGATCTGAAAACAACAGATCTCACCAAAACAAATACAGCAATAAATCTGCAAAATAATAAAAACCCAAATATTTGACAAACACGAATTACAACAACAGATAAATTAATTGAGGTAGAGAATTGAAAATTAAAAATCAAATAAAAACAAATAAAACTTACTTGAAAATGAGGTATATTGAAAGAGAGAAGAAGGCGAGAGTGCGAAAAAGTTTGCGCAAGGGTTAGGGTTAGAGCGAACTCTAACCGGATCTGAGGAGAGAGAAAGGAAGAGAGAGAAAGTTATGGCTTTTGCGGAACTTTAAAAGGGGGAGGCTAATTCTTTAGGGTTTTGCCGTTTAGGGTTTTTTTTTGTTAAAAAAAAAAAAATCGGAGCACAATAATAAAATAAGCATGCAATGATATACTCCGTACACAAAGTTTTATATACACTCGATGTATACTAATTAATTTATAATGGTTTTAAATTACACTTTGTTTTACATTTTAGTTAACATAAAATTAGTTTATTAAATTTGAGTTACCTAAAAAGCAGTTGAAGTAATTGTGCACTTACTTGCTTTCTATATTATATATACCAAATTCTAATGAATAAATATATTTATAATATAAAAGTAATATATTCAAAATATTCAATTAAATTTCAATAATTTTAAAGTTACCAAAAAAAATTATTCTAGCTACCAAGAAACTGGTTCAACTTGGCCGTTACACGATAATTTTATTGTACACTAGATGTATGCAATATCTATTATACTCCGCATTATTATACTACTACAACAACAAAAATCACTAAGGGCATGTTTACTACTTAAAATCAGTTCAGTTTAGCTCCAATCAGCTCACTTCAATTTAGTTCAGCTCATCACTTTTTAAAAACCATAACAAAAATTTCCAATTCAGTTCAACTCCAATTAATTCAATTCAATTCGATTTAGTTTAATACAGTTCAGTTCACTTTGATTCAATTTAGCTAAAGTGACACAGGTCTTAACTCCAAATTTCATCACATGTTTTTTTTCCTTCCTATTTTTTACGCTTTTAGATATGGCTATTAAATCTTAGATTATAAATCAATATATTACTACTTTTGTATCATAATAGTCGTAGCAAAAATGGTTGCAAGTATTCCAAGTCAATTTTTTTCTATCAAAATTACATATATAACCTCAATCCAAATAACCACCACCAGCACCCGAAATCCTTAACCACCAACACTACTTGCCTGCCAGCACCCGGTGATAAGTTGATATTTTATATGTATTTTACCCCCGATCCTGGTTGATTCTTAGCTCTAATACGGCTCTTTTGAGCCATTTCTACTAACTTTTGCTATTTCGAGTGTTTGTTGTGCTTTTTATTAGATTTTACAGGAATCGATGATTTATCGTTGTTTTCCGAGCCTTTTGAAACACTTGAAGAAGTTAGTGAAGAGTTGAAGTTATTTGGGAAGCTAAACCGAAGACTAGAAGTGTTAAAACGAAGAATTAAAGAGGAAATTAAGGAAGAACGAGCAAAAACCGAAAACGAGGCAAAACAAGCCACTCGCCCGGGTCGAGGCTGTGTGCCCGGGTGAGGGCTGCACGCCCGGGTGGCCCGGGCGGGTGGCTTTGAAGGCCCAAAATCACGCGTTTTTCCTTTTCCTCCTAATTAGTCATTTACGCCTTTTTAGACTTGGGAAATCCTAGTTTACTCTAAAATTCTCTCAAAAGTGTAAAACTCTATTCACTCATTCAATCAATAATATTCAGGTTCTATTTTATTCTCAATTCTTGTTCTTAGTTATGTTTATTATTATTTTCAATTTATGTTCTTAATTTTTATAGTTTTATGTTTAGATTTAATTTTCTTGATTATTGTTAGATTTGTTTAGTTTAATCATGTTTAGTATTTTAATTACTTTTATTGTTTTAGTTTCTGTTTCTTTAACTATGAATGAGTAGTTCCTTTTCTAGGACTAGGGGATCCATGGACTAATTGGTGATGTTTTGCTCATAATTATTAGTTTAACTATTAATTTGCTTGAATTCTTATTGTCAATTACTATTGCTTTCAATTAAATACTGGCCAAGTTTAGTTGTTAGTTTGATATTGTTGAAATCGATGCCGAGAGGTAAGATTACCACAATTAGATCATAAGGGCAATAGGCAAAACGAGTCTAAGTGAGCAAGAGTCATTATAGGAGTTTTGAAGGGGACTAGATTCGATAGAATTAGTGGACCTTAATTTAAGGAAATTGATAATATAATTAATTATTTGTGTGCAAATTCACTGGTTAATCTGTGGTGAACCGATGTCCTAGGTTTAGTTATCAATTAATTCTCTTAATCAATTTAGCTCTAATTCTAGTTAATTTCTTAGTCACAATCGTCACTCAAAGGCCCTTTACACGGTTTAGACTTTTTAGAACTAATAGGTTTAATTGCTTCCCCCCTGTGGATTCGATCCCTACTTCCCTAGCTATATTAGTTAGATGGTTAGGTTTATTTTTGATAGGTGTGCGATAGCCTCATCACCCGGCTACCAACTAAAAACCACCAACACCACTTGCCAATACCCAAAACGACAACTTCTCAACACCCAAATCGACAACCACCAACAACACCTGCTAACACCCTAATTCCTTAAGTAATCGACACACAATCGAACGGTGTACTCATGCAAGGGTGTTTAATCGATCCGATCCGATCCAGGAAGTCGAATATCTGACTTTTTCGGATCACCTATAATGTGATTTGAATCTGATCCCATTGAAGTTGGATATCCGATTCAAATTATCCAAAAAATGTCGGATCGGATAATCAAACTCTCCGTGATTCAACAATATTTTATTAAAATAAGAGGCTAATTTGGAAATTAAACCAAAACTACTAAATACAACGAAATAATCTGACATGATCCGAGTGATCCAATCCAAAATCCGAGTGATATGATATGGCCGATTCGATTTGAGAAACAATTTTTTTTATGTTTTCGGATACTTAGAATGCCTGAAAATTTAGAAAACTTGATCTAAATCCAATCCGAAAACTGCCGAATATCCGATCACAAATATTTGAAATTAAAATTTAATTATCCAATTTGTTCAGTTCGGATTTTTTTAGCCCTCCTAAGTGTACCTAATAATCTAATCACCACCTGACTAACCAGCACCATCGGGTCAATTGAACAAATCCAAACAAAACAACTACAATTTGAACGAATCGCAACTAATACGAAACAAATCGAATCACATCACTAGCAAAACAAAAAAAAAAAAAAAATCAAACCTCCAACTCGAAACAAATCCCTAATTTAAAAACAAATTCAAAACCCAAATTCGAACGACAAATGAGGTGTTGATACTGTCGACGAGAGAAACGAAAGGGTGAAGATGGTGGTGATAGTTTCTGCAAAGATGATGGTGGTGGCGAATAGCTTGGCAGTGGTAAACTGGTTAACAATGATGATGGTGGTTGATTTGAGTAGTGGCTAATGGTGGCGATGAAATATTTTGGTGGGAATGATTAGAAAAAAACAATTAGATTAGATTAATGACTAATTTCTAAATGTTATGTTTTATTGTTGATAATCATTTATTCGAATATAATAAAAATAAGGGTACAAAGGTCATTCGTCCTTAAAAAAAATAAAAAAAAAAAAATTACAAAGTTACCTTTGGGTCATACAAGGTTCCAAGATTGTTATGGGGGTTGATTCGAATATAAGACGGTTTCGATATGGGGCAAAGAGTCAGTTTGATAATAGTTTAGAAATTCTTTATACTCTATTAAGCTAAACATGTTTTATAGGTTGAAACCGAATGCGTAGTCATCCTCAATACTTGGTAAAAAGATAAGGCAAAAAAGTGACAGGTCCCAATATAGTCCTCTAGGAGCCAAAAACAGAGACTATTAATCACATATTTCAGAGTTTTTTGGATCTTAAAAAAAAAAAAAAAGTTACATTGTTAACCTCGGGTCATACAAGGAACCCTAGGACTATTATTAGGGGTTGATTTGATCATAAGTCAATCCCTAGATAAGGCAATAGACTAATTTTACAATAGTTTAGAAATCCTCTATAAAGGAACAAAACAAGGTTTCAGAGCTTGAAATTGGGCATGAAGCTTCTCGAGGTTATCTCAAGTACTAGGTAGAAAGAAAAGGGCCGAAAAGATACAGGTCCCAAATTTGAGCCGAAAACGAAGGCTATATTCGTAGTTTTTAGGGAATTTGGTATCCCGTAAAAAAGAATTTGCCAAAAGTTTTACAAGCTTACCCCTAGGTCATACAGGGCCCTAAGACCGTTGTTAGGGGTTAATTCAATCATAAGAGTGTTCAAAGATTGTGCGAAAGAGCGATTTATTTGACAATAATTTAGAAATCCTTCGTGCTATATTACGCTACACATGTTTTAAAAGCTGAAATCAAGTATGGAATCTCCCGAAGTTATCCAAAGTACTTGTTAGAAAGAAAGGGAGAAAAGGAGACAAGTCCCAAAACAACCCTTGGGGAGCTAAAAAAAAGGATATTATTCACGGTTATCAGAGGTTTTTGGGTCATGGAAGAATAAACGCCAAAATTTTTATAATGTTTCTGTTGGGTTATACAGAGCCGAGACTATTATTAAGGGTTATATCAATCATAAGACCGTCTTGAGATGGCCGATAGACCAATATGATAAATTGACAACAATTAATAAATCTTCTTTAAAGGGAGCAAAACAAGCTAGGTTTTGGAGGCTAAAACTGAATGTGGAGCTTCCAGGGGTTATCCTAATTGTGTGGTAAAAAGATAGGGCAAAAAAGAGAAGTCCCAAAACACCATCCTAAAAGACGAAGAGTATTATTTACAATTTTCAAGGAATTTCGGGCCCCTGGAAAACAAATTGCCAAAAGCTTTACAAGGTTATCCTTGGGTTATACAGGGCCCCGTAACTATTAATAGAGGTTGATTTGATCATAAGACTGTCTCGAGATAGGGCTAAAGGTTGTTTGACAATAGTTTATAAATCTATCGGAAAGGGAACAAAATAAGGTTTCAGTGACTGAAACCAAATGTGGAGCCTCATGAGGTTATATTAAGTACTTGGTAAAAAAGATAGGATGAAAAGGAGACAGATCCCAAAACGAAAGCCATTATCCACAATTTTAAGAGATACAGGGTTTCGCAATAAAATTTGACGAAAAATTTCAGGGGTTACCCTTGGGTCATACAGGGCACCGAGACTGGTATTAGGGGATTGTGCGATCATAAGGATGTTTCGAGATAGGGATGAAAGGCCGATTGGAAAATATTTTATAAATCATCTGTAAAGGGAAAAAAAGTTTTAAAGGCTAAAACTAGACGTGGAGTCTTCAGGGATTATTTTAAGTAATTAGTAGAAAAATAGGGTGAAAAAGTGACAAGTCACTAAACAACCCATTGGGAGCCGAAAATGGAAACTAATATTAATAGTCTTTTGGAGATTTTGGCTCTTGGATAAAATTTGCCAAAAAATTTACAAAGTTACCCTTTGGTCATATAGGGCCCCGAGACAATTATTAGGGGTTGATTCAATTATAAGATGGTCTTGGGATAGGGAAGACCTATTCGACAATAGTTTAAAGGACAGTGTGACTATAATTCACAAATTTTCCGTAATCGAAACAAAATAAGGTTTAGAGGCTGAACCCAAACTTGGAGCCTCTCAGGGCTATTGATGAGGCTGTCGCACACCTATCAAAAATAAACCAAACGACACTAACTAATGTAGCTAGGGAAGTAAGGATCGAATCCTCAGGGAAGCAATTGAACTCTATTAGTTCTAAAAAGCTTAAACCGTACAAAGGGCCTTGGTTGAGAAATGTTGATTAACTAAATGACTACTAATTAACTACTAATCAATTACGGGAAAATGACGAAGATTAAAACCAATAAATGAAGCCTAGGGTCATTCGGGTCATCAAGAACAACTAATGGATTCACTAACAAAGACGTTCAATCTCACAATTATCGTCAAATTAGGGCTCACTAATTCTCTCGAATCTAGACTCCCTCGAAACTCATCTAGCGGCTCTCGCTCATGCCTAGACTAATTCCGCCTATTATTCAGTGGTCTTATTGTGGTATTTTTACCTCTCGGCATCAAATTCAACAATTACCAAAATTACAACTAAATCTGCGCACAATTCAATTGTAAACGAAAAACCCAATAATAGGAAGTTGACTACTAATCGCGGAATTGAAACAATCTAATTTAGTTAGTCCATTAATTAGTCAAGGTTTTCCTAACCCTAGAAATTTGACTACTCACTCATAAACACGAAAATTAAAGCAAACATAATCATAAAGTTCATAATTGAATTCATGAAGTAATTAATAATTAAACTAATTAACATCAACAATTAACTAAATTAATTAGACTAAAGAAACTAAAAAGCATAAATTAAACTAAGTAAAAAGAATAAAAGTAAAAGAATTACCAAATTGAAGAACAAATCGAAGAACATGAATTGAATTGAAAATTATTGTTAAGAACAAAAACCCTAATTCCCCAAATTAATTTGAGAGAGAAAAAGTGCTTAAAGTAAAACCTAAAAGTCTAATTCTAAATTATGAAAGGCATAAGGTTGTTTTGCCTAGAAAGTCGTGCCTTTAGTAACCAAAATTGGGCTTACAAAGTCAAAGTACGAAGAAAATAGAAGAAAAATAAAAATCTCGGAAAACGTCTGATGCGGGCGCATAGGAGATTTATGCGCCCGCATCAACCTCCCAGAACGTCCCTTCAGGTGAATTCTTCTTTAAATGCAGGCGCATGTCATTTTTATGCGGCCGCATAGAGACCTCAGAAGCTTTTTTTTTCTTTTCTTCTTATTTCTTCATGATTTCTTCAAGACTTGTTTCCATAGCTTTTTGGCACGCACTCCCGTGCATCTTTCATTCTTATCCCATCCAAGCTTTCCGGCTTCGTTCCGAACCTCGATTTCCGTGCTCCTGAAATTACAAAACACACCAAAACCGAGCATAACAACCGCAAGCAATAGAATCAAACTAAAAAGCTCTAAAATTGCCGGAAATCAATCAAACTTGACGAAACACTTCAAATTAGCTAAAGAACACCAAATGAGCTAAAATCAAGCCAGAATAACAACCGTTAGGCATAAAACTTGCCCGAAACAAGGGGGAAAAACACAATAAAAACCGCACATATCAAATTCCCCCAAGCCAAGCCTTTGCTCGTCCCGAGCAAAGATAACGAAATGACTTTCACCCCATAAAAACATATGCATCACAACTCAAGGATCCTTCCGAGTTTACTAAGATCAAAGCAAGTCAAATGCTACACATTCCTAAGCAAAAGTCAAACAAAGCCAACCAAGCAAGTTTAATGAATCGATGACTAGAATAGCTCATGGGTTTGTTCACCCCACCCAATTGGCATCTAACTGTAGCTCCCCCTCTCACCACCCACCATAAGAAATTGGAATGCAAATGCAATAGTGTTTGAATGCAAGTTTTGAGGAACCCAAATCCACATCTCACACCTCATGCAAGTGTTTAAGGCTATACACTCAATCCTAAAGTCGACTCGAAATGCAATTAATACTCTATGACCTTGCCAAAGGGCTCTTCCACAATCAACCAAAGCATGCACATGAAGATCAAAGAGGACTTTATAAGCTTGTAATGTAAGGCTAGGGTGAAGGGTAAGATAAATTTGGGATAATGTGGCTGAAAATGCGGGGTATACGCATATAAAACATCGGAGACTCACCAACACATCATACAATAACATCAATGTCTCCCATCATCCAATTCCAACCGAATCAAACCAAACTTTTCAATTTTCATTCACTTCACACCTTTATTTTCATTCAAAGCACAAATATAAACCGAATTCAAGCTTTTCATTCATCTACTTCAATTTCAACTTGTTTTTCTCTTTTTTTTTTCAATTCTTTTTTTCTTCCTTCTTTCTTTTTTTTTTTTTCAATTTCATTTTAGTTTCACGACTCTTAATAGTTAGCCATTAAGACCAAACCATCACACGTACATAACTGGACTCCAAATCACATTTAGAAACTAACACATTGTGTTTTAAAACACAATTCCAGTCATTGGTACGCAGAGCCTTAATGTGAAACTTATAGAACCTCCTGTACATCAAAAATCCACAATTTTACCAAATCCTCCAAATACACTGATAAGTATATTTTATGCTTATATTTTACCCCCTTTTCTGGTTTATTTTAACTCTAACCTATGCTCTTCGGAGCTATTTTGGCTAACATTTGGTTGTATGGAGTTGTTTGTGCTTGTTAGTGACTTTTTGCTGGATTTCGGTGTTTTTGCATTGATTCCAAGGCAATCATATGAGTTACAACTAGATACTAGAAGCCATGGGTTAGAATTGAAGTAATCAGGAAGCTATGATGAAGCCTGGAGTAACTAGAAGACGAGCCAACTTGATTTAGGCGAAAAAGTCATTTCGCCCGGGCAGTCGGGCGGAATTTACTTAGCATTTTTCAAGAAGATAGGGGCGAAAACACTGATCGCGCCCGATCGGGCGGATTTCGCCCGGGCGGTCGGGCGGATTGCTTCCAAGGCCAAAATCACTCGTTTTGTGAGCCCGATTGGTCGGGCGGATTGTCCGGAGCCCGTTTTTCACTCCTTTTGACCCGAGCATTGTATTTTTTATATAAATAGTGTTTGTGTTAGGTTTTTTCAACACATTACATTACATTAGAGACTAGATTAGAAATTATTTTATCTCATTAGGATTTATCATTCAGTTTCTCTCTAGAACTTACTTTTGTTAAAACTCAATCATTCATTCAATACAATTGCAATTTCAGGTTCTTCTTTATTTTCTTCTCTTGTTTTTATTAGTTTAATTATTTCCTTAGTTTTAATTGTTAGTAGTATTTTAATTTTAGATCTTGTTTTTGTTTTAGTTTTTGCTTTTAAGTTATTTTTGTTCTTGTTAATTAGTTTAATTGTTGTAGTCATGTTTTCAGTTCCAGTTCTTATGATTAAATTAATTCCTTTAGTTTCTATTATGCGTGAGTAGTTCCCTCTCTAGGATTAGGGGATCCATGGATTGATTTTGATGCTTGTTCTTAATTGTTAGTTTGGTTATTAATGTACTTGAATTCCTGTTGTCAATTTTTATTGCTTTCAGTTAAATACTGGCCAGGTTTAATTGTTAGTTTGATATTGTTGAAATCGATGCCGAGAGGTAAGATTACCACAATTAGATCATAAGGACAATAGGCAAAACGAGTCTAAGTGAGCGAGAGCCATTAGAGGAGTTTTGAAGGGGACTAGATTCGAGAGAATTAGTGGACCTTAATTCAAGGAAATTGATAATCTAATTAATTAATTGTGTGCAATTCATTTGTTAATCTATGGTGAACCGAGTTTGTCGAGACTTAGTCAATAGTTTTTTCCCCTTAATCAACTTCAGTTCTAGTTTAGTTAGCGTTGTGGTTTAATTCGACATTCAAGGCCCTTACCAAGTTTAGACTTTTTAGAACTAATAGGTTTAATTGCTTCTGTGGATTCGATCCCTACTTCCTAGCTATATAGTAGAGTGGTTAGGTTTATTTTTGATTGTGGCGATAGCCTCATCATACACCATCACACACACAAACCACAACAAACCACAATATGACCCCCAAGCCAAGCTTGGGCATACAATATGGATCAAAACACCATGGCCAAAAAGGGTTGTAATGCGGGTTAAATTTTGTGAGGGAATAAGGCTTAAGAAAACACAGGTCAAGGGAAAAAATGTTCAGCATGAAAATCCTAATAAGTGTCTGAGCTCTAACAACAATTGAATGCCTCTTATCATGCGCAACATGCAACAAAAACCTCAATTAAAGTTATAAAGTCCAAAGGCAAACCCAAGATCATAAATGCACCAGGAACTAAGCACACATGAAAAGAATACAATTTAATGTAACCTATAAGGTTAACGTGGATCAAATCCTCCCGCTAACACAGTTCAAGTCCAAGACCCAAGCAAGGTTAGACAGAGTTGACAAGTACAAGGAATGCTAGCAATTTAAGACTAACTCATGCCCGGCAAATCACACAAGTAAACTCATCCGAATACAAGAATCATGAAGTTTCAAAAAGATTTAAGAAAATGGGTAAATGAAAAGTCAAATCAACGAAAAACCGGGACGAGCAACTAGCCAATCACAATAAGAAATCTCTTTTTAAAGCTGAACTACATTAAACTAAGAAAGTAGTACATTTTTTTTGGTTACATGTAAACTCCCGGCCTTAAGGGACGGTACAAACCATGTAACAGTCCTACAAAAGCAGTAAAAACTACAATAGAAAGCAATAAAACCTATACTAAGAAAGCAAATAAAACATACCTCCCCCAAGCCGGACTCAACAATGTCCTCAGTGCTGAAGGGAGTAAAGTAAGAGGGAAAAGAGACGGTGGAGGGGTTTAGGGAGTCATAGGGGTATAAAATGATATATATGGGTAAGAGGAAGAAGTTGTGCAAGAAAAAGAAAGAGGCATGGGCGGTAAATGCCATTACATGTAGCATACACGGATTGAGATTTGACCACCTCACGCTGTTTCGATCATATATAACAAAGTATAATTTGGATTAATCTGATTCCTGCTTCATTGGAAATTAGACTCATAGAGCTTTCCAACGGTAGGTCATACGTCTCATGGAACGTCCTAGAGAAAAAGTTACGACCGTTTCAAAATGATGTTCTTGGCAGATGCGGGCGGGAAAAAAAATCTGGAATTCTAGAGGTCTGATGCGGGCGCATAAACTTCCCATGCGCCCGCATCAACCATCTTCACTAAATTTTCTGGAATTCTGGGGGTCAGATGCGGGCGCATAAAACCCCCATGCGTCCGCATCTACCCTGTTTCACCCCGAACACTTTGTTTTCTTTTCTTTGACACTTAATAAATTTTCACTTTCTCTTTTTCACCCACCTTGACCTTGACTTAGACTTAGACCTCGGAATTCTACCGAAAACCCCTAGTTACTCAATTACCCCTTAAAGCACACAAAAACACACGAACACAACTAACTAAAAATTACGAAAAATAAACTGAAACACACAGAAAGAGTTAAAAAGGGATAGAAAGCTCGGGTTGCCTCCCGAGAAGCGCTTGTTTAGGGTCATTAGCTTGACCATGTTACCTCATAGCTCATGGAGGATCGAAGAGTGAACGTGAACCCCATTTAGTTAGGCAATCAAAGCAATTCGGAGTTATTGGTTGCTCAAATGCTTCACGTTCCTTGTTAAATACCTCATCATTTGTCGTATTCACATTACAAGCATGAGAAGATTGTTTTCGAGGTTTCCGGCGTTTCTTGGGACGGGATTTCCTTTTCTTTTGATCCTGGCATAACTTGTTATTAACACTATATTCATCACCTGCAATAGAATCCAAACACAAAGGAGCCTCCCGAAGATCCTTATTAGGGGATCGAGGCAAGTCATTAAGAACAATTTCATTAAGAGTATAAATTGCATGACACGATTGTTCTATCATAGGACTTTTCAATGCACTATCAAGGTTGAAGGTAACCTTGTGATCACCTACAGAAAGAGTCAAATTTCCATTCTTAACATCAATAACAGCTCCTGCAGTATTTAAGAATGGTCTACCTAGAATAATAGGGATGTGTGCATCCTCCTCCATATCCAACACTACAAAATCAACAGGAACAAAGAATTTCCCGACTCTCACAGGGACATCCTCTAAAATACCTTTAGGGTATTTCACTGTCCTATCTGCCATCTACAAGGTGATGTTAGTAACCTTTAAAGCACCCATATCAAGCTTTTTACAAATAGATAACAGCATAACACTAACACTAGCTCCTAAATCACATAATGCTTTGTCAATAAACAGAGGGCCAATGTTACAGGGAATAGAAAAACTTCCTGGGTCCTTTAGTTTCGGTGGTGACTTGTTTTGCAATATGGCACTGCACTCCTCCGTGAGTGCTACGGTCTCCACCACACTCAACTCACGTTTCCTGCTCAAAATGTCTTTCAAAAATTTAGTATAAGTAGGAATTTGAGTTATCAAATCAGTAAATGGAACAGTAACTTGCAAATTCTTAACAATAGCTAAAAATTTACTGAAGTGGTTATCGTTCTTACTCCTGGTCACCCTGTTCGGAAAGGGCAACCTAACCTGTGGCTTCGAGATAGTATCAATCGATGTGTCATCTACCTTCTCTTTAGGTGCTTCAGTCTCCTTAATAGAAACTGTCTCTAAATCTTCAATCACCACATCACTGGTCTTCTTAGCTCCATCTGAAACATCAGAATTAACATCATCAGTAGGCATTTTCGGGCCTTCATAAGCATCTCCACTCCTCAAGGTAATGGCATTGACATGGTCCCTAGGGGGATTCTGTGATGCCGGTGATACTGGGGGTGTAGGTTGTGATGGAAGGTGGTCTGGTTGCCTTTGAGCAGTTGATTGCGCAATCTGAGCTATCTGAGTTTCCAAGTGCTTGTTATGAGCCTGCATCGCCTCCATATTTTTCTGCATTTGCAACATCATATTCTTCAACTCCGAGATTTCTCCACTAGGTTGAGGTGGCATTGGCGGTGCTGATAGTGGTGGCCTGCTGAAACCTGGTGGGTGTGGTGGTACATATCTCTGCATCTGCTGGGGTGCCTGCTGAGGTGGCATAGCTTGCTGAGGATTCTGGACATTGCTGTTGTTCTTGTAAGAAAAGTATGGGTGATCCTTCCAGCCCGGATTGTATGTATTAGAATATGGATTGTTTTTGTAGGCTTGAAAGGCACATACTTGTTCTACTGAACTAGTACAAGACTGGGAATTATGACCGAAAGAACCACATGAATCACAGAAAGGATCAGTGCATCCCGAAAGTGCAGCTACAGGTGATGGTGGAGGAGCTGTGGTACCAATCTTGTCGAGCTTTTGACTTATGGCATTGATCTGTGCAGCTAAACTCTCATACTTATCATCAACTACATGTTTCCGACCCTTCTTGGAATGCCCTATAAAGTTACCAAACTGTGAATTATGAGTGGCAATTTCATCAATCAATTCATATGCAGCGTTGACTTCTTGGTTCATAAATCGACCATTAGCAGCAGAATCTAGCAAAGCCCTACTCTCATTACCCAACCCATTGTAGAATGATTGAACTAGGAACCATTTCTCAAGCCCATGATGAGGACACATTCTCAATAACTCCTTAAACCGTTCCCAAGCATCATATAGTGACTCATCTGTCTCCTGATTGAAGTTAGTAATTTGGCTCCTCAATAAAGCAGTTCTCTGTGGTGGGTAGTACTTCCTCTGAAAAGCAAGAGCTAACTCCTCCCAACAATTAATGGTAGCCATATTGAGATCATTCAACCAGGTTCTAGCCTTGTCTTTTAACGTAAACGGAAACATTCGCCTTCTGATGTAGTCCTTAGAGACATTCATTTGCTTGATAGTATCACAGTATTGAAGGAAATTCTGTAAGTGTAA
>PYUH01001216.1:157085-174705 GCA_016808085.1 Suaeda aralocaspica | reverse complement strand
CGACATACAAATTAAACAATAATGTTGTAAAAAAAAAATCAAACAGAACAAAAAAAATAACAAGAACAAAAAAGAATAACAAAACGTAAAAAAAAAAAATAATAAGAATCATGAGTTTGCGGCAAGATCTGCAACAAGAAACATCAGGGCTCTTCAAAACAACTACAAAACCCGTAGACAGGAAGGCAGTGTTCACAGGAAAGATTAAGCAAGAACGCGTGGTAGCAACCAAAAGCTGCAAACACGTAGCACCAAAAATTACATCCGTGACCTACGTGCATGGACATATTGCTATAAGGTCAACTACCAACCAAGAATGCCGCGTGAAACAACACCAAAGGTAAACCACACCAAACAGTCCAATCAAGCGTCATCAAGCAAACAAACATAGTACAAGCCTACATAAACTAGTGAGTTTATCTCAGGTCACTAGAACACACGGGTCAGCAAACCCATTCAAGAAAAACAACAAAGAAAAACCTACTACGAATTACGAATATGCCAAATCAAGCGAGAATAAACCGGGATAACAAACAAACAAGCCGATCCACATCCCCTACCGAACCCAAATCAAAATGACCAAAAAGTAGCAAACATGGCGAAGAAAGGTGTACAGAAGAGGTTCGGAAATCATTGCCTACTAACCAGGACAAGGGGGCCTCCCTACAATGCCCACACGGGCCGCCGCGTTACAAAGGCGGAACGTCAAGACACCCCTAAGAGGAGGGGCCAGGCCCGC
Organism: Suaeda aralocaspica; assembly: GCA_016808085.1. Lineage (NCBI taxonomy): Eukaryota > Viridiplantae > Streptophyta > Magnoliopsida > Caryophyllales > Amaranthaceae > Suaeda > Suaeda aralocaspica. Next base: position 173,966 of record PYUH01001216.1, on the reverse strand, counting down.
CAGCAGGCAGGCACCCCCAAAAAAAAAAAAAACCCCCCCCCCCCACCCCAAGGCTCTGACCAACGTGTGACTCCATAAAAGGCGTCGAGCAGCGGGCAAAGGTAAGTTGATTGAAGGGAAAGTAAGAAGGAAAGGTGCAGGAGGAAGCACAGACCGTCTCGAAGTGAGGAGGGCAGAACCCGGCGAGTGGAAACCAAGACCCCTGGGCGCTGACGCAGCAAGCAGCAAAACCAACGAGGCGAGAAAACAGACACTGACGAGGTCAAAAGGCCCTCAGGCGTAGGGACGGAAGAGGAAGGGTGGAGGGGAGGCGCAACACGAGGCACTGCAGGACCAGAGGTGCCCGAAGGCCAATATCAAGGCAAGGGGGGTCTCGCGACAAGACCATCTTGACAAAAACCGAGACAAAGAGAGAACGCAAAAGAATGACCACGTGCCATGGGATATCAGGACGGCGGAGACAAGCAACTGCAACGAATACAGCCCAACAGATAGAAATCGTACTAGGAAATAGGAGCTAGGGGAGGTAGGATGGGGTGACACAGGGAGAAGGGGAAAGTGCAGGATTTTGTGACTGGGGAAAGGAGGGAAAAGGCAAGGAGGAGGACTGGCCGGGAAAGAGAGGAAACCACCAATCAAAACACCGCTGACTAGCAGAACGGCGGGCTAAGAAGACGCTGAGGTGACACATAGGGGGTTGGCGGGACATCAACCGGGGACAAGCAGGGGAGGCAGGGACGTAAATCGCGTCCCCGCAAACTCAGGGGAGAAAACGATCAAAGGTCGGGAGAAGGAGGAACTGGGGTGTATGAGGACAACAGCGCAGTCACGCAACACAGAGCGAAAAACGGAAAAGGGGGGTGGCCACAAGGAGAATATGAACTCACAGGTCGATTAACGCACCATGAGAGTCCAGTAGGGGCTAATAGAGTACGTAGGGAAGGGCAACGAACATGAAGGGCAAAGATAAACAGCAATGCTGCTAAGGCCGCAACAAGAAATGCTGGCACAAGTCACCACCAAGAAAATGGGCGGGTCATTGAACAAAACTACAGACGAAATACAACAGACCGACACGTGTCCACCACACAAGCCCAGGGGTGGGCGTGGGCGACGAAGACCAAACGCAGAACGGGAAACCAACGGTAGACAAGCAGAGAAAGCGAGCAGAAACGAAACGACTAGGCACAATTCGTGCGGCCACTTGTACTAGATGTAACATATAACGCAACCACGCTGGCCCCAGCATGGTTATCACAAAAACGAAACCCGCGGCGCAGCCGAACTGCAAGTGTTAAGATTTAAGGACAATAAGGAGGACAAATCGTTGATTGACAAAGTCAGAGGTTACAGAGAACGAGCCACTGAAAAGACCCCTTGGTGAGATCTGAGCAAACCTAAAAGTTAGGACAATATTAGAGATCTATAGAGTACCGACGATCATCTCTGATCTGCCTAGAAAGTTTTAAAGTCATAAACGAAGAACACGACATGCAAACAGAGGCGCAAGAACCACCGCATGTACACAAATCACACTCGCAAGACTACGAGATAGGTTAAATAGTGCTGTAACAAGACAAATAAAATTACACGCAAAAAAAACGCCGGAAATGTACAATAGGCAACAACTGAACACGCAGACACAAAAAACATGAGTGACTTAATGACAGGCGTAGGATGTGAATTAACTATCACACAACTCAAATGGAGACAGGTCGGTCCAACAACCAGTACACATAACATTACATAACCAAAAGTCCACGTGAAAGAGAGATCCCACGCAACCTTTCAATCAACACTACCACATAAAAAACCGCACGAAATCCCCAGCCCCAATCACAGAAACGTGAACGCCCCCTAATCCGCCCAGATCACACCATCAAGGTTTTCCCTGAAAACCGATAGTTTTAACGTTAGTATCGCGCACCCCCCCGGGCACCAACATCCCTCACCACCACCACCCAATCAGCATCTTCCCCCACCCCCTCTCTGTCCCAGAGTAACTGGCCCCACCCCAACACGCCTACCGGCCCGAACCCGCCCCCTCAAATCTTTCCACCCTCGCCTCCACCCAGCGCCACGTAATTTGACAAACACTAATTACCAACAACATCATAAATTAATTGAGTGTAAGAATTGAAAATTATCAAAAATCAAATAACAAACCATAAATAACAACCTTACTTGAAACTCGAGTATATTGAAAGAGAGAAGCAAGTCGATGACGATGCGGAAAAAAGTCTTGCGCAACGCGGCTTTATTTTTTAGACCGAAGCTTCTATACCGCGATCTGTGGAGAGAGAACGAGATGAGAGAAAGTTATGGCTTTGGCTGGAACCTTAAACCCTGGGGGAGCCTAATCTCTTTAGGGTTTTGGCCGTTTATGTTTTTTCTTTTGTTAAACAAATAAAAAAAAAAATCGGAGCACAATAAAAAATAAAGCATTCCAATGATATACGCCGTACACAGTTTTTTATAGACACCCGATGTATACTAATTAATTTAAGTGGTTTTTTCAAAAATTAACACGCTTGGTTTTTACATTTTATTAACATAAAATTCAGTTTTTAAATTTTGAGCTTACCTAAAAAGCCTTTGAAGTAATTGTGCACTCTTACTTGCTTTCCTATGTTATATACCAAATTCCCTAATGACTAATTATTTATAATTCAATTAATATATTCAAAATACTCAATAAATTTCACTAATTTTAAATGTTACCCAAATCTCAAAAAAAATTATTCTCTAGCTACCAAGAAAACTTGCGTTCAACTTGCCGTTTACAATACACGATAATCTTTTATTGTAACACCTAATGTTATGCCAATACTCTATTATAACTCCGCTTATATAATACTACTACAACAACAAAAATCCACTAAGGGATGTTTACTATTCAAATCATTTCAGTTTAGGCTCCAATCAGCTCCCTTCATCTTAGTTCAGAACTCATCACTATCTGTTAAAAAACCATAACAAAAATTTCAATTCAGTTCAACTCCATTAATCCTCAACTTCATTCGATTTTAGTTTAATACAGTTCAAGTTTTCACTTTGATTCAATCTTTAGCTAAAGTGACACGCAAACCGGTCTTACTTCCAAATTTCTCGACATGTTTGTTTTCTCTGTCCCTATTTCTTTTTACGCTTTGTAGATATGGCATATTACTCTTAGATCATAATCATATATTACCTACTCTTTGTATATCATATATCGTAGCAAATGGTTGCAAGTATCCCAGTCAATTTTTTTTCTAATCAAAATTACACATATGAACCTCAATCCAAATAACCACCACCAGCACCAAAAAACCCCCAAATCCTTACCACCAACACTACTTGCCCTGCCAGCACCCTGTGATAGTGATACTTTTAATATGTAGTTAGCTTATACTTTTAACCCTACCCGTCCTCGGTTCGATTCTTAGACTCTAATACCGGCTCGTTGAGCATTTCTACTAACTTTTGCTATTTCGAGTGTTTTTGTTGTGCTTTTTATATATATTTTACAGGAATCCGATATTTTTCGTTGTTTTCCGGCCGAACTTTGAAAACCCCTTGAACGAAGTTAGTGAACGAGTTTGAAGTATTCTGGGAAGCTACAAAACCGAACGAGAAGTGTTAAAACGAATAATAAAGAGGATTAAGGAAGAACGCCGAGCCAAAACCTGAAAACGAGGCCACAAGCCACTCGCTCGCCCTCCGGGTCGAGGCTGTGTGCCCCGCGGTAAGGGCTGCACGCCCGGGTGGCCCGGGCGGGTGCTTTGAAGGCCCAAAACTCACGCGTTTTTCCTTTTCCTCCTATTAGTCATTTAACGCCTTTTAGACTGGGCAAATCCTAGTTGTCCTCTAAAATCTCCTCAACGTGTCAAACCTATTCACAATCTCTCAATCAATAATATTCAGGTTCTATTTTATTCTCAATTCTTGTTCTTTAGTTATTGTCTTATTATCGATTTTTCAATTCTATGTTCTTCCTTTTTTCTCGTTTTTATGTTTTCGGCTTTCCTTTTCTTTGTTTTGTTCGCTTTTGTTTCGTTTCACTCCTGTTCGTCTTTTCCTTTACTTTTCTTGTTTTCGTTTCTTCTGTTTCTGTTCCCTCTGCCCTGCGTTCTTTTCCCTTCCCTAATTTCTCCGGCCCGGTGGCTCACTCGGCCTGCCTTGGTGCTTTCTTCTGCTCATACTTCTTGCGTTCTCACTCTTCATTTGCATTGCCTTCCTTCTTGTGTCCTATCCTCTTTATCTCTTCACCTTCCCTCCTTGCCCTTTCCGTTGTTTCGTTTTCTCTTGTTTCCCCTCGCTGCGAGAGGTAAGAGTTACCACAATTAGATCATAGAGCCAATCAGGCAAAACCGAGTCTAAGTGAGCAAGATTCATTATAGAGTTTTGAAGGCGACCTAGACTTCGAAGAATTAGTGGGACCCATTAATTTACGGAAATTCGATTAAAAAAATTATATTTTGTCAAATTCACTGAGTTAATCTGTGGTGAACCGATGTCCTAGGTTTAGTTATCAATTATATTCTCTTTAATCAATTTAGCTCTAAATTCTGTTAATTTCTTATGATCACAATCGTCATCAAGCCCTTTACAGCACGGTTTAGACCTTTTTAGAACTAATACGGTTTGAAATTGCTGTCCGGCCCCTGTGTAGTCGATCCCTACTCTCCGCAGCTATGATTATTTAGATGTGTGAGGTTTATTTTGCTACGGTGGCGATAGCCTCATCACCCCCGGTAAAACCAACTAAAACAACCACCAACAACCACTTGCCAATGAAACCCAAACCAACTTCTCATCACAACACCCTAAATCGACACCACCACCACACACCGCTGCTAACAGCCCCTAAGTCTCTAAGTAATACGACACCAATCGAACCGTGTAACTCCATCAAGTGCTGTTTAATAAATATAACTAAATAATCGATCCGATCACGCATCCACGGAAAGTCCTATATATCCTGACTTTTTTCTCATCACCCTATAATGTGATTTGAATCTGTCCCATTGAATTGGATATCCTATCAAATTATCCAAAAAATGTCGGATCGAAATCAAACTCCCGTGCATCGCAAAGTATGTTATTAAAATAAGAGCTAATTTGGAACATTAAACCAAAACCTAAACCTAATACAGCAACCGAATACTCTGACATGATCTCGAGTGATCAATCAAAATCCGGTGATGAGTATGGTCCGATTCGATATTTGCGAGGAAACATTTGTTTTATTTTTCGGATACTTAGAAGCGCTTCAGAAAATTAGAAAACTTGATCTAAATCCAATCCGTAAAACTCTGCCGCATATCCGATCCAAATATTATGAAATTAAAATTTAGTAGCCAATTTGTTCCGTTCGGTATTTTTTTAGTAGCCCTCCTAACTGTTACCTAAGTAATCTAACTCACCACCACCTGACTACCACACCATCGTGGTCAATTGAACAATCCTCACCAACAAAACAACGCTACAAGTTTGACACGAATCGCCAACGTAATCGAACAAATCGAATCACATCTCACTAGCAAAAAAACACAAAAAAAAAAAAAAAAAATCACCCTCCAACTTCGCAAACCAAATCCCTGATTTTAAAACAACTTCAAAAACCCAAATGCTAACGACAACTGAGGTGTTGATACTGTCGACGAGAGAACGAACGGGTTTGAGAATGGTGGTGAATAGTTTCTTGCAAGAGGATGGTGGTGGCGAATGAGCTTGGGCATGGTACAACTGGCTAAATGATATGGTGGTTGTTTTTGAGTAAGTGGCTAATGTTGGCGATAAGGATTTTTGGTCTGGAATGCCATTAGAAAAAAACAATTATGTTAGATTAATGACTATAGTTCTAATGTGTATGGTTTTAATTGTTGATAATCCATTTATTCGTAATATCATAAAAATAAGGGTACAAAGTTCCTTCGGTCCTTAAAAAAATAAAAAAAAAAAAATTACAAAGTTCCGCTTGGGGTTCAAAACCGAAGTTCCAGATTGTTTGTGGGGGATTCGAATATAAGACGGTTTTCGTATGGGGCAAGAGCAGTTTGATATTAGTTTGAGAAATCTTCTTTAGTACCCTTTAAGGTCTAAACATGTTTTTAATAGGTTGAACCGAATCCGTAGTCAGCCTCAAATACTTGGTACAAATATCGAGAAGCAAAAGTGCAGGCTCCAATATCGTTCCTACTAGTAGCCAAAAACAGAACTTGTTAATCAACATATTTCAGAGTTTGTTTGGATCTGTAAAAAAAAAAAAAAAAAGTTACAGTTGTTAACCCGGGTGCATACAAGGACCCTAGGACTATTATTTAGGGGTTGATTTGATCATAACGGCATCTCCCTCCTAAAGCATAAGGCCAATAGAACTAATTTTACAAATAGTTCTAGAAATCCTCTATCAAAGGGAACAAAACAAGGTTTGCGATAGCTGAATTAGTGCATGAAGCTATCTCTCGACGGTGTATCTCAATGGTACTAATGGTAGAAAGAAAAGGCCTGAAAGATACATGTCCCAAATTTGAGGCCGACAACGAAGGCTATATGTCGTAAGGTTTTTAGGCAATTTGGGATCCCGTAAAACCGACTTTGCCAAAAGTTTTTCAAGCCATTACCCCTAGGCTCAACAGGGCCCTAAGACCGTTGTTTAGGGGTTAATTCAATCATAAGATGTTCAAGATTTGCTGAAAGAGCGATTTATTTGCATATTTAGAAATCCTTCGTGCTATATACGCCTACACACATTTTAAAAGCTGAAATCAAGTCATGGAATCTCTCCCAATTAACTCCAAGATTACTTGTTAGAAAAAGGAGAAAAGAGACAAGTCCCAAACACCCTTGGGACTAAAAAAAAGGATATTATTCACGGTTATCAGAGTTTTTTAGGGTCTCTGGGAAAACAAACGCCAAAATTTTATAATGTTTCTGTTGGGTTATACAGAGCCGAGACTATTAATTCAAGGTTATATCAATCAAAAAGACCGTCTTGAGATGCCGATAGACAATATGATAATTGACAACAATTAATTAATCTTCTTTAAGGGGCAAAACAAGCTAGGTTTGTGAGGCTAAAACTGAATGTGGAGCTTCCGGGGTTTACTCCTAATTGTGTGGTAAAAATAGGGCAAAAAGAGAAGTCCCAAAACACCCCCTAAAAGACGAAGAGTATTATTTACAATTTTTCCAAGGAATTTTCGGGCCCCTGGAAAACAAATTGCCAAACGCTTTACAAGGTTATCCTTGGGTTATACGGGCCCCTAACTATTAATAGAGGTTATTTGATCATAAAGACTGTCTCTAGTAGAGGGCTAAAGTTGTTTTAACAATAGTTTTATACTCTACTTATCGGAAAGGACAAAATAAGGTTTCAGTGACTGAAACCAAGTGGAGCCTCATGAGGTTATATTAAGTACTTGGTAAAAAGATAGGATGAAAAGGAGACAGATCCAAACGAAAGCCATTATCCCACATTTTAAAGAGATACGGGTTTCGCAATAAAATTTGACAGAAAATTTCAGGGGTTACCCTTGGTCCTATCAGTGCACCAGACTGGTATTAGGGGATGTGTGCGATCATAAGGAGGTTTCGAGATAGGGATGAAAGGCCGATTGGAAAATATTTTAAATCACTGTAAAGGAAAAAAAAAGTTTAAAGGCTAAAACTAGAACGTGGAGTCTTCAGGGATTATTTTAAGTAATTAGTAGAAAAATAAGGGTGAAAAAGTGACAAGGTCACTAAAACAACCCCTGGATTGGCGAGCCGAAATGGCAACTACTATTAATAGTCTTTTGGGAGATTTTGGCTCTTGGATAAAATTTGCCAAAAAATTTACAAAGTTACCCTTTGGTCATATAGGGCCCCGACAATTATTAGGGGTTGATTCAATTATAAGATGGTCTTGGGATAGGGAAGACCTATTCGGACAATTAGTTTTAAAGGACAGTGTGACTATAATTCACAATTTTATTTCCGTAATCGAACAAATATAGGTTTAGAGGCTGAACCCAAACTTGGAGCCTCTCAAGGGCTATTGATGAGCTGTCGCACACCTATCAAAAATAAACAAACGACCCTCACTAATGTACTGGGAAGTAAGGATCGAATCCTCAGGGAAGCATTGAACTCATTTGTTCTAAAAAACTTAAACCGTACAAAGGCCTGGTTGAGAAATGTTGTATTAACTAAATGACTACTAATTAACTACTATCAATTCACTCGGAAAATGACGAAGATTAAAAAACCTATAATGAAGCCTAGGGTCATTCGGTCATCAAGAACACTAAGGCATTTCACTACACTAAAGGACGTTCATCTCACACAATCTCACATTACGTCAAATTAAGGGCTCATATTCTCCTCGAATCTAGAACTCCCTCGAACTCATCTAGCCGGCTCTCGCTCATGCCTAACTAATTCCTCCTATTATTCAGTGGTCTTATTGTGGGTATTTCTAACCTCTCAGCATCAAATTCACAATTACCAAAATTACAACTAAGTCTGCGCACAATTCATTGTAAACGAAAAACCAATAATGGAAGTTGACTACTAATCGCGAATTGAAACAATCTAATTTAGTTAGTCCATTACTTAGTCAAGGTTTTCCTCAACCCTGAAATTTGACTACTCACCTCATAACACGAAATTAAAGCAACATATCATAAGTTCATAATTGATTCATGAAGTAATTAATAATTAACTAATTAACTCTAAACAATTAACTAAATTAATTAGACTAAGAAACTAAAAAGCATAAATTAACTAAGTAAAAAGAATAACGTAAAAAGAATTACCAAATTGAAGAACAAATCGAAGAACTGAATTGAATTGAAAATTATTGTTAAGAACCAAAAACCCTAATTTCCCCAAATTAATTTGAGAGAGAAAAAGTGCTAAAGTAAAACCTAAAAGTCTAATTCTAAATTATGAAGGCATAAGGTTTTTGTTTTGCCTAGAAAGTCGTGCCTTTAGTAACCAAAATTGGTCTTACAAAGTCAAGTACAAAAAAATAGAACAAAAATAAAAATCATCGGAAAACCGTCTGATGCGGGCGCATAGGAGATTTATGCGCCCGCATCAACCTCCCCAGAACGTCCCTTCAGGTGAATTCTTCTTTAAAGGCAGCGCATGTCATTTTTTATGTCGGCGGCATAGAGACCTTCAGAAGCTTTTTTTTTCTTTTCTCTTTCTTCTTATTTCTTCATATTTCGTTCATTTCTTCAAGACTTGTTTCCATAGCTTTTTGGCACCGCACTGCCCGTGCATCTTTCATTCTTATCCCATCCAAGCTTTCCGGCTTCGTTCCGACCCTCGATTTCCGTGCTCCGAAATTACAAAACACACCAAAACCGAGCATAACAACCGCAAGCAATAGATCAAACTAAAAACGCTAAAATTGCTGAAATCATCAACTTGACAAAACCCACTTCAAATTCGCTAAGAACCCCAAATGAGCTAAAATCAAGCCATAATAACAACCGTTAGGCATAAAACTGGCCCGAAACAAGGGGGAAAAACACAATAAAAACCCGCACATATTCAAATTCCCCCCCCAAGCCAAGCCTTTGCTCTTCCCCGAGCAAAGATACGAAATGACTTTTCACACCCCATAAAACCTATGCACTCACAACTCAAGGATCCTTCCGAGTTTACTAAGATCAAAGCAAGTCAATGCTACAACTTCCTAAGCAAAAGTCAACAAGCCAAACCACGCCAAGTTGATAAGAATCGATGACTAGAATAGCTCATGGGTTTGTCACCCACACAATTGAGCATCTAACATGTAGCTCACCCCCTCACCACCCAACCATAAGAAATGGAATGCAAATGCAATAGTGTTTGAATGCAAGTTTTTGATGACCCAAATCCACATCTCACAAACACCTCATGCAAGTGTTTAAGGCTATACACTCAATCCCTAAGGTCGTCTCGAAATGCAATTAATACTCTATGACGCTTGCCAAAGGCTCTCTCCCACAATCAACCAAGCATGCACATGAAGATCAAGAGGACTTTATAAGCTTGTAATGTAAGGCTCGGTGAAGGGTAAGATAATTTGGGATAATGTTGGCTGAAAATGGCGGGGTATACGCATATAAAAACATCGGAGACTCACCAACACACATCATACAATACTATCCAATATCTCCCATCATCCCAATTCCAACCCGAATCAAACCAAACTTTAAATTTTCCATTCACTTCACACCTTTATTTTCATTCAAAGCACAAATATAAACCGAATTCAAGCTTTCATTCATCTACCGTCAATTTCAACTTGTTTTTCTCTCTTTTTTTTTTCATTCTCTTTTTTCTTCCTCCTTCTTCCTTTTTTTTTTTTTCAATTTCATTTTATTTTCACGACTCTTATAGTTAGCCATTAAGACCAAACCATCACACGTACATACTGAGCTGACCCAAATCCACATTTAGAAACTAACACATTGTGTTTTAAAACACAATTTCCAGTCATTGGTACGCAAGCCTTAATGTGAAACTTATCGAACCTCCTGTACACAAAAATCCCCAATTTTAACCACATCCTCCAAATACACTCGATAATATATTTATGCTTATATTTTACCCCCCCTTTTCGGTTTTATTTTAACTCTAACCTATGCCTTCGTGCAGGAGCTATTTTGGGCTAACATTTGGTTGTATGGAGTTTTGTTTGTGCTTGTTATTGACTTTTTGCTGGATTTCGGTGTTTTTGCATTGATTCCAGGCAATCATATGAGTTACAACTAGATACTAGAAGCCATGGTTAGAATTGAAGTAATCAGGGAATCTATGATGAAGCCTGGAGTACTAGAAGACGAGCCAACTTGATTTAGGCGAAAAAGTCATTCTTTCGCCACCGGGCAGTCGGAGCGGAATTTACTTAGCATTTTTCAAGAAATAGGGGCGAAAACACTGATCGCGCCCGATCGGGCGGATTTTTCGCCCCGGGGCGGTCGGGCGCAGGTTGCTTCCAAGCGCCAAATCACACTCGTTTTTGAGCCCGATTGTTTCGGGCGATTTGTCCGTTGATCCCCCGTTTTTTCCACTCCTTTTGACCCCGAGCATTGTATTTTTTTATATAATAGTGTTTGTGTTAGGTTTTTCTATTTCAAACACATACATTCCAAATTAGAGACTATATTAGAAATTTTTATCTCATTAGGATTTAATCATTCAGTTTCTCTCTCTGAACTTACTTTGTTAAAACTCAATTCATTCATTCAATACAATTGCAATTTCAGGTTCCTTCTTTATTTCTTCTCTTGTTTTTAATTATTTAATTACTTTCCCTTAGTTTTAATTGTTAGTAGTATTTTAACTTTTAGATCTTGTTTTTGTTTTAGTTTTGTTTGCTTTTATAAGTTTTTTTTTGTTCTTGTTAATTAGTTTCAAATTTGTTTCGTAGTCATGTTTCCTGTTCCAGTTCTTGATTAAATTATTCCTTTATTTCTATTATGCGTGAGTAGTTTCCCTCTCTAGGATTAGGGGATCCATGGGATTGATTTTGATGCTTGTTCTTAATGTTAGTTTTTGGTATTAATGTACTTGAATTCCTTTTGTCAATTTTTATTGCTTTCAGTTAATATACTACTGCCCAGGTTTTAATTGTTAGTTTTGATGATTGTTGAAATCGATGCCGAGAGGTAGAGATCTAACCACAATTAGAATCATAAGGACAGTTGCAAAACGAGTCTAGTGAGCGAGAGCCATTAGAGAGTTTTGAAGGGGACTAGATTCGAGAGAATTAGATGGACCTTAATTCAAGGAAATTGATAATCTAATTAATTAATTGTGTGCAAATTTCATTTGTTAATCTATGGTGAACCGATGTCCTAGACTTAGTCATAGATTTTCTTCCCCTTAATCAACTCTGTTCTAGTTTTAGTTACGTTTGAAGTCTTAATCGACATTCAAGGCCCTTTCACATATTACAAAAACATGGTTTAACTTTTTCTGTACGAACTGAATAGTTCTTTAAATTGCTCGCCTCCCTGTGGATTTCGATCCTACTATCCTCCCTACCTATATTGTTGATGTTAGTTCCATTTTTGATAGGTTGCGATCCCCATCATACACCATCACACAACACAACCACAACAACCACAATTATGACTCCCCCAAGCCAAGCTTGGGCATACAATATGTCATCAAACACCATGGCCAAAAAAGGGTTGTAATGCGGTTAAATTTTGTGTGAGGGAAATGGCTTAGAAAACCACAGGATCAAGGGAAAAAATGTTCAGCCATGAAAATCCTAATAATGTGTCTGAAAGCTCTAACAACAATTGAATGCCTCTTATCACAGCGCAACATGCAAACAAAACCTCAATTAAAAGTTACTAAAGTCCAAAGGCAAACCCAAGATCATAAATGCACCAGGAACTAAGCACACATGAAAAGAATACAATTTAATGTAACCTTAAGGTTAAAAGTGGCTCAAACTCCTCCCGCTAAACACAGTTCAAGTCCCAAGACCCAACCAAGGTTAGACAGAGTTGACAAGTACAAGGAATGCTACAATTTAAGACTAACTCATTGCCCGGCAAACCACACAAGTAACTCATCCGATACAAAATCAGGAAGTTTCAAAAGATTTAAGAAAATGGTAAATGAAAAGTCAAATCAACGAAAAAACCGGGACGAGCAACTAGCCCAATCTACAATAAGAACCTCTTTTTTAAAGCTGAACTACATTAAACTAAGAATAGTACATTTTTTTTTGGTTACATGTACACTCCCGGGCCTTAAGGGACCGGTACAAACCATGTAACAGTCCTACAAAAGCAGTAAAAACTACAATAGAAAGCATAAAACCTATACTATGAAAGCAAATAAACATACCTCCCCAAGCCGGACTCAACAATGTCCTCAGTGCTTGAGGGAGTAAAAGTAAGAGGGAAAAGAGAAACGGTGGAGGGTTTAGGGATCATAGGGTTATAAAATGATATATATGGGTATAGGAAGAAGTTGTGCAAGAAAAAAAAGAGCATCGGGCGGTAATGCCATTACATGTAGCATCCACGGATTGAATTTGACCACCCTCACGCTGTTTCGATCATATATAACACAAGATAATTTTGGATTAATCTGATTCCTCCTGCTTCATTGGACAATTAGACTCATAGAGCTTTCCAACGGTAGGTCATACGTCTCAATGAACGTCCTAGAGAAAAAGTTCGACCTGTGTTCAAACTGATGTTCCTTGGCAGATGCGGGCGGGAAAAAAAAATCTGGAATTCTAGAGGTCTGATGCGGGCGCATAAACTTTCCCACTGCGCCCGCATCAACCATCTTCCACTAAATTTTCTGGAATTCGGGGGTCAGATTCCGGCGCATAAAACCCCCCATGCGTCCGCATCTAACCCTTGTTTCATCACACCCTTCCGAACACTTTGTTTTCTTTTCTTTGACACTTAATAAATTTCTTCACTGTTCTCTTTTTCACTCACACCCACCTTGACCTTGACTTAGACTTAGACCGCGGAATTCTACCGCAAACCCCTAGTTACTCAATGACCCCAACAAACAATATAAAAAGCCACAAACACCAACACTAACAAACTTAACTAAATTACTACAACAACAAACTAACCACAGAAAGAGTTAAAAAGGGATAGAAAGCTCGGGTTGCCTCCCGAGAAGCGCTTCGTCTTGTAGGGTCATTACTTGACCATGTTACCACATAGCTCTCATTGGAGGATCCAAGAGTGAACGTGAACCCCATTTAGTTTAGGCAATCAAAGCAATTCGAGTTATATTGGTTCTCAAATGCTTCACGTTCCTTGTTAAAATACCTCATCATTTGTCGTATTCCACATTACAAGCCATGAGAAGATTGGTTTTCCGAGGTTTTCCGGCGTTTCTTGGGACGGGATTTCCTTTTCTTTTGATCCTGGCATAACTTGTTATTAACACTATATGCATCCCCTGCATAGAATCCAAACACAAAGGAGCCTCCCGGATCCTTTTAGGGATCGAGGCAAGTCATTAAGAACAATTTCATTAAGAGTATAAATTGCATTGAACCGATTGTTCTATCATAGACACTTTTCAATGCTATCAAGGTTGAAGGTAACCTTGTGATCAACCGACAGAAAGTCAAATTTCCATTCTTAACATCAATAACAGCTCCTGCAGTATTTAGAATGGTCTACCTCAGAATAATAGGGATGTGTGCATCCCTCCTCCATATTCCAACCACTACAAATCACAGGAACAAAGAATTTCCTTCCCGACTCTCACAGGAACATCCTCTAAATAACCCTTAGGGTATTTCACTGTCCTATCTGCACATCTTCACAGGTATGTTAGAAACCTTTAAAGCACCCATATCAAGCTTTTTACAAAATATAAACAGCATAACCACTAACACTAGCTCCTAAATCACATAATGCTTTGTCAAAACAGAAGGCCAATGTTACAGGGAATAGAAAAACTTCCTGGGTCCTTTAGTTTCGGTGGTGACTTTTTTGCAATATGCCACTGCCGCACTCCTCCGTGAGTGCACGGTCCTCCACCACACTCAACTCACTTTCCTTCTGCTCAAAATGTCTTTCAAAAATTAGTATAAGTAGTAATTTGAGTTATCAAATCAGTAATGGATAGTAACTTGCAAATTCTTAACAATAGCTAAAAATTTACTGAAGTGGTTATCGTTCTTACTCCTGGTCAACCCTGTTCGGAAAGGGCAACCTAGCCTTGGCTTTCGGATAGTATCAATCGATGTGTCATCTACCTTCTCTTAGGTGCTTCAGTCTCCTTAATAGAACTGTCTCTAAATCTTCATCTCACCACATCACTGGTCTTCTTACTCCATCCTTGAAACATCAGAATTAACATCATCAGTAGGCATTTTCGGGCCTTCAAACATCTCCACTCCTCAAGTATGGCATTTGACATGTCCCTAGGGGATTCCTGTGAATGCCGGTGATACTGTGGGTGTAGGTGGTGATGGAACGTGGTCTGGGTTGCCTTTGAGCAGTTGATTGCGCAATCTAGCTATCTGAGTTTCCACAGTGCTTGTTATGAGCCTTCGCATCGCCTCCATATTTTTCTCTGCATTTGCAACATCATATTCTTCAGCCTTCCGAGACTGCCTTCGCTTTCTCCACTAGGTTTGAGGTGGCATTGGCGGTGCTGATAGTGGTGGCCTACTGAACCCTGGTGGGTGTGGTGGTACATATCTCGCCCTCTGCTGGGGTGCCTGCTGAGGTGGCATAGCTTGCTGAGATTCTGTGAACGTTGCTTTGTTCTTGTAAGAAAAGTATATGGTTGATCCTTTCCAGCCTCCAGCCCGGATTGTATGTATTAGAAAATTGGATTGTTCTTGTAGGCTTGAAAGGCGCATACTTTGGCTCTACTGAACTAGTGCATGACTGGAACTATGACGCGAATGAACCACAAGATATCCCATCAAAGGATCACGTTGCACTCCCGAAGTTGCAGCTACAGTGACGGGTGGGAGGAGCTGTGGTACCAATCTTTCTTCGAGCTTTTGACTTATGGCATTGATCTGTGCAGCTAAACTCTCATACTTATCATCAACTACCATGTTTCCGACCCTTCTTGGAATGCCTATAAGTTACCACAACTGTTAATTATGATTGGCAATTTCATCAATCAGTTCATATGCATCGCTTGACTATTCTTGGTTCATAAATAAATCGACCATTAGCAGCAGAATCTAACAAAGCCCTCTCTCATTACACCTAACCCCCATGTAAGAATGACTGAACTAGAAACCATTTCTCAGCCCTGATGAGGACACATTCTCAATAACTCCTTAAACCGTTCCAGCATCATATAGTGACTCATCTGTCTCCTGATTGAAGTTAGTAATTTGGCTCCTCAATAAAGCAGTTCTCTGTGGTGGGTAGTACTCTCTCTTCCTCTGAAAGCAAGAGCTAACTCCTCCCAACAATTAATGGTAGCCATATTGAGATCATTCAACCCCAGGTTCTCATAGCCTTGTCCTTTTAACGTAAATGGAAACATTCGCGCTTCTGATGTAGTCCTTAGAGACGTTCATATTGCTTGATAGTATCACGAATTGAAGGAAATTCTGTAAGTGTAAGTTCGGATCCTCCTCTCAATGTCCCTGAAAACTGATTTCGTTCACCATATTCACAAGAGAGACCGGTTTTCAATTCAAAATTAGCAGCATCGTATCAGGTGAATAACCTCCATGACCATTGACTCCCGTATGAA
This sequence comes from Suaeda aralocaspica, assembly GCA_016808085.1. Classification (NCBI taxonomy): domain Eukaryota; kingdom Viridiplantae; phylum Streptophyta; class Magnoliopsida; order Caryophyllales; family Amaranthaceae; genus Suaeda; species Suaeda aralocaspica. The sequence goes on along the minus strand of PYUH01001216.1, from coordinate 157,769 downwards.
CAGGCTATCGCACACCTATCAAAGTAAACCAAACGACACTAACTAATGTAGCTAGGGTAGTAAGATCGAATCCTCAGGGAAGCAGTTAAACTCTATAGTTCTAAAAAGCTTAAAACTGTGTAAAGATCCTTGGTCGAGAAGTATTGACTAGCTAACTGACTATTGACTAATTACTAACTATTACTTGAAATGACGAAGGATTAACCAATAACTAAGCCTAGGGTCATTCGGGTCACCAAGAACAACTAATGGATTTACTAACAAAGACCGTTCAATCTCACAACTATCGTCAAAATTAGGGCTCCACTAATTCTCTCTGAATCCTCAGACTCCCTCGAACTCATCATAGCGGCTCTCGCTCATGCTAGACTATTTTTCGCCTATTTTCGTGGTCTTAATGTGGTATTTTTACCTCGCTCGGCATCAACATTCACAATTACCATGAATTACAACTAAATCCTGCGCACAATTCATTGTAAACAAGAAACCAATAATAGGAAATTGACTACTAGTTATGGGATTGAAACAACCTAATTTAATTAGTCCATTGATTGATCAAGGTTTCCCAACCCTATAATTAACGACTACCTCACACTCACTCATAATTATGAAAATTAAAACAAGAATAGTTGTAAAAACCCTAATTGAATTCATGAAGTAATGAACAACTAAACTAATTAACAT
>PYUH01001216.1:117081-148418 GCA_016808085.1 Suaeda aralocaspica | reverse complement strand
ATACTCGCTCGGGCTCAGGGAAGATGAAAGTATCAGGCTCGTGGTCGTTTTGCATAAACCTATGAACCTGCACACAATAGAAACTCCGAGCAAAGATAAGAAATAAAGAACTGAATAGTTCTTTGAGACTAAGAAAAATAAAAATAAAACAGTATAAACCCGACTAATAGAATTAAAAATTGCCTCCCCGGCAACGGCGCCAAAATTTGATGAGGCTGTCGCACACCTATCAAAAATAAACCAAACGACACTAACTAATGTAGCAAGGGAAGTAAGGATCGAATCCTCAGGGAAGCAATTGAACTCTATTAGTTCTAAAAAGCTTAAACCGTACAAAGGGCCTTGGTTGAGAAATGTTGATTAACTAAATGACTACTAATTAACTACTAATCAATTACGGGAAAATGACGAAGATTAAAACCAATAAATGAAGCCTAGGGTCATTCGGGTCACCAAGAACAACTAATGGATTCATAACAAAGACGTTCAATCTCACAATTATCGTCAAATTAGTGCTCACTAATTCTCTCGAATCTAGACTCCCTCGAAACTCATCTAGCGGCTCTCGCTCATGCCTAGACTAATTCCGCCTATCATTCAGTGGTCTTATTGTGGTATTTTTACCTCTCGGCATCAAATTCAACAATTACCAAAATTACAACTAAATCTGCGCACAATTCAATTGTAAACGAAAAACCCAATAATAGAAAGTTGACTACTAATCGCGGAATTGAAACAATCTAATTTAGTTAGTCCATTAATTAGTCAAGGTTTCCCTAACCCTAGAAATTTGACTACTCACTCATGAACACGAAAATTAAAGCAAACATAATCATAAAGTTCATAATTGAATTCATGAAGTAATTAATAATTAAACTAATTAACATCAACAATTAACTAAATTAATTAGACTAAAGAAACTAAAAAGCATAAATTAAACTAAGTAAAAAGAATAAAAGTAAAAGAATTACCAAATTGAAGAACAAATCGAAGAAATTGAATTGAATTGAAAATTATTGTTAGGAACAAAAACCCTAATTCCCCAAATTAATTTGAGAGAGAAAAAGTGCTTAAAGTAAAACCTAAATGTCTAATTCTAAATTATGAAAGGCATAAGGTTGTTTTGCCTAGAAAGTCGTGCCTTTAGTACCCAAAATTGGGCTTACAAAGTCAAAGTACGAAGAAAATAGAAGAAAAATAAAAATCTCGGAAAACGGCTGATGCGGGCGCATAGGAGATTTATGCGCCCGCATCAACCTCCCAGAACGTCCCTTCAGGTGAATTCTTCTTTAAATGCGGGCGCATGTCATTTTTATGCGGCCGCATAGAGACCTCAGAAGCTTATTTTTTTCTTTTCTTCTTATTTCTTTATGATTTCTTCAAGACTTGTTTCCATAGCTTTTTGGCACGCACTCCCGTGCATCTTTCATTCTTATCCCGTCCAAGCTTTCCGGCTTCGTTCCGAACCTCGGTTTCCGTGCTCCTGAAATTACAAAACACACCAAAACCGAGCATAACAACCGCAAGCGATAGAATCAAACTAAAAAGCTCTAAAATTGCCAGAAATCAATCAAACTTGACGAAACACTTCAAATTAGCTAAAGAACATCAAATGAGCTAAAATCAAGCCAGAATAACAACCGTTAGGCATAAAACTTGCCCGAAACAAGGGGGAAAAACACAATAAAAACCGCACATATCAGCTATCTTGATTACTTGGTGGAAAAATAATACGAAAAAGTGGCGGGTCCCAAAATGACCGTTTTCCAAAAAGAAATGGATTTCCGAAATAATCTGATTATAAGCAATTTTATAATTAAAATTGTTATTTCTCTATATTCATTGGTGACATCAAATGTTCGTTTTTGATGATTTTAGTCGGTTTTGATTAACCAATATGAAGTATTGAAAAATATTTATTGCAAAATTCTAATTTTGATTTTTGATCCCTGCATTGTACGGGTATTATAGTACGTAGTTAATCTATCTTCTTCTGTGTTTTATATATTAACCATTGTGTAGTTTGACATGTGTCAAGTTTGTAACGGTTATTTCACCTAATGTTTTTGACCTTTTGTTAAATTTACGAGGTACACTTAAGGTGGACATGGCCGAGTTGGCACACGAGCAGCACCAGGACTGCATGCCACGCCCACCAAAAACTCGGTTCCAACATGGTGATCATAAGGTGGGCCGCGGATGTGCCATGAACATTGTTTGAAGAAAAAGAGCCCAACTCGATGGTCATGAACAATTCAACTATTCAAGTAGAGGCTTATCAAGCTAACCTGTTGTGTTAGACTCTAAATGAACAATTCATGAATAGGTTTTGACTAAAACTCATTAATTATCTGATAAACATTTGGAATCTGCATAACCACCATTGATATTGCTATATGAGCTTGAAAATGAATATACTACTTATACTACTATATGCCTGCCAAAAATATATATACATATACTACTATTATGAAAATATACTCCCTCCAGTTTGCAATTATTTGTTACTTGTATAAACTTACTGAATTGCAATTTGCGAAGATTGCAAGATCGATAAAAGATGTGATTAGACTCACTTGTAACCTCAGGATTCAAGTTTGGCTCACAGGCTGGTAACCAAGATGCAGAAATGTAGAAATACAAGCAAAATCGATGACAAAACAAGTACATTAAAGCTTGTCTCAAAGATCCTACAAAAATTTAAACTGGGCATCCACAACAAGGTTTAGTGATGTTCCCAGAATAGAGAAAGGGGTAGTAATAAGAGTGACTAATTGTAAACTATCAACCGATAAATAATAATCATCCATTGAACAACACATTGCCCAAATTGAATTTTTACTAAATGGACAGACAAAACAGCTTTCCTTCCCTAAAAACATAAACGAAATAGCTCCAGGTTATCAGATGAGATCAGCAACGTTAGCAGGGAGCTCCTCAACAGTGACATTGTAGAATTTCTGAATATCAAAGAGCATCTTTTCGTCATCAGTGGTAACAAAATTGATTGCAACACCCTTCCTGCCAAAACGTCCACTTCGACCTATCCTGTGAAGGTAGTTCTCAGGTTGAGTTGGCAAGTCATAGTTGATAACCAACGAAACTTGCTGCACGTCAATACCACGAGCAAGAAGGTCAGTGGTAATAAGAACACGGGATGAACCAGAACGGAATTCACGCATAATGATGTCTCTAGTGTTCTGATCCATGTCTCCGTGGGTGGCAGAGACGGTATGATCACGAGCTCTCATTTGGTCGGTCAACCAGTCGACCTTCCTCCTGGTGTTCACAAAGATAACACTTTGGGTGATGGCCAAGGTTTCATACAGATCACAAAGGGTGTCAAGCTTCCAGTCTTCCTTGTCAACATTCACATAAAATTGCTTGATACCCTCAAGAGTGAGCTCATCACGCTTCACAAGAATCCTCACAGGTTTGTTCATGAACTTCCTGGTGATCTCAAGGGCCTCAGGGGGCATGGTTGCAGAGAATACCCCCACCTGGATCTTAGGAGGTAATTGCTGGAATATGTCATAGATCTAATGCCAAAAGAAAAAAAAAAGAAATTAGTACTTATCCAGATTATAGCTTGCACAAAAACATTCTTGAGCATTTCAAAATAGAAGGGTGAAACTTAAGCTAGAAATCTAAAGCCACCGTTCAAAGCTCTCAGCGCGATAGATAAAAGAAAATTTAAGCTAAATCATCAATATTGCTGATGAATGGAAATCTAAAAAATAACAGTTCAGGTAAAATGCTTGGCCAGATGGGCAGGCTAAAACTCCCTTGTTTTCCAATTACAATGTTCCTAATGTTTGATGTTGCATATTCAGGGATTTCATCAAGAATTGTAGAGAAGCATAAAATCTTCCAAGGCTTACCAGCATAGACCTCAACTTTAGAGAAAAATACTCAAAAACACACAGAAAAAAAAAATTCCTGTAATCCAAATACATGGCCATAACCAAAAAATGGTTATAGAAACACTCACACAAACAGGGGAAACATAATCATCGACACAGACTTTCCAATACCTTCAAGGCTGCAAGATTCAGTAGGGTAAAATGAAAACGTTAAATACTTCTATCTCTATACTAATTAAGGAAAATTCAAATTTCTAAAACTAAACCATTTAGTAAAATATAAAAATCCTCAAAACAAGTTTTTTTAACAATAAAAAAAACGGCAGACTGCGGGACAATTCAAACCAAAACTAATAACACAAGTACACAACCTATTGAAAGCACTTCAAGTAAACCTAAAAGAATAATCTTGTTTGAGTGTTCACACCCATACCAGAATGCTGAATAGTTGGGAATACTTTTGCTTTACCATTGCAAGAAAGGCATTTGAAAATTTGAAGCTATACGAATTGCATAGCAAAAAGACTAAAACTGTAACTGTGCAATCTTTCTAATTTCATCCACTGCTGAGAAGTAAGGCCTACATATTTCAGATAGCATAATTGCAAGCAAATAACCATATAACAGGTGCACCCATACCTGATCCTTGAAACCACGAGAAAGCATCTCATCAGCCTCATCCAGAACAAACATTTTGATGTCATCCGCACGCAGAGATTTTCTACGCAACATGTCAAAGACACGACCAGGGGTACCAACAACCACATGTACTCCTGCACCAAGGATTCTTTGATCCTCACGGACACTGGTTCCACCAACACATGCATGGACCTTAACCCCTAAGTAATCACCAAGGGCCCGCATAACCTTCTCAATTTGTTGGGCAAGCTCCCTAGTTGGAGCAAGGACAAGAGCTTGGCATTCCAACAATTCATAATCTAGCTGCTGAAGAATCCCAGAGCAGAAAGTGGCAGTCTTGCCAGTACCAGATTGAGCTTGCTGGATCACATCAAGACCCTTACAGAAGGGAACGATTCCCCTTTGTTGAATAGCAGAAGGTTTCTCAAAACCTGATAACAACCACATTACCCAATTAATAACAGACATAACAAACCCCAAAATACAACAAATAAAATTTTACATTAACAAAATTACCATAAGCATAAATTCCTCTAAGAAGGTTCTCTTTCAAACCCATCTTATCAAAGCTATCATTAACCTCGTCATATGAAGTAAAGTATTCCCCTTCCTCGCCAAGCCTACATCATAGAAAAAGAAGTCAAGAAAAACAAGCTACATTTCATTCACATGATAAGGGATATGCTAATAGAAACAGGTAACTATGAAAACTAAATATGTAATCTCTAAGAATACAACGAAAATTAAGGAGCAGGGGCAACATACAATTCACTCATTTTATTGTCATATTGACGAGTATCAAACTGGGAACCTTCAGAAGCAGCAGCTGCCATGACTGCATTGTAAAACCAGTACGCGTTAATACACATCAAATGAAATAAGCTTATTTACATCACTTTCAAACAGCATTCAACACACCATCAATCACCATACAAGCTTGGTAATATGAACCCTTGCTGAAATCATAGAAATACAACATAACTGAAACAACAATATCGAGTTAAGGATATTTTAGCCAGTTTAAACGATTTTCGCATTCAAAGAAGCGTTTACACACAACGCCCCGGAATTGTTTTGTCCGTCTCCAAACAAAGAACTTATCTTTGGAAAACTGTAGCTGTTTTATAAATCAATTCAACAATGACCCTACTTAATTCGAGTGCTGGGACAATTTTGCCACTACAATCAACTTTTCTATCGAATAACCATACCTAAATACCTAAAATCTTAACATATATTCATATATTTCGATTAACGCGGCGTATAACAACGCGATATTATTATCAATTAACTTATACAAGAATAAAAATCATACATCATTAAGCTAAGTTATCATTATACAATCACATGACATAAACTAAACTTCTAATTCAACATCACATATAAATCAATGATAAATCTAATAATCAACAAAAAAATTACAAATCATAGAATCGCATCAAAAACAATTCAATCACTAATTAACTAACACAAAAGACTGTTACTTTAACAAAGATTACACTAAAAGATCCAAACTTTCATTCAACTACAACACAAAAACCACAAAATCACCCCAAAAAAAAAAAAAAAAAAAAAAAAAAAAAAAAAAAAAAACGATTACACAATTATTTAAACGATTAAAACAAAAAAACCTCATTAAAAAAAATCAGATCTAAAAACAACAGATCTCACCGAAAAAAATACAGCGATAAATCTACAAATTACAAAAAAAAAAAATTGAAACCTAAATTTGTGACGAAAAAACGAAGAACAGCAACAATAGATAGATTGATTGAGCTAGTGAAAAAGAATTAAAAAGAAAATTAAAATCAAGGAAAAACTTACTTGAAAATAAGGTAGATTGAAAAGGAGAAGAAGGCGAGAGTGCGGAAAGTTTGCGCTAGGGTGATCTGAGGAGAGAGAAAGAAAGTTAAGGGTTTTGCGGAACTTTAAAAGTGATAACTGATAATATCACAATATTCACAAATGGGTATTTTGGCAAATTAGTCGATGTTTGTTATCACAACTCACAAAGTTGTGTTAGACGTATAAATTTGCAATTGGCCTTTTAAGTAACAATTTTCCTATTTTAGGTCGGATTGGAAATTCAGAATTATTATTTTTTTTTTTGCTTTGCGGATTGATGCTCAAATTAGAATTTGTTTTAGACCGGATTATGCTCACTCTTAAATTTAGTTGAACGATAGGGAACTGCTTTTCGCCTTTAGATGTAGTGTCTCATCGTCATAATTTTTGTAAACGAAGTTTTAGCATATTGTTTTAAATTGTTTTTAATTTTTTATAATGTTTAGTGTAGATGAAGTATAAATTTCAATTCATGATAATTAGTATTGCGGAGCTCGCTTGATTGTTTTATAGCCATTCTAGTGGACATGTGGGTTGGTGGCGAAAGGCCATTTGATTATAGTTTACAAATCCTCCGTAAAGAAAAAAAACAAGTTTTAGTGGTTGAAACCAAACATGGAGCCTCCCAATGTTATCTTAAGAGCTTGGTAAAAAGGTAGGGTGAAAAAAGACGGGCCTCAAACTTGCCCTAATGGAGCCGAAAATGAAAGCGATAATTCACAGTGTTTAAAGGTTATTAGGTTCCAAAAAAAAAAAAATTAACGAAAAATTTACAGGTATACCACTGTTATTAGGGGTTGATGCAATCATAAGGATGCTCCCGAAAGGGGGTGAAAGGCCGGTTTGATATTAGTTTAGAAATCCTTTATAAAGGGAACAAAATAAGGCTTTAGAGGCTAAAACTGGACGTGGAGTCTCTAATGGTATTCTAAGTATTTGGTAAAAAAAATAGGACGAAAAAGTGAGAGGTCCCAAAACAACTCTTTTGGAACCGAAAATAAAGACTATTATTCATAGTTTCGGGGATTTTGGGTCCCGTATAAGAATTTACTAAAAAATTTACAAGGTTACCCTTTTGGTCATGCATGGCCCTAATACTATTATTAGGGGTTGCTTCGATCATAAGATGGTCCCGAGATGGGGGAAATTTAAGAAAGACTAATTTGACATAGTTTAGAAATACTTCGTAAAGGGAACAAACCTAGGTTTCAGAGGTTGAAATTGAGCATGGAGCTTCTGTGTGCTATTCTAAGTACTTGGTAGGAGTAAAAAAGAAGGGTGAAAAAGAGATGAGTCCCAAAACAACTATCCTCAAGCCAAAAACAAAGGCTACTATGCACAATTTTCATAGTTTTAGATGCAAACTAGTTATTTGACATGGGCGGTGCCCCAGATAACAAATCTAATATAAGTGTGACAATGATTGTACTAAAAATTATGGACTTGTGAGTTAGATCTAAATTATGACTAAATGAGTTGAGAAACCTTGTCAATGAAGGTTCTATTCTAGTATGCAACATTTTTTTCCCCTACCGGACTTAGTTATTTAATTATTTGTTGTTTTAAGTTTACTATTCCCTCCGTTCATTTTATTCTTTACCGTTTCATTTATACACGTTTGCAAATACAAATTTTGTAACTCTTATATCTTTAATTTTGTATTTGTAAAAATTAAAAAAATTGATATTCTAGAAGAATAAATCAAGACGAATCAGACAAGACCTCATATGAATATATTTTTACTTACTTATAAATCACAAACAATGGTCAAACATGATTTGTGAACAGTGCCCAAAGTCAAAACATAAAGAATAAACTAAAACGGAGGGAGTACTAAAACAATATACTGCCTTAGTTACGAAATAAATGCAACGTTTATTTAAAACTGATGTCTGTGATGCAGATCTGTTCTGCTGACTGCAGTTTGCTGTCACAAATCAAACGGAACGATTGTCTAAGTTTCTCAAGAGGGAAACATATTTCCTTAAAATGACAATTTTACCCTTCCCTTCACTAACCTCCAAGGGTGTGAACCTGGCCAGGAAAACCCGGCCCTAAAGGCTAACTATCCGGTTTGAAAACACAGGAAATTTTGGGCGTGGGTCGGGTACCCTGCCCAGTAAATATACAACTATTATTTCGGGCCGGGTCTGGGTACATATTTTGGGTTAAGTAGGTACCCGATATCCGTTTATTAAATTTTATTACTCTTTTAATTTGTGGTTTTGTAGTACAAACTTTAATGCTTGGAATAGTCATTGTGTTGGTGGGATTTGGTGTGCAAGCATGTAGTACAAACTTTAACGCATTAATGCTCGATATGCGGGTGCTTGAAAATTTTGGGTCGATCTTGGGTACAAAGTTCACTACCCCCATTATCAGGTACCTGAAAATACGGGTACTCGCCAATGAACACCCCTATTCACCACCTACCACCACAAACTAACCCCTCAATCATTAATTACTGCATACCAACCCCTTATTAATTAGAGGGCGTTTGATTCAAACCGTTATGGAATTAGTTATGGATTTAGAATGATTAAAACTCATACCTTATGTTTGTTTGCAAAATCATAAAATTGACACCCATGCCTCAAACCCCTAAGGTATGGGTTTTAGAAACCCAAGGGGGGAGGTGGTTAGGCTCATATGTCATATCCATTCCTCTAGTTATCAACTAAAAGAAAAAAAAAATCATATCTAAGTAACAACTAAACAAGTGATAATAGGAATGAAGTTCCAACCATATACCACCCTGGTTTTGTAATACCCTGTATTTTTAGGCGTTTTAAAATTTTAATTTAATAATTATAAAGTGCATTTCTAGTGTTCTTTACGAAAAATAAAGGTTTAATAAACTAATTAATTAAAAAAATTTAATCGAATAAGAAATTGAAATATTTATTTCAAGGTTTTATAAGGTTTATAAATTATTTTATGACATTTTAATGTTTGTTAAAATGTTTTAAAAATTTTCCAAATCGGATTTTAAAAAGTTTCCTTAAATGTTTTTAAAACAAAGGCATAAAAGTAATTTTCATCATTAAGGGTATTTTAGTAATCTCACCAAAACTAATTTTGGGCCTATAAATATCCGTCAAATTAGAATCTTTCTGTTATATAATATATATATTAAGGTGGATGCCCATTATACTTATTATTGTATAATCTAGAATATTCTATATACTGGGGTTTACTGTACAAGAAACCCTACCCACTTTGTATATATATATGGTATTATAGTTGAAGGAGGATATATACATCTATTCTCCTAATACTCTCTACAAAAACTGTATTTTCTATAACACGTTATCAGCACGAAAGTCTAACCAATTCAATAAAAGAGGAGAGGAACTACCATGATCGGAATATATGAAGGTTAGTGTTATTAGTAATTCTATTTATTTATCTTAATTAAAATAATTCATGTACTCTTATTAGGAATATATGTTATTAGGATACCTATTGTCTTTTAATAAACATTAATTCCTAATAGCGTGTTAGGATACATCAATTGATAACTATTAATCGGTTGTAGAAGTATTGATATATCCCATTATGCTAACTATTAATTATCAAAAAATTTTGGTTTTTATCAACCGATTGTTTTAATTAATAATATTAATGTCTCAAATAATAGTATAATTAAAATTATACATGAATAATATTAACGGATATATCAATTAAGTATTAGATTAATTATTAAGTAATTAATTAACGGAGTATTGATTAATAGTATACATGCCTGACTTAATTACATATATTATTGATTAAATATTACTGAGCTTTCCATTATAAAATTACGTATATTATAATTTTAATCAAATAATAGTATTGATTAAATAATTAATCAATTCTAATACTATTAATTTAACATAATTAAATAATAGTATAATTAAACTATTAATCAATTCAGGAATTGTAGAATTTATCATCATTGATATAATTAGTACATCAATTAAAGTAATTGCAAAGACTTATTTAACGTCATTGTTTTAAGTATCTAGACATTAATACTTATAACATCAATAGTATAATATTAACGTCATTGACTTTTGGTTGTTAAGAATTAAATAGCATAATGAGATATATCAACCGATTTTAATTATTTAAGATAAGTATCAATTGATAACTATTAATCGGTCTAGCAATCAATAATTTTTGCAATTATTAATACTAGCTAAAAATTAATTAGCAATAATTGAAGTTTGCACTAACAATAGGAATTAAAATACACCATTGTAAGTTTCATTATGTTCATAGGAATCGGTTGTATCAAGAGTTGGTATGGTTAATAACAATACCAACAATTCATTTTAATTATTTATCTATCTCATTGAGTTCTTTAATTAATCCTAATTGCATTGTCATATTTATTGACTTAGTACCTTTCCAAAATAATTCATGTACTATGTGGGTGTTATATATATATATATAATATGTGTAATTAGTAGTATAAATTTTTCGAAGAAATGTGTTAGATAAATAGTATAAATTTTCAAAACATACCTACTAATGTGTTTGCGCATATANATGTGTTTGCGCATATGTTTCGTATTACTGAATTAATTCATAATAAATATAGGACATTTTCTAATTAATGTTATTGACTAAGCAATAATAATTGGTTTTGACTTTGGTTTATTATAGTAGAAAATAGCAATAACTTAGCCTAAGAGTAACTTCCGGGGTTTATTAGTTAATACACTTATTTTGCCAAACCATTATCACTTATCTTATTAAAGATAATATCCTAAAACTAATTTAATTTTTTTAAGGACTGATCATATCCTAAAATTGATCATCAGGGTAATATTTCTGGTTTTATGCTAAACCCATGCCATAACCATACTCCATAATAAGTAGACACGAAGCTAATGACTTAATACTTTGTAATTGATATCCATGTTTAACACTTGTTTGTTGAATTCCAAACATGAACATTAATATGGTGGGTTAATAATACCTTAGCTATATACAAAGCTAAATAATTTGATCATATATATTAATACAACCAGTTAGAGACTATTATTATAATATAAAATCAAAGCAAAGATAATTAAGTTGAGCGTATAGAACCACTAAACTAATACACGATGATATGTGATACTTGCATGACGCTATGAGTAATATCTAGTCGATTAACAATGACTAATATATAATCAATTGATTAATAAATTTTACATATATTGTCACCGATTAACTGTGACAAGCATCTTTAATATATGATACATGAATTTGTATAAAGCTATAAGCATCAACCTTTATCCCCATGTAAATTAAGCTATACATGTTTCAATAGAAACCATATACTAATATTTAAGTCATACCTACATGGGTTGAATTGCAATATTTAGATCATTTGAAGTTTTTTTTTTTTTTGACATTATTAATTAAAATTGGTTCTAATACTCTCTACGTGATATTGTCCGATATGATGAGCATGTGTTCTTGCAAAGGTTGTGAACTGACATTATATTGTGAGTATGATTTACTCTTAAATCTTTGGTAATTACTAAATCCCTAGTATTTTATGAATGAATTTATTAATATATGTGCGATGTCAATATTTTGTTATTAACTACATGAATGTTTATGATTGACCTTAAATTATTTTAATATTTGTAATATTTGTTTGAAGAAGAATTTGACAACAATGTCATGTGAAAATAATGTTCATAGTTTTTGAATAGTTGATATATTATCTTTTGGTGGATATTCTTGATAAATAACCGTGCAAGTATTGATGATGCATGGATAACTAGATTTATTCATTTCCCATAAGTAAATGAGAAAATGTATAATCGAAAGAATAATAATTATGTTTGCATGATATTTCCTTTATTGTTTATAATTCATGCAAAGTTTTGAAAGAATTGCAAACACGAATACATAACATTTATTTTATTAGCAAGAAATAATTGTATGAGTTTAAAAAAAAAAAAAATTGAGTATGATATTGTGAGAAACTCGATTAAAGAATGTATTCATTATGCCCATAATTTTTGGAAATATCATTATAAAGATTTATATATATGGGCAATAGAAAAAGATGTGAGTTTTATGAATAATCTACTTTACATGATACATGACATTGCCTAAAGAATTCATGGCTTAAGAATAATATGAGATTAAATGTTGTTGGACTAATTTCATGCCCCGCATGCAAGGTTTAGGGTGAGATAGTATTTTTTATGAGTTATAAAATACATTGATGGTCAGTTTGGTACATATAATGATCTATTCAGTAAAGATGGCAACAAGATAGTTAAATGTTTAGAATAATGATACCATCCTGAAGATGGATATGAATGATTTAGAATGTCATTGATTATAAATCAATCATAAGTGCCCTAATTAAAATTAATGTTGTCGCAGAAGGACAACACAAGTTGCTCACGAACATAGATTAAGCCTGAAACGTGGTAGACTATTGAGTTATGAACATAATTATCATTGAATATGAAAGAAAATGATACGTTATGATGAAATTTCATTAGAATATATTTATGTTTAGTAAAATCGATATGTGCCAAGATTATATAAAATACTCTAGAAGAGTATAATATGTCCAACTTAATTAGCATGTATCATGATAATAATAATCAATGCTCTAGCAGAGTATGAATAATGATTGTTGCATAAAGTATTAGTCTTGCCAAGTATAGAAAGAAACACTTGCTAGTGTTCTTATATCACATCATATTAATCATCATGGCCATGCATGGAGTAGGCATAATAAAGTGATCACTATTGTTTGAAAACTGACCAGAATTTAGAAAGTGATTGGATGTGATAATTCAATTAGGCCATCCGGGTTTAATGTATAGTATAATCACCCGTAAGGGAAACCTGAAGTTTCAATTTGATATGAAATAATGTGCTGACGCTCTCTCATGTTAGATATGTGAAATGTTTTGAATGGCAAGACATAATTAACGAACATTGAAATTGAGCTATATTTGGATTGTGATTTTTAAGAAAATTTCAAGAAAAAGAAAAAGTTATTTTTGAACAACTTTGGATATACATATGTAATGAGTGACCAGAAGTTCACTAAAATAGCTTATATGTTGTTCTATATTATGTGACTAAAGGCTTACCAAACCACCTTGTATGTTAACACGTTGAGTAAGTTAAAACTCATTATCAAAGTCATTGGCAATCCAAAAGATCACCATTGAGTGGAGTTACATGCGTATAAGCTAAGTCATGATTATGTTTATATAACAATCATTTTTTTTTTGGGGGCTGTTGAATGTCAGCACACAAGAATAAACCGACAACTGCACAATAATTGTCTCCCCATTGTCATTAATCTCTAGAAGAGAACAGTTTATGATGAATTTATAAACACATGTGTGATGTACATCATAAGTTAGAGAAGAGATGGTTTTCATTGATTAATATCGTTCTCCAGAAGAGACAAATATTTTGTTGAATATATCTCTTCTAAGCGATGAAATTTGTTAATAAATCTTTTATTAGATGAAATATTTTTGCACATGAAATTATACACTAAGTTGGTTAAGAATATGATGCCCCTATATTTGAAAATTTTACCAACTTAGGGGGAGAAGAATTGGGATAAGTTGGCAAAATTACTAAATTATAAAGTGATGATCCCTATAATGACTATTTGAGATATTATTGCCAACTTTTGTCTATATACTTTAAAGGTATGTTGCACATCTATGGTTTGATTTGTATTCAGTTATGTCTCATGTTACATGGCATTGAAGATACATTTTGGCCATATTATGTATATACAGTACATTGAGATAAATCTTGCCAATAATACTTGAATCACTACACCTGAAGTGTAGGTTGTATGATCGGTTCCAAAATAAATATGTAAAATATGGCAAGAAAGTGCAGTTGACACTATTGAAAGTGTAATGGTATATTAATGCCATAATGTATGCCCCGGAAGTGGTATAGATATCTGAATTATAACAGATGGCCTATGATATAAGAACGAAGATGTTATAATTGACTAATGGTACCAATGGGAAATGTATTCAGATATCATTGTAAAATAGCATGCAAATTATATCTTGAAAAATGTGATACCGGTATATGATGGAACCGATGGATTATATGCATATGCAAAAGTAGTGGATTTGAGAATAGGGATCTGAAATAAAAGTCCACTTTTATGTCGACATATTGAGAATGATCAAAGATTATCATGGACTAGAAGTCCAACTAAAGGTGAATAATGATGATCATCAAGGACCAGAAGTCCAACAATAGATTTTTAAAATTCACATTGTACAGTGTCTTGCATTTTTTTAGTCTTACATTTATGTGCATGTGTGAGTCGTAGATAAACGCATTATTCATTGCATGTGTCAATTAGTGATTAGATGCATCACTCATTATATACGTAGTATATGTTTTATGCTCAAAATCTTGTCCATATAAATTTCACATCTCATCATATTACATGTACTAATTTTATACAAAAATTGTGATATACGTAAAATTTTGTCCATTATAGTAAGATGTGTTTACAATAGTATGAAGATTTACACTAAAAATTTTACACTCCAATGAGAATATATTTGTGATGAAATTATACAGATGGAGGCGTTTTAATAGCATGTTGTGAATTATGCATAAAAGTTTCGGAAGAACTTGTACAAGACATATTCAAATATCTAGTGTTTCAAGTTCTATACGAAATATTTTGAACACCTCAATGGACAATGGTGACATTATTATCAAACTCCTGAAGAGTTTAAGACTAAATTAACAACACTCAACCTGAAGTTTGAGTATGTGAGTGCTAATCAGAATCTTATGTTCATTTGAGAACTTGATATTATAAGGATAATCCTTTTATGGTCCAGAAGAATCATAAACAAATAATTATTACTTAAATGTAATTACTAATTTACATAAGATTAGACAATGATGTTGATAATATCACAAGTTGCCATAAATTATGATCAATATGTAATTATCAACAGCTACTTTATATAGCTTCCAGAACGAATAAGGTATAAGTTTAATATTTATGGCAACTTGACAAATATGTAGTAATGATAAACACAATGTAAGTATTATTTTCAAGAGTACGGAGGAATGAATATATCTTATGTTGAAGATTGAAGTCCAATCAGGAAGGATCAACTACCAAGGAGTTGAATTTTATTCCCGCGAAGCTACTACCAAAGACGTTGGGTTTATTTTAAAAGATCTCAAGTTATGCATTCATTAGGAGGAGAAAATACGCGTTGCGCTCTTTTTCCCTTAACCATGGTTTTGTCCCATATTGGGTTTTCCAGGTAAGGTTTTTAATGAATCAACATATTAAAGCGTATTACGAAAGTGATGTACTTTTTTTCCTTCACTAGGTTTTTGTTCCCACAGGGTTTTTCTTAGTTGAAGTTTTTAACGAGGCACACTATTCGATAATGGTCATCCAAGGGGGAGTGTTATATAATATATATATTAAGGTGGATGCCCATTATACTTATTATTGTATAATCTAGAATATTCTATATACCTGTATAATTCTCTAAGGAAACCCTACACAACTTTGTATATATATATGGTTTATAGTTGAAGGAGGATATACAATCTATTCTCTATACTCTCTACAAAAACATGTTATTTCAAACACTGCTAATATAATTCATACTTTGTGTTTTGGTTTACAAAAAAAAAAAAAAAAAAAAAGAGAGAGAATGAAAGAAAGTTCGAACCCTAACTCGAAACCCCCTCAACGACACCCTTCCCTGCCGGCCTGCCACCTGCAGCGTCCGGGACCCCCAGGCGACTGACTAGCCAGCCAGTTGGCCGACCGTCGGTTCTCCTCCTCCTCCTTTTCGTTTTTTCGAGTGAAGTAAAAAAAAGTTATTCTCTTTCAATTTTAATTCAATCTCATGATAAACTTATGTTTTATAATTATGTTTTAATCATGTTTTAATCATGTTTCGTAGTTTCCAATCATGTTTTAGAATTTATGATTATGTTTTAAAAGTTGTTCATGAAATATTATGATTAAGGTTTATAAAATCATGAAAATAATAAGGGTTCATGTTTTTAAAGTTCTTATTTCTTATATAATAGAATTTTGGCCCGGGCAATGCCCCGGGTCGGCTACAAATCTACAATTATCAAATATGTTTTTGTTTGTTTTTTCGTAATGTTTTTTTTTTAATCCGAAATTAAATTGCAGGAGTTGTAACTTGTAATGTTATAATTTATTAATTAAAAAAGCAAAACAACTATAAAGGATTTGAGATTAAAATAACGTCATAGTTTTGGTGCAAATGAATAAACGGTACAAATCAAAAGCTCATACCATATGATTACAAAACTTTATTATCCATTACTTTGATATAATAAACATCAAATTTATTAGGATTGGTGGTTAAACTTTCACATTTCGTTTCAAATGTCATGAGTTTGATTCCTAATAGCTACGTGTTTGTATTTTTATTTGTGCATGAGACTCTTGTAAAGAGTGACATGTGTCAAATTCATTCACGAGCACCACCACGTGGCGTAGTTTCATTGACAACGCCTTTTAATATATTGTATGATTAATATAGTTTATTGTTATGTTAAGTTATGATCATTTTATAGATTTAGAACAGTTTTTATTGGTTTTTAAGTAGTTTATTATTGCTGTAATTATTATGTAAGTATGAACATGAATAGTAAAAATATTAGTTTCATGTAATAATTATTCTATAAATGTTTTTATTGCATGAAATCATCATATGATGATCTTAGAACATAAACATGTTGTTTTAAGGTCTAATCATGAAGTTTAAGATGGTTTAAAAGAGTTTTTAAGTTATTTTTCAAAGGTGCCATTTTTGGAAAATATCGAAAACAAAAAATTCATAGGTAAAGTATATATGTAATTGAATAGAGATGATATAAGAAAGGTTTTGATTGATTTTTCAACATTAAAACTTAGTTGAAAGAAGTTTAATTAGTTTTCAATTGTCCTTTGTAGGAAGCTTCGACGATTTCTAGTAGTAGTGGTGGGTCATCGTTATTATATGAGGTAAGTGAGTACTAAAGGTTTTCATGGGCTTAGAAATCATGCTAGTAGTAGTTCTATGTCTCTTAAGTTTCATGCTAGAAGCTTGTGATGTTTTGAAAGTTATAGATTCATGTTGAAACTTGTTGGCTCGTGTTGACTTGTATGAGAAGTTATATTGTTGCATGATTACATGTTGATTCTATTATGTTGCAACTATGTTTTACATTATGTTATTATAACACTCTTATTACATCAATGAAGATGTGGGAATGCTATTTGTTTTGAAAGAAGTTGACTAGTAGTCCATATAAGAGAAAGAGCAAATTAAGTTGTTTAATAACTTGAGCAAGAAGAAAAGTATTTAGTAAATGTTTATTTACTTGTTTAATAACAAAAATTTAATCAGCAAATAGTTAGCCACTCACAGTTAATGTGTGGACAAGAAAGGTTAAATACATAAGAGAAAAAAAAGTAAATAATATATATGTTCACGTATTAATCAAGATAATCAATATGATGTTCATGCTTGTCATGCTGTTATGTGTGTTCTATGCATTGCTATTGGTGAGTCATAACAAGTAAACTAAATTGATAATCACGTAAAGTGAAAGAGGATTCGCACCAAAATTCTTTGAACGTATATACTTTGAGTACGAACAATAGGGGGAATTATATGAAATAGTAATCCATGACTTCTAACCGGAGTACAAGACGTTGTACTCTTTATTTATTTTTAATGCGCTGTAATTCCGCCACTTCATGTGGCATAGGTAATACCTTCTTGGAGTTGCTCCCAAGTTGGTGCCCAAAAAGGCGATTGTTAAAGGAGGAAATCCGTTCGATGAAAAATCCAAACTTAATTGGAAATTAACTTTAAAGTATAATGAGTCTATGCTACAGTTACATGGTATTAATAAAGGTAAGACTATGTGTTTAATTATAGTTTTTCTTAGGATTATCCATGTTAGTGTGTTGCATAGTCTTTAGTTTTATGTACTCAACTTTGTTGATTATGTGTTTTGTGTGCATGGCCATGTCTTTGTCTTAAGCCTACGACGACCCATTTCGATGGCGAATAGAAGTTTAGAATAAAGAAAAGGCAACAGGTACATGTGGACAAAGTCAATCATGCTGGGATTGAGTGAAGAGTGCTCCTGGTTGTTTTTCTTCGTTTGTTTATTTTGGTTATGTTGCTTTTATTGCTCGTTGATGACATTTGTTATTATTGTTATGTTTATTGGACTAATGTTGGTTTTCGAATTTATGAAATTAAGTTGGTTTTGAAGGGTCGTTGTTTCCATTCCGATTTGTAATAAAGTATTTGGTTTGGTTTCAGTTTTAAAAGTCTCATTTAGTTTGAAGTTGTTTTAAACATAAGTCTTCCGTTGTAGTACTTTGATAATATCCTTAGCCGTTATCACGGTAGCGGTAATACTCTGGTTTTTCCTAATTTAGTAGTAGTATTTTTATTATATGTTTTCCGGAAATAGTTAGGAATTTCTAGGGTGTTAAAGGTTTCATTCCTCATTCCAAATCCATAACAACTTATGAACTAAACGCCCCCTAACTAAGACCACCGACTGACTCACAACTAGCCACTACAACATCGCTCACAACCCATCATCGGTCACCACCAATTGATCAATAATCAATCACCAACATCCACAATCACTCATCCCTATCCACTCACCACACCCTTTAACACCACCCGCAAATTACCTTAGCCACTCGTGAACCACCACACCACGATTTCCTCTCTCCTCACCACCATCACGACTTCATTTGTTGAACACCTTCCATTCAAACTTGAAACCAACAGGTGATTAGGGTTTTGCGGTGGTTTCGAAGGCCCGTGGTTTTTTTTTATTTTTTTTGTTGTGGTTTCGCGGATGGCCTATGATGAGCCCATGAATTGGCCCACATCTAGCACGAGCACGACCCATAGTTTGTTTTTTCCCATCTCTTCGATTCACAAACTTCTCATAAGTAATAGTAGGAACACTATTAACTCCACCAACATGCTTCTCAGATCTATTTGAGTTGTCCATGCCCCAACCCTACGTTGAAAGATGCATCACTCCCATATTATGAATTTCAACATTAACCACACTTGAACAAGTAGCAATATATATATTTTTTTAAATGCGGCACCCTTTTCAACACTGTATTTGAGCCAATTTCTTTTGAACCAATCAATAGATAGTACGATGCAACATACTTCACCCAATTATTCCCCACTCAAACAACATAAATGACCTTCATCAGATTAATCACCATCGTTAATCTATAGCATTAAACTACAAACCAATTGCTCCACTTCATCTACCTCGTTGCCAATAACTCTCTCCACCTTCGATCACCACCACCCTTCATCGAAATCTCCTCAAAACCCCATCAATTCTCGACGAAGACTACTACGTCGTCATCATCGCCTTGAAAGTTTCCATAACGAAATACCCTATGAATCCTCAGGGGCGCCTACTTTTAGTGAAATTCGACCCCAAAACGTCCCCAAACTCATTATGTACATGAAATATAAATCTTTAACCCAAAAGAAATCTCAAACAATTTAAAGATGCATTCAAACGAATATGATATTTATTTTCTACCACCTCACTGATTCTCAAGCACTTTTGCAATTGTTTTTTACCCATATCTTAAATTCACAAACTTCTCATAAGCAAGATTATGAACACTATTAACTCTACCAATTAACATGTTTTTCAATTCTATATGATTTATTCCATGCCCTAAACCTCCATTGACAGATGCATTGTTCCCATATTATGAACTTCGAAATCAATCACACTTGAACAAGTAGCAAAAAAAAAAAAAAATCGGCATCTTTTTCAACGGTATATTTAAGCCAATCCCTTTTGAACCAAATAATAATAAAACGATTCAAGGAATGTCATGTGATTTGGTTGGCAAGTTAATTAAAGGTCCTTTACTTCTCAACAAATTCCTTTTATCTGGAGGATAATAACCCGTTACGGTTTTTCTATTTCATCAAACCCGGGTCATGGGGAAGAAATTCAACATTGTATACTCCTTCATAATTCTCTAATGGTATATTACTAGTATTTGAATCTCTTATTTAATTTCCATATTGATATCTTCACTTTGGAGGAAACTAAGTGAAGGGGAGTTATTACTTTCATTAGCCAGGTATGTATTATTAGGAGATGCCTAATTATGCACGGGTGAAGAACAAGAAGGTCCTTGAGATTTCAATATTTTAACCATGTTTTGTCGAACATTTGGGTTGTGATCTTATTACCTTAGACTTGTTTTGGTTAGGTGATTGTGAATATATTGACATTTCCTACTTAAATAAATAAACATGACGAGATGAATAAAGTATAAATCATCAAACTAACTATACAAAAAAAATTATCAAATTACTCCAACTACCTCAACGTTATTATCTCCCATAGGTGTTATTATCTTAAAGGATTTCAACCTTTGTAATTAGAGATCCGTCCAAACTTTCATCTTCTCACCATCATCTATCACCTAGACCTGTAAATTTGTGACACGACCCGCCAACTCGACACAAGCACTATCTTTTATTAAAGGGTTTGGGTTAAGGAATATAACCCGTTAAAGTACACGGGTTGACACGACACGACCCATTTATTAAACAGGTCGGGTTAGGGTTGAATGGTTCAACTCGTTTAAGTAAACAAGTCGACACGGCACGACACAATTCCACCAATTTTTTTTACTTCACTATGTAAAAAAAGACATGACACGCTAACTCAACACGAAATCGACCCGTTATTAGCGGGTTTGGGTCAAGAGTGCCAACCCATTTAAGTACATGGGTTGGCACGACACGACTCGTTTATTGAACGGGTAGGGTTAAGGTTGGAGTGGCTCAACACGACACAAAAATGACACGACACGAAAATGACACGACACGACACGACACAATTTACAGGTCTACTCCTATCACCCAACAAACACCAATAAAACTCACCGCTCTCCTCCCACAGACTCCACTAGTAGTTGGTGGGGTCTAAGACCGATACTAGCCTGAAGGATACCGTAATTTGGAAAGTATTTCACCTTCAAAACTTTGTAAACTAATGATGCAAATTTATTTAATAGTCTCCAAATGCTTTGTTATTACTCTCCAAATTAAATGTAAAAAATTCGGAATTTTGAAATTCAAGCGTAGCCTTCCATCATCTTTATTATTACTCTCCAAACGCAAACAATGTAGCTTCCTCTTATCACCTTGAAATCTCTTGATTGCCCCTGTATATTCTCAACGAGTTATTTAGGAAGTTTGAAAAGTCGAATACCATAGGTAAGATATGTTGGTGCAACAACCTTTATAAGCACCTTGGAAGAGACAATTAGAGTTAATGTATAGCTTTGATGATATGTAACCCATCATCCAATCCCAAGTAGGAAGTTTACGGTGAAAAGGGAGACTTCTACAAGTTCATTAAAAAGATCAAATTAATATCATTACGAAAAATGATAAATAAGTTAAATAAGATTGAGCTCACTTCATCTAAACCGAATTGAATTATGCTCTTAAATCTCAATTACTCAATTCATACATTGTATTGCAAAATTAATAATAACTCTATTATAATGAATTTGAAATAATTACCCTCCATCAGATTGTGGCCACAACCAGAGGTAAAATGATCCAATTTAGTTCCAATATAATCCCATTGGGACCAAATACAAGTCTAAGGTAAAATCCTTATTGCTCAAAATATAATGGGAGGCAATCAACACTAGTGAAAAGTGATGATTTGAGTCAACCATTAATTTTTTTTCCCCAGCCCAAAGGTAATGATTTCTTTGGAGTCTCAAATCTCAACAAAAGCTCCCCAAATTCTTCACCACCTTTGACTTGGTCACACAAGTACACAAGAAAATTGTGATCAATAATAAATAATTGCACTTTCTCTAGTACTATTAACTTGTTCATTTGCAAATTGGCACCCTCCTATCTCTAAATTCTCTATACTCTAATAGTATATCACCCCGCTAAACACGCAAATGCTGGCAATTAGCTTTCTTTCTTTTTCTTTATTTCCATATTACTTACTAGTCTTCCATACATATAAAACAAACACTAATTAGAAAGAGAAAAAACAAATACTTTTCTTTTCTAAATTTCTTATTTTTCTTTGTCTCTTTTTTCAAACAAAAAACAACCCATTAAACCAAACACAAATCCCACAAAAACCCAGAAATTATTATGGCTGATTTTAGTGTACCAAGAAGATCTTCATCATCTTCATATAACCAAAATCATACAAATTACCATAATAATAATAATAATATGCAGCTTGATTTTTACCCTGGAAATAACAGCAAGAGTAATTGGGTTGAAAGAAGGAGTTACAGTTTAGATTCACACCAAAATAATAACACTACCAATGTTTTTGAGTCTCAATTTCAAAATAATAATAAATTGCAGAAATCAAAAACAATGTCAAGTTCAAAAATATGGTGTTTTAGTGATCCAGAATTCAAGAGGAAGAAAAGGGTTGCTAGTTATAGAGCTTTTACTGTTGAAGGTAAAGTCAAAGGTTCTTTTAAAAGAAGCTTTTCTTGGATTAAAGACAAATTACTCTATGGTTTTTGGTTACTATATTTATATTTGGCTTGTTTTTTTTTTTTTTTATAATTTTATTAATTTTTCATTTTATTTGTTTTGGGGATTGTAGTTTGAACAACTTTGAAATGTAAGGTTGATTATATTTTTTTATTGTAATGCAAAAATGAAAAAAAAAATTGTGTTGTTTGAATTTTTTCTTAGATTAAACTTGTTAGTCTTAATTATTAATGCATATATTTATATGATTAGCTATTTTTGTTGGGTATCTTGTTGATTTGCTACTATTTTAGGCTTTCAAGAGATTCATTTGTCACCAATTTTGTTCTTTTACCAATTTAAAAAGTTTTGTGCTTGATTAATATCTATGAATGTTAGTTTGAAGAAAAGACTAATATTCTAAAGTTTTGGGCTTGATTAATTTTCATGAATGTTAGTTTAGAGAGAAAAATGTTGTAGAATTGTTGTTTGGTATGATGTTGTACAGATGAATGCTCAAAATTATATTTTGCCAAAATATGATGTTAATTTTGGTTCAATAAATTAGTATTAATTCTCTTAAAATGTATATGTATTATTGTTAACTATTATAGTAAATTGATATATTTGAGAAATGTCATTTTCATTCAAGACATGCTATTATAAGCTGTGTTCTCTCTTTGGTTTGGTCATATCTGTTGTTGTTTACTGCATTCACTCATCAAGGAACTTCAATTTAGACCTTTAGTTATGTCATCTAGCATGGTGACATTAGTTTAAAGTTGTGATGGAGTTCAGAAGGTCGTTTGATTTATGCTTTTGTAAGGTGTATTACCTGTAATTGGAGTCATTTGGACTCCAATTGCTACAGTTTCGAGCGAGGTTGAGTCCCAATTAGGAAAAGCTCAAAAGCTCTTTCTAGTCCCTACCAATGTTGCTATTATGCTTGAAGTTGTGATGGAGTTCAGAAGGTCGTTTGATTTATGCTGTTGTAAGGTATATCACCTGTAATTGGAGTCATCCGGACTCCGATTGCTACTGTTTCGAGGGAGGTTGAGTCCCAATTAGGAAAAGCTTGAAAGCTCTTTCTAGTCCGTACCAATGTTGCTATTATGCTTGGAATCATGAAGATTCATATCGGAACATTTTGGGTGATTGGAGTTGTCGTTGGTAAATTTGATCACTGTGTGAAAGCTTGTGATTTTTTGTAGTAAACCCTTCTCGATCCTAGGGTGTCGTTTTTTGTGGGCGTGGTTACCTTTACCGGGTTACACTTTTTAACTAGAGAATTATGAAGTATTGTGGATTACAAGTGATTGAGATAGTGTTAGATGTTATGTGACAAGGTTGCTATAATGCTTTAGCTAGAATAACAGGATGAAAAATCACTTGACAGTTGACAGCAGATACAATGTACATTTGATCTGTTAGATCTCAAGCATTCTAGTTTGTCAGGGCATCCTTTTTGGATCATCTTAAGAATGGTTTATAAGAAGTTTATTGCAATAGGCAGAACTACTAACACCCTCAAGAACAAAGTTGACTGCTCGAGTGTTTGTAGATTATATGAATGCTGATGTTACTTAGAGACTGATACACAACACTATTGTACTCAAACCAGTAAAAGACTGGAAATCTTGAGTACTTTTGACGAGTGAGGTTTGCACCTCGACCCTCTTCTTGAATCGGGAAAAAAAATGTTTTGGCAAGTTTGGAGTGTTTTAGACTTTAGTATGCCCTCAAAATGAAGACTTATCTTCTATTCTTCTGACTTGCTACTCTTGTGAAGGTAAAAATGCAGGCAACTAAGCTATTTTAGTTAGATGCATTTGCTGATAATGAATACTTGTGAGGTGGTTTGCATGATCAAGCTACTAAGACCCCGTTCCGATAATTGAGTTAGCAATAGTATGTCTTAAGTCTAAATAGTTGACTTAAATAATTGTGTGCTTAGCAATACCATTTCAAAATTCAAATGTCTTGCCTATCTTAGTTGGCTGTCCTCTTTGCTCTGAAGGTACTTTTATGTGTAGAATTGTACAGCGTGATTGTTAGCATGTTCAACGAGTCATGGGTCTAACATGGACGTCGTAAATGTAACTTGCAATTGCTATCGGGTTTGCTTTGTGTGATATGTCTCGTTATTTTTTTATTTTTATTAGAGGAGCTTGGATATATTAAGAAAGATAAACAATTACCACGTCTGAACCTTCCGTTGGAGCCAAACATGTAAACTATCACAGGCTAGACCAGAGTGAGTGAAAACATAAACAGCTCGGTTCCCCTTTTGCCAGATATGGTAAAAGGCGACATTGGTTAAGAGCCATCAACTTCTTTGCATCAATAAGAATCAAACCAAGGGACGAGCAATCCATCTTCTTACTAATGCAGAGCATTACACAGTAATAAGCTATCAGTTTTGAGAACTGATGAACGAAAACCCCGCAAACATTAACCGTTGCAATCTTCACACCTTGTCTCATGGCCAAAACTGCCCCCTTGACCCCCTGTACGGCTGTCATAACACCAATGCACAGTTGTATCACACGAGTGCACAACCTATAAAACCTTATCTCACCACTTTCATATATTACCAAGTTTTTTCATAACGTTTACTAATGTAATTTTTTAGTCTCTATATTGATGGTTCACGAAAGGAGATAATTTCTCAACCAACATCAAGAATTCTACGAATTGAAATTAAGGATGTATTCAATTCAACTTTGTCTTCGCTTAAAGAAAATCATGACGTAAATCACTTGAAGTCATATGACATTAAGTCAAAACTAACAAAGTCATATGACATGCACAAGAATCATAAATCTTAAACATATTAAGATTAAAAGGAACAAACCGGCAGTGTTTTCGTCTTTTTAGTTTTTAAGCAAAAGACATTACCTAGCCCTCATTCGGTCAATCCTCATTATGCAATTTTCATGATTTTTAGCATAAAAACTAAAGCGATGAAAAACCCATGATTTATTCATCAACCTGTTTAAGGAATATAACCCTCTTAAATGTAGTTTACCTTTACAATTCCTAGCGTATTTCATATTCTAGTATAGACCAACTTTACAGTGTTTTCATATTACATTGCACACAAATTAAAATTTCAATCAAAAATAACAAAACCTCATTATGTGACCCTATGCTTGGCAATTCATAAAAACCACTCCTTATGAGTGTACCACAAGGTTGGGGACTTGGGGCTACGATGACGTAATGTTTTAGAGGTCTCTACAACTTTTCAAAATATGGTATTCTATAAGTTATTCAATAAAACAATCAAAAATCCAATTTATATTTGATTATGGTTACCTTAAAGGGATTTTTTTTATCGGTAAAATTGGTAGAATAAACAAAATGCTGAAAATTATATAAGAAAGTTTGGGAACTAAACAACTATTTAACAATCAAATTCCATCTTAAAATCAAAGTTTTAAATGCTGAAAATTAATTAATGTTAGAAAATAAAAGATTTTGAACATTGATGGATAATAATTATACTTAAAAGATGAAAAGATTTGGGAATGAATTCAAATGAAAAGTTGAGCTTTATATGCCTTAAAAGTTAAACCACATTAATGTAGATCATATAATGGACATTTAAAACACAGATATAATGTTCTACCACTACTCTAACTTCATTATCATGTTATTCTATGAAACCAATATCTATCTATCTATTCAAAATTTAGAGCCCTTACGATTTGGGAGCCATGTTATGTCGAACACCCGCACCCCTTAAAAACCACCCTTGGTATACCACATAAAACTTTGCTTGAATTACCTTTACAACTTTCCAACTCCCTACCCTTTACGGCTTTGCCCCATCTAACTTCTAAAAATTAAAGTCAAATTTTGATTTCCTATCAATATCATAATTTTCAGAAATTAACTAACTGGAGTTGACTTGAGTGGTGAATGACATCTTGCTCCTTAGTTAAGGTTTCGAATTCAAGCATTGGAAATGGAAAAAACCCTAACTAAAAGGAATGTTTTCCATTGAGATACCACGTAAATTCTCACAAGAGATTAGTCATCTCGTCAAAAGCGATGAGTACTCCTCATCATAGTTACAAAAATAAACAAAATTTAAAATTTAAATTAAATAGCTATCCACCATATTGTAAATAGGCGCCACATTATTTAGGTAAACCATTCAACAAATTTTTTCCCCCTAAAATCAAATATAAGTATCTATTTCCCATCTATTTTTCATCTATTTCCATAACTCTTAATTTAAAGTTAAAAACAACAAAAAAAAAAAAAATTGAAGGACAAAGAGAGAACTTTCCCTTTCCCATGATCCCATCAATTTGAAGAACAAAGACAAAGCTTAAGCATCTCACCAAACACCCTAAAAAAAAACCATTTCATTAAATAACATCACATTACATTAACATACGTTCATTAATTCCTTCAATCATACTCCCAAATTTAACAATTCTCTAATTTGCAGAAAAAATTGAGAAAAAACCCAAATTCAAATTCATAAAAGTAAGATGTGGGAAGCAGTATTTCTAACATTAGCTGCAACTGCAGGAAATAACATCGGCAAAGTGTTGCAAAAGAAGGGCACTCTTATATTACCCCCTCTTTCTTTAAAGCTCAAGGTATAATCTTTTTCAATTTTTTGACTTTCTTGTGTTATGATCTAAATACCCTTTTGTTTAATTTCATTTTTGATGTGATTTTTTTTGGTGGGTTTTGGATTTTTTAATTGTATTTTTTTTGAAATTAATTTGTTGCAATTTGGACTTAACAAATGTTTGATTGATTGTATTGTTTATTGGGGTTGAATCTTGTGGTGGGGAGTATTTTGGGTTTGTGTTGATTTGGAGTAATTGATTGAAGTTAATTTGGTTGAAATTATTGAGTTAGTGTTTGATTTGTGCTTCTTAAAATCATTATATGATATACTTCTGCAATGAAGTTCTGCTATGCTAATTGATGACCTATGTTATGGTTCTGTGTGGATTTTAGCTAGATTAGGTGGTTTAGGTTGTTGAAGTTGGTACCTCGGCGACGTGGGAGGGTAGGAGTCGGGATCAAATCGTGTCTACATCACTCCTTTATAGGTCAGTGTCCACGAAAAAGTGTTGTACGCTTGTGTTTTGGGTTGATTGATCTTTTGTTTTGTCATACTTGGTCAATGAGGAACTTAGCAACTTACCAATCTGTCTTAAATTTGGGTGGGACTCCATTTGACCTTGACCCAAAAATTGGCTCCTTTAAATTTTTCTTGATGATATGAATATGACCTCTTAAGGGTATCCTTCACTTTGGAAAAGAGAAAAAAGGGTGGGGGTGGGTGGGGGGTTGGAGGAGGTCAGAATTAAGAGAAAGTGAGTGGAATGGAAGCTAATACAATCCGTAGTAGATAGGTTAAAGTGGCAGTGATTAAAGGATGGATGGTGGAATGGTGAACTTATGCGGCTCATATGAGGGTAAAACCCCCGGATTTAATAGAGTGGAAAGGAAGCTAATCTAAGCTATGCTAAATGGGATAAGGTTGTGGTAATTAAAGGAGGGAGGGAGAGAGAAATGGTAGAGTGTATGGTCATTTAAAGGGTAAACACCTCCTACATTCCACAAACATCATTCCACTGTGCACCTATGCTTTATTTCTAATTATTAAATGCCTTATTATTGTAACACAATTTAATTAAAAAACTCCTACTCCAAGCATGCCCTTTATTTGAAAAATTGTTTGATTTAATGGGATGTTTGTGAATGGAAAAATTATACTGTAACTCACTCAGCTTATAAAGTGCGTTCCTAGGCGTAGGGTGCATGGAGGTGCGTGCCTACCTACAAAAGGTACACCTAGTTGAGGCGCATACCTCTTGGGTTTGAGCATTTTTAGATTTTTTATTGATATATTTTTGGCAGTTGTGCATCTTACGCCTGGACCTATGAGGTGCGCAAGGTGCACGTCCTATTTACGGTTACCTGCACTTCTTTTGACTTTGTTGTCTGCTGCATATGATTTCTCTAGTGTTGATTCATTAGTTTTGGCCTTTTTTGTTGTTATTGTTGTTGTCTTATAAAAGAAAAGTAAGCATTTTTTTTCCTTGAACCACATACTACAACGTATATCCTATGAAACCAGCATAACCAAGGTTCTTTGTGTCATTATTTGATCTGCAACACCTTGTTGTTCTTTCCCCTAAAATGATGTTAGTTTATGCATTCATGATTGTTCTCTTAGCTGTTATTTACTTATTTTTACTTGGCTCTTCTTAAAATTATTCCATTCTTTTAGGTAATCAGGACATATGTGTTCAATAAAGCTTGGGTTGCGGGCTTTTTGATGGATATTGGCGGTGCAGCTTTGATGCTGAGGGCATTATCTCTTGCTCCAGTAAGTTGTTAAGTATATAGTTGCTATATCTTTGAATATTTTAATTTTGTTCATGGACTAAAAGTCTACAACTAAGACAGTAAAAGTTTGGAGTTTGTATGTCAAGCACTAGAATTAGAATTTGTCCCATCATAAATGCTTATTCTTGCAGTTAATGGGAAAAGCAAGGCCTGGGCAGTGGAATTCATGGTATACTAAGAAATTGTATCAACTTGTTTTTTTTTATTGGGCTATATGTATGTTATTGTTTTGAAACTTTTACTTTGCTATAAAGAGCTGTTGTTGAGATTTAAACTTGCTTTTGTTTCATCATTATATGAATTATGAAAGCCACCTTGATTTCTTGCATTTGCCTTAACCTCCTATAAGCATGTGACTGGATGTTTTCCCAAGTAACTGATTGGTTGCTTATGTTTATTCTTGCATTGTTGCTGAGTCTGTAATTTTACTGTTACTGAAGCAGCAGCATAAACAGCTAATTATTTGTTGGTCTGTATAAATTCTTCTATCTTATACTAGAAAACTGCTCTTTACAGTGACAAACTTTGCTTTATTGCACATTGTCTCATCTTTTCTCAACATTGTCTTTTATTCCTGTCTACATTATTCCCAATTTCAATTATAAATACTTTCTCTTGACCTTTTCCTGTCTCTGTTCTGCCTTTGTGAAGCTGACATATTCCTCAGAAACCTACTTGTTTTTCTGACCCCTTCTAACCATTTCAGGTATCTGTCATCCAACCTGTATCTGGATGTGGACTTGCTATACTTTCCATCTTCTCCCACTTTTACTTGCATGAGCTAATGAATGTTATAGATTGGATGGGAATTGCATTGGCTGGGATTGGTACAATAGGTAATGTAAGTTTGTATAAGCTGCCTTTTCTTAAAGTTGTTTTTATTTGGAATGTTTAAATAGCTGAAAGGTTTAAGCAGAAAGGAAAGCATGCTGAGCTGTATGCTGTTCATAGCTGAAAAGTGTATCCGGTGGAAGGGCATATTCCACCCTAGATGGTAAAAGAGGCAACTCTGCCCTGTCTTTCTCTTTAGGATAAGAACCCAGAAGGTTGTTCAGAATGAGAAAATCAAAAGGTTCAATTGCGAAACTGTGACTATAGAGTAACAAAACGGGTATCTTCCCAATTAAAGCCCTATGACATTGCTTTGTTAACGATGGATTGATGGTTGCTTTGCTTACTTATTGTGTAAAGTTTCTTGAACTAGTCTAGGAAAAAGGCTTTCATCTTTGATGTGTTTGTTAGGAGTTTGTATGCTGTGTGTATGCTTTTTGACTCAGTAGGAGCACATTAATTTATAATATACCCCTTCCCCCTCCCCCATGATTCGATTTAACCTCTAACTAGTTGTGACCTATCTCTTTGATGCCACCATAATGTAGTATTACTTCTACAGCTCTACTTTATTGACCCCTAGCCCCCTCAACCTTAGAATCCTGTCTTTGCTCCTTTATATGGTTGCTATGCTACAAGAGAGAAAGAAATTTTGGGTTTAGTATCTACTTTATAACAGTTTACTGTGCTGGTTTGTTGTAATTATTTTTTTCAATGCAAAAAGAATTACCCTTCGAAAGGTTAGAATTTGGGAGGTGTGTTTGTGGCTTTAAGGTATGCGCTTGGAAATATCTTTAATGTTCTCCCTGCAACTTATTAAAAAGAAGAAAGTTTGTTTCATTTCTTCTTGCTTGGTATCCTGAACATGCCGCTGTGTAATTGCAGGAATTGGTGCTGGAGGTGAGGAGCAGAAGGCTTCTCCTATTTCTATATTCCACCTTCCTTGGCTAGCATTTGTTGTAATCATCATGTTTGTAGGTACCTTGATCTGTGCACTGACTGATATTATTATACTTTTTTTACTCTCTAAAGCATTTAGATAGATGAAGTACTAGTCACGGAGAAATCTTTTATTGCAATTGTTTATTGTGGGACATGCTTACTGCTTTCTTAGTTGAAACTAATCTAATACGTATAAACTAAGCATTTTTGGGAGCATAAGCAGCACCAGGTAGGATTAGGTTTTTTTTTTTTTTTT
>PYUH01001216.1:103189-116310 GCA_016808085.1 Suaeda aralocaspica | reverse complement strand
TACACTATAATTTAACTAGTCTTAAAGCTCGAGCGATGCACGGGCCTAGTAAAAACTTATTTTTATCTATTAAGTCTCTTTTTATAGTTATAAACAAAAGTTATTTTTTATCGGACAATTTTTTTCATTAGATATGAATAGAAACTATCCTTTTATACACTTTTATTCAATGGGAAAGAAGAAAAAAAATTTAGGTTTTTTTTTTTTTTTTTTTTTCTTCTTTCCCATTAGAATAAAAAGTGTATAAAAAGGATAGTTTCTATTCATATCTAATGAAAAAAATTGTTCCGATAAAAAAGATAACTTTTGTTTATAACTTAAAAAGAGAGCTTAATAGATAAAAAATAAGTTTTTACTAGGCCCGTGCATCGCTCGAGCTTTAAGACTAGTTAAATTATAAGTGTGAGTTAGTAAATTTTTAGTGCGACTGCTTTCTGAAAATGCTGTGGCTCATGAAAGTTTTGTCACACTTGGTCATTTCTGCAATGGCCTATGGTACTTCACAAAAATGACTTTCAAGCAGTGTCAGGTGCTGGTGCATTACAGAGGTTTAAATTTTAGACACAAGGACACTGTCAAGACATGTTATGGGTTGAAGTTCAAGACAAGAGGAAAGCCGTTGCCTTAATGGGTGCAGAAAACACTGAGCACTGCTTTTGCCTTTTAAAAAATTCCTGATCTTAAATAACTGCACGTCTTTCATCTAACAAATGCAGACTCGTCCATTTTAGGCTGTTTGTTTATTCTTGTTAAAATTTTGATCCCAAACACATATCTTCCATAAATTGCATAGTTTCATATGCTCTGCCCCTTTTATTTATATTATTTTCTTAAAGAAAACATGGTTCTAGATGTTTAAGAGACCATTAATTGTTGGGAAAGGATTCTATACTCTTGTCAAAATGTTGTGTCCACCTTGAGTATGTGAGGAAACATGGACAATGTCAAAGAGGCATTTTAAATTACACATTGGTCAGGAAGCTTTTGACAGGCCTAGAACTTCGCAAGCTATCTAATTAACAGCTATGTGAGATATTTGTTATAGCCTACTATATTTTGTATGAAGTAGATGAAACTTTGCTGCCTATTGTATCTCCGAGTATTGATTGGATACAGTTGATCGTATTTTTTATCACGAAGTCCTGCGTGGCTTATGATTCTTGAACTTTTCTGGGTAAACTCTATACCTAAACTTCTTAAAACTATTTTTTCTTGAACAAATGCAATATACCTTTGTATGTAACAACTAAAACTCCAACCAAACTCCGTTTCTGGTTGCCATGTAACCAACCAGTCGTGTTTTTTAAATTAGGCAATACATATTCTAGAATAATCTGCCGATCTCTTTTTGGGCACTAGAAGTGATTTATAAATTATAATATCGATCTGTCATGGGTTTTAAAGGTGTAGTTTAATCCAGTGTAATAATGTTTATCATGATGACCATTTATGATATTCGTAATTCTTTTTCTACATAACCTACACAGCATTGGAGGTAATACTCGTGTACATATGTTGCTATATCTTCTCAGCTAACTACTGAAAAGACTATCAGTCATTTTTAATTGTTAGATTGTTATTTGTTGAAGTTAGTGATAGAATATGGTCATCATGCCTATCTTATATATTGTGTATTTGGTTGCATACATGTGTTCAGTGAAAAAATTGATTTTTTTTTAAATTGTTGCTTGCAGATAATCTTGAACGGGTGGCTTCGCATCTACAGACGTCAACGAAGGGAACAAGAATTGGTATTTTGTTTGAATCTTGTTATCCTCCTTAATAACCTTTGAGGTTATCAAGTAAAAAGGAGTTGTTTTCTTGATTATTATTTTGTAATTTTCTGCTGTAGATGCAATCTGAAGTCGTGGAAGAAATAATATATGGTCTGGAGTCTGGCATTTTGTTTGGGTATACCTAAAACCCCTCTTTAAAATTATCAAGTACCGTATTTTACAGTAATTGCTTTTGCCCCTACCCTTTTCCACTGATATGCTCAAGTTCTTTTCGCTAATCCCTTTTTTCAAATTAATGTTGAGTTTGTGTGTTTCGTTGTCTGTCATGATAAAAGTTAAAGTTATACATAGATGCTTTTCTCAATGTGCACTGCTGGTGTCTCTGCAGGATGGCGGCCGTTGTGTCAAAGCTGGGATTTATATTCTTGGAGCAGGGGTTTTCCACGATGCTTCTTCCAGTTAGTGTAGCAATAAGTATATGCTGTAGTGGTACTGGATTTATATACCAGGTAATCCAGGATCTGATTTGTCTTTATAATGCAACTGCAAGTTAATGTTAATTGTGGTACCCCTTGAGGGCTTGAATTTTGCTTTATAGAAATCTACTTATTTTTAATAAACTTCAATTTCTATTCTCTTAGTAACCAGTAAAGGTTGTCTGCTGATCAATTTTGAATTTTGTCTATTTCAGAAAAATAAACTCGTATAAATTTTTCGAATTTATTCATGTCATTTCCTTTTTATATCAATGCATGGTTACATTACTCATTAAGTTTATAGAATCTGCTCCATTCAATATTCTGTATAGTTTCATAATCAAGTTTTCATGATATTTATTTGGCATGTAAAGCTTTTGACTCGAGTTAATATTAAAACTTTGCCTGTTTGATGCTTTTGAAACAGACAAGAGGTTTGAAGCATGGCAGGGCTATAGTGGTTTCCACGTGTGCTGCTGTAGCATCGATTGTGACTGGCGTACTTGCTGGCATGTTTGCTTTGGGTGAGGAATTACCTACAGCGCCTGGAGCACGTCTCTTGCTGTTGCTTGGATGGTAAATAGTCATTTTATATTCCGATGTTCTACTATAAAGCTGTTTATAAATGCTAATCATTTTTCAATGTTATGAAATTATGTGCCAGAAGTTGTGCAATTGTTGGTGGCTTGGTGCACATCTGTGTTCATCTATTCCCTAATATAGTTTCAACTGACATTTTGACTTTATCTAGCTAACTTAAAAAATTATATCTTTAGCATCAAACTATCAATTAGCACACTCGGAAAAGTTCTTGTGCAAGCTGACCTTTTATAGTCAAACATCATAGGTCATAACTTTGTTATGTGGTTTGAGAGCGCCCATTTCGGCCGTTTGCCTTAAATATCATCTTGCTGGACTTGAGGATTACAAATTCAGCTTTACAAACGTTGGATGTATTTTCATTTAGCAGCTAATATCATTTGGTTGGTCATCTGATGATGTTCATTCTTCAGTATGAGAATTGTTTGTCCTATTGGATCTTGCATAGCTTTTGATTTCTGTGGATAGATATGATCTGTGACTTTTACTATTATAGGTCAAACTTCATCCATATATTTCTTTCGAAAATATTCATTTTTACCAAAGATAGCAATCCTACACCTTCAATTAATCCTTCAGTTTGTGTGTCCATCTGCACTCTGCAGGTTATTTGTCATTTTAGGAGTGATTCTATTGGTGAGCTCAACAAGGCTGGTGCGTTTCCTTCCAGGATCATCAAAGCGCTCTGGGCGAGCTGGGTTGGATAGGGGCTTCCTCGCAAAGCAACCTGCATCAATCCGAACAAGGGACCCGAACCCTAGCGCTGTAATTCATACAAACACTTTGCATCACTTGTTGACTTCCCCAACAAAGGAGAAACCTTGATCAACATATCATCGAAGCAACTTGTATATTCTTGATCGATGGCTAAATTGTTGTATTTGAATGTTAATTAGGAGTTGAAATGTACGAAATCCTTCACCTTGAGCATATTTTGGTACTTGTTTTTGTTAAAAAAAAATAATAACTGTAAATTCAAATTTGTTTTATCATAGTTTTAGAAACACCAGCAGATACAATCACAGTTACAAATTCAGTTTAATTTGTGTCATGCAATAATGTTGTCATGATTCATTACCTCGAATATTGTTGATTCTTTTGCACTATTATTGGATGACAATTTAGACGGGAAAGGGAGGGGAGAGAAATAGGAGGAAGGAAAGGGGAAAGGTAGGAGGGGAGAAAGGGAGCTTTATTTCTGCTTTCAAATCACTTTAATTTTGGAGGGATAATGCTTATAAAAGAATGAGAGAAAAAAGATTTATTCCTCTACCTTCCGCTTCCCTACTTAATTATCCAAATAAGGTAGTTTGTTATTTGCCCCCTTTCTTCCTCTTTAACTTTAATTCTGAAAGTTGAACATTGAAGAAATGAATATACAAGTAATTGGAAAATGATCAAACATATAATGATATAGAAACGAAGAGTACAAAAGGAAACGAGTGAAATATGGAGTACTAGTATGTATTAATCATAAAAACTTAACATTACTTGAAATACAGGTGCTCACTTTGAAATGCCCATTTTAGGGCCTGTTTACTTCAGCCGAATTGAATTAAACTAAATTCATTGGAGCTGAGTTGAGCTGAACTGAAAATTGTTATTTGGGATTAATGATTTTTAACTATGATTTTCATGGATTGACTATGACTATTGATTTTAATAATTTTTAAATATGAAGTAATGACATAGTAATAATTTTGATATTAATCCACTAATAATTATTAAACCAAAAATATTCGTTATTGGTAGTTTATGTTTTATGAAATATAAAAATTACTAATATATTTTCATACTTTTGTGAATGATATTTCACTTATATTTTTGTTTTATTTCCTGAATGATAGTTTCATTTTTTTTTCGTGAAAATTATAAACTAATATATATATGAAACAAAAAAAATGATAATGTTTCAAAAATATATTATGAACACACTAATAATATTACGAACAAAATAAAATCAAGTACATAATAACACTAACACAACTAATACACATCAATAATATTATGAACAAAATAAAGTCAAGTATAAAATAACACTAAAACAGCTAATACAAATCAATAATATTATAAACAAAATAAATCCAAGTACAAAATAATGATAATATTATGAACAAAATAAAATATATGCTATAAAATAGGGTTTTTAGTAGGAAGTGTTTGTGGGGAGAAGAATAAATCTACCTTATTATTCAGTACCAAAGTATATGTATATATATACAAGCATTAAAGGTTTCCTGTAAACCCTAGTATCCAGAATGTTCTAGATTATACCAAAGGGGTATAATGGACATCCACAACATAACAATATTTTATATATGGTGAGGATCCCATGAGAACCCTCTTTGCATGAGAACCGTGAGAACTACGAGATAACGACTGTATTAGATACATTTAAAAGTTGCAATCACTTATTAACAATGTATTATAACTAGGTATACCCTTAGTTCTCAATTTAAACAAGGTTAAGTTAATTTTTTAGGATTTTGAAAGTCATATGCTATTTAGGTGGTTATAGTTACCACTTATATGTCAATTTTATATGCTAGCTTAAAACACTTGAAATAAATGTTTATACCTTGTTATTTTTAAAATAGATATAAAGTAACACTATAACACCTAGAAAAATAAAAAAAATAATAATCGAATTAAGGAGTTTTTGATGTACTTCTCACGGTTCTCATGTAAAGAAGGTTCTCATTTGAACCTCATCCTATATATATTGATAATAATAATAATAATAATAATAATAATAATATTAGGAACAATCAAATTAGCAAAATAAAAGAAGAGCTGAACTGATATAAATAGGTTGTTAATAAGTTTTGTGCGATGGATTTATATCACATCCAGTGTGTCGGCCCAAACGTTGCCTCGTGTCTTACTTTTTTTCCCCTCCCCTTTATATTTATTCTATCTAATATTTTCTACCCTTGAAAAAATTCTTTTATTTTACAATATATTAAAAGGCGTTTCGGATAACGTTAACGTGCCATGTAAGCCTCCTATATTTCACCAGAATATCACCACGTATACAGGTCCTTGGCAACATTGCGCCATGAATGCAATAATCATACAATTCACTCAAAAATATAATGGTAGCAAGATCGAACCCATGACCTCTCTTTAACCATCTAACCTATTTACCAGCTCAATTAAATGTCGTTGATATTCTATAACACTACAAGAAAGCATTCTATGAGGGCAACGAAAATTGCCCTCTTAGACTCCTATTAGAGCCGTTGTATTAGATTCAGGAGGAAAATCATACTTTTTTGCCCCCTTTGTGTTGAACAACAAGGGCAAAATAATTTGCCCTCTTTGCTTTAATCCAAGCCAGGCAAAATAATTTTGCCCTTCTTTGATCATCAGTAAAGACAAACATTTTCTCCCTCTTTGGTCATCAACAAAGACAAACATTTTCGCCCTCTTTGGTCATCAATAAAGACAAACATTTTTGCCCTCTTGGTCATCAACAAAGACAACCCATTTTGCCCTCTTTGATCATCAACAAAGGCAAACAAATTTGCCCTCTTTGATCATCAACAAAGGCAAACATTTTTGTCTTCTTTGATTATCAACAAAGACAACCATTTTTGCCCTTTTTTTATCATCAACAAAGACAAGCATTTTTGCCTTCTTTGATCATCGACAAAGGCAAAAACATTTGCCTTCTTAGCTACATATTTTGCCTGACAATATCTATATTGCAGGACTATTCACTTGTGTGTATAATTGAATTTGCTTATATAAAATATAATGTAAAGATGCTTAGTAAACACAACTCTCGATCAACTTACATATTATAAAAAGATATATATCCAAAAGTATATACTACATAGAAATGTATCATCTAAATGCATAGTCCGCAACATCCTTCCCATGAGAAATATGCAATCCAATTCATATAAACATTTCTTCATCCCATGAGAAAACCAACTGCAATGTCAAACCCTTCTTGTGACAAAGAGCATTCCCCGTAACATTTGTAAAATTTGTAAAATTAGTAGAATAGATAGATTAAAATCTGTTTTATTGTTTAAACAAATGAAATTAGTTTAATGTGGTGCTAAACCTAATTAATCTCATGTAAGCAATAACTAGTAGTAAGTTGAATCTGTGTTGTACACATTTCCTCATCCTTAAACACCAAACAACATCCTCATAAGCCCTTTGATTGCAATGACATGAGGATGCCCTGCAAGATGGCGCATTATTTGAATTTCCCTTCTCACATCCTCCTCGCCCTTATCAATCAACAACTTCCTTTTCGCTATTGATTTACATGTAGGGGTGTGC
Source organism: Suaeda aralocaspica (assembly GCA_016808085.1). Classification (NCBI taxonomy): domain Eukaryota; kingdom Viridiplantae; phylum Streptophyta; class Magnoliopsida; order Caryophyllales; family Amaranthaceae; genus Suaeda; species Suaeda aralocaspica. The sequence continues at coordinate 109,199 of PYUH01001216.1, read as the reverse complement.
AAAATCCGATCCAGAACATAATTGGTCCTAGACCAGACCTGAATCTAGACCGGACCGGACCAGACCTGAGATTCCGATCCGGTCTTTGGTCCATAAAAAATACTAATTCCGGGTTTCCGGTCCGGTCTTGGACCTGAATTTTCAGGTCCGGACCGGTTGGACCGGAATATTTATACATTTAAAAAGAAATTTGGAAGAAATAGGTCCTACAGGTCTAAAAATAGGTCCAACAGGTCCAGAAACAGGTCCAAGTACCAGGTCCAACAAGTCTTTAATTACATTTTTACAAATAAAAACTATCAAACAAAAAAATCAGGTCCAAGACCGGACCGGACCGAAAAAATTAGGTCTGGTTCGGTCCAGACTTGATTTTTCCTGTTTGATCTCTAGTCCATAGAAAACCTAGTTTTCAGTTTTTTCGGTCGAACAAGTTTCAGTCCAATTCGGTTCGGTCCTGGACCTGTGTACGCCCCTATTTAGTATTTACAGGCATACTCCTTTCCAGTAGTATTTTCTAAGCACATAAATGTAGTCCCAAATTGACCCTATTCAGGCATTTCTCAGGGTCTAACCTTTAAGCTGCATTATTTGTCACTTGATTGATTATATTTTGGCCTTTGTTGTCCTTTTATCTGAACTTCATTCCTTGGAAAATGATATACATATAACACATTTAAAAAATATATTGTTTTAGTCGCAACCTTACAAATACAACACCTAATCAACACTAAAGTGATCCAAATTTATCATTGGTGGTTGGTCTCCCCGCTCAAAAAGAAGAAGATAAGTTCATCTTTTGTAATTTTTGGGTGTTGATTTTAAGCATGAGTAATTTTTTGTTTAGGTTGATTATCTATTCAATTTTATAAAATTATAGGAATAATAATTTATAATGTTTTTACTAGAATTTTTATTTAAAAGAACTGTGTGAGTCCCGTGACATTCTCCAAAATATATACGCATGCAAACTTGTCATGTCATTTAACAAAACAAATTGTGCTTGGTTGTAGATTTGAATTTATTATCGCTTTCAAATAAAGCTCATGTATTTACCATCTCAACCAACTTTGATTAATAATACAAACATTTACATAGTATTATATATTCGTTTCACTTAGTAAGTAAATTAGAAGTAAAATTTGTTTATATTTTCACAATAATAGAAAATAAATAAATATATGAAATGTTCCTATCAAAAAAGAAATATATTAAGTAGAAAATTTAAAAGTAACACCCGGAACATCACTCGGGGACGATACAGTAGTTTACTTGTTAAAAGAAAAAAATATATAATCGCTAATAAATGTTGGTTGAGAATTGAGTATTTGAGATGATAAAAACATGGGGAGTGATATTGGCACTCTTAATTTAATATAGGCTCTCTTCTATGTGAGGGAAGCATGAGAATTTGTGCTCTTGTAGCGAGGACTAAAGAGTGTCAATATTAAAATGAGAGTGTCAATATAAACCCCTAGAAGCGTAACCGTGATTTGGGGGAGGTCAAGTGTTCGAATTTAGCTCTCAGCACAATTTATTTTATTCAATTATGTGGCACAACATTTACGTGACGCATATACTTCAATTCTTAAAAATGCTACGTAGCTCGAGTTCTAACATATTGTATAGATTTACAATAGAGAAGCAACAAGCAAATGGGTTAACCTTTGACTTATCAAAGGCTTATTAAGACGATCATTAGGCCTGTTTTTTGTTTGTGTTTGAACTGAGATCAATTAAATTGAATGTAACGAATAAATAGAGCCGTAGTTGAGTTTTTGTGGGCTACCTTTTCCAAGCACTTTCCAATTTCTCATCATTTGCATTAAATTACTCACATAATTAAATATAAAAACCTTTATTATTTGGCTCTTTCTTTCTCATTTAAAACTCTCTTTTTTCACTTGTATTTTCTTTTATTTTTCTCCCATAAGACCTTCTATCACTAATCTTTATATCCATAATTGATGATTTGGAGACCAACCCAAATCATAAAATCTCCTATTTTGTAATCTTTCACTTTTATAATTCATCTACATATCTTACTCTAACTTATATCCTATATACTTTACTATATTTGTATAAAAATTCAATTTTATTTCCGCTTACTAATGGTTTGAACTTTTTCAAGAAACAATTTTTTTTAAAAAAAATTGAAATTAATATATATATATATTTTTTGAGAATGGAAGATAATAATGGAGGGAGCAAATTCAAAAGGGTTTGTGTTTTTTGTGGAAGTAATCCCGGTAATAGACAAGTTTTCAGTGATGCTGCCATTCAATTGGGTGATGAATTGGTTTGTCTTCTATTTTTTTATTTTTATTTATTTATTTATTGTTTGTTTAATCATTGTAATTGGAAGAAATGATGTTGTGTAATTAGTTAAAAATGATTTAATTTGTGCATTAATGAGGTCTAATTTGGTGTTTAAATAATGGGTGTTTTTCATTTTGTATAAAGATTGAATTTTTTTGAGTAATTATGGTGATTTTAAATAATTGAAATACATGGGTTTGTTAAATTGTTAATTTGGTCATCCTTCATTAGTTTCCATATCATTTGATTGTTTTTGACATTTTATTAGGCTATGGATTTTATTGATCAATTGTAATTGTTATATTTGTGAGTTTTTATGTTATATCAATTGGTAAAAATGGGCTAATTAGTGCATTAACGAAGTTTAATTTGGTTTTTGAATGATGGGTATTTTTAATCTTATGAAAAGATTGAATTTTGATGATAATTATGGCAATTTGATGTAATTTGAACAAATGGGTGTATCAGTTTGATTGTTCTTCACAACTCTTCATATCATTTGACCTGATTTTGACAATTTTGATGGCTATGAATTTGTGGTTTTTGTTAAAATGCAACTTTTATTGATTTTGCACTTAGTTTTAAATTTTGTTTTATATATGAATATGACAGTATATTATTGACCTTTTCAATTTTATGTTAATAATATATTGCTTTGTAGGTGAAAAGGAAGATGGATTTGGTTTATGGTGGTGGAAGTGTTGGATTAATGGGCTTAATTTCCCGGAAAGTGTTTAATGGTGGCTGTACTGTTATAGGGTAAAAAAAATATTCAAATAATTTTAGGGTAATTATTATATTTTCCAAATAATTTGCATTTGATTTGATTGTTGTTGTGGTTTTTATGAATGCAGTGTCATCCCCAAAGCTCTCATGCCTATTGAGGTAATTAATCTTTTCATTCTTGCTTAATTATCTATAGGTTTATTGTTAATCTCAGTCTTAATATTATATAATAGAGCAGTTATATGAGTTGATTTATGCTACATTTCTTTGGTGAGCTTTGTGCTTCATTATGTGGTATGTCAGATGTTCCTAACGTTACTTCGTAAACTTTATGATTTTACTCAAGAAGTTACAATGTTGTAAAGATTGTCGAAAAGGAACAATTATTTGATAAATAACAGAATTTAAAGCAGAAGTTTGTCATTTGTTGAAGTTTATTGAATGTAAATTTGATGATTAGATATCTGGAGAACCTGTTGGTGAAGTAAGGATTGTTGCAGACATGCATGAAAGGAAGGCAGAAATGGCTAAAGAGGCGGAAGCTTTTATTGCACTTCCTGGTATTTCTCCATGATGTTACTTCTCTTATGTTCCATGATTTACTGGATAGAAGTACTTCGATGTAACTGATGTTTTTGTTTCCGAAGGAGGTTATGGTACAATGGAGGAGATGTTAGAAATGATAACCTGGGCTCAGCTAGGAATTCATAAGAAGCCGGTAAATTTTGTGTTTGTTTTGTTAGAAAACTTTGGTATGCGAGTGACTCAGTGTACAATATGTCATTGTAAATATGATATTTCATGTTTTTAGGTGGGCCTTCTGAATGTTGATGGATATTATGACTGTTTGCTTCAACTTTTTGACAATGGTGTAAAGGAAGGATTTATCAAGCAAGGTGCACGCGATATAGTTGTTTCTGCCCCCAACGCGGAAGAGCTTTTGACGAAAATGGAGGTCAATTCTTTTCTTTTTTATATCCTTGTTTGATCCCATTCCCACCAATCTATTTACATCTTCGAAAAATGTCCTACTTTATGTATATATATGCTGCACACTTGCACAGTGCAATAATTCCTACTATAACTTGTCGACACACATGAGCGAATATAAATACTTGCAAAGTATACTGTATCTATATCTTCAAGTTCTGAGAACTCATAAAATGAATTTTGAACAAAAGTTTACGCTTGATTGTTGCAGCAATTCACTCCATCTCATCAACATATTGCCCCTCATGAAAGCTGGCAAATGCAGCAACTGGGTAAATACCCGAGCGAACAAAATGTTCAGTGATTTATTCTCCAACAATTGTAGGTACACATAGCAATCATAATAATAATAATATTCAGATTGATTCAGATAAGATGCCACCATTATTGAAGTTTGTTTAGAAGAAAAGATGGCCTCAAGATAAGGCCTTGTTTGGTTTGCTTCTCATGATTAGGTTTTCAGGTTTTGGTAAATTGCTTACTTTTTGTTGCTTGTAACAACACTTTGAACCTTGATTTGATGTTGGTCAATGGAAACTTTTGTGACCTTAATATATATATTAATGGAAATATTTGGTGCAACTTGTAACTCAGGGTTTATGTGGTTGAAAAGCATGATGATTACTAGAATATCTTGGTGTCTAGCTATATTTAATATGATTTGTAGGGCCCCAGATAAGGCTTAGTTTGGTTTGATTTTAAGCTATGTTGGCATGAATATCATTACAATTACAACTAGGGTTGGTCTTGATGAAAGCATTGTAGTTGAGAAGTCAATAAAGTGCACTATCATCCCCCTAACAAAGTAAAGCAGTTGCAAACTTGCAATTGTGTAGTTGTAAGATAGAACTATTCATTTTGGTTTGTGGCATAATGATAGAGGTTATCAAATAGTGGGACAGGTTGGCCAAGAACAATAGACTTGCTCGTGTAGTTGGCTAAGATAGTCTTGATTTTAGGTCGGGCATTTCAGGGTAGGATAAATACCGTGCCCAAAACTTGATCCCTCCTCTCCAAAGAAATGACTGGGATAGGTCTGACTTTGCGATGAACTTTCCCTCAAAAATGGTTTTTAGTTTTTGAGCAGCAGGTTGAATCTCTTTGATCAACTTTACACAAAAAACTAGTCTTAGCAGCTGAAATAAGAGCTCCATGTAGCCAAAGTGGGCCTAACGATCTGTCGATACCGTAAACAAACAGTTGTATCTCCCTTTTTTCTCCTAGGAAAATTGTTGTAAGTGGATGTTATTTGAAAGGTTTTTACTTTTGTACTTCCTAAATTTGCGAAAAATGGAAGTAAAACTGTCAAATTATTGTTCATTACCATCTGCTTTTGTTATACGTAATCCTTCAACCAATTGTTGCCATTTTGACTTGTAGATTAGTTACATGTATATTGTATCCTTGCTTGTCTTAGGCTAGATTAGGGCTCTAACTAGACAGCTCAAGCTTGAGCTGAGCACCGCGCAGGGCATCATTTTTAATATCTATTTGCTTGACTGGACCGTACGTCGGAAATTGAAATCCATGTTCAATATTAGAAGTATTTCGTGGAAAGCTCTTCCTACAAACTGTAGAAAGTCCTTTACATAGTCATTTCCCAATCTTTTTTGTAGTACAATTTGCTTGGTAGTTACAGGACATCCAACTAAAGGGTCACCTATTGTCTAGGTTTAGGCATAAGAATATGCTTTAGGAATGTTGTGATGCAGCTCAACCTTTTCTTTTCCAAACAGGAACATTTAAGACCACTCCCACCATCATTCCTAAAGCATGTAGTTTCTTGGTCTAAGGGCCTGTTAAGCTGATTGGAATTGAACTGAATTGAAAGTTTTATAATATGGTTTTTAAAAGAAGAGCTGAGTTGAATTGATTGGTACTAAACTGAACTAATTTTAAGTTGAAGTAAACAGGCCCTAAGACACTCATTCAATGTGTGTGTTTTTTTTTTTTTTTTTTTTTTTTTTTTTTTTTTTTT
>PYUH01001216.1:60376-101315 GCA_016808085.1 Suaeda aralocaspica | reverse complement strand
TTTGTTTTTTTTTTTTTTTTTTTTTTTTTTTTTTTTTTTTTTTTTTTTACAATTGAGTTTGGTATAAAAATTAAGTTTAGATGATTTCATTAAAAATAGCAAATTGGTGAATAGGATTTGTTATGAAATGAAAACAACAACAAAGTCTTAGTCCCATTTAATTTGGGGTCAACTAGAAATGAATCAATATGAGGAATCGTAAAAGTAAATTGTAAAAATCTTGTTTCATCCAATCTTCCCTGTTTGACATGAATTTGGGGTACACTAACACCAAATTGCTACAGAGTACGAAATAACAAAATGGGAAAAAAATAGGGAAGCGATATTGGCATCCCCAACATGGGTAAGAATATAGTTTTCATTCTATATAGTCCAGTCGAAAGAGTGTTCCTATAGATTTTAGATTTGATATGACTATATGAGTGTCATCAAAGTAAGGATGCTTTGGACTAGTCTCTTTTTAAGTCTGTCTATTTTCTCTCCTTATATAAAAAAAATAAATAAATTAATTAATTTTAGCTTTGAAATTCATATATGTAAATATCAAAACTAGATTTATAATGTTTTTACATTTCCAGGTTCCTAAGTTGTAAAGTCTAATAACACTGATATGACCTTAGATTAAGACTAAAAAGTAACAACAACAACTCATAATGGTGTTTTTATATAGGTGAAAATGACATGTTTGGTAGGGATGAATAATAGATGTTGCTTGTTTATTGTCTGCACTCATTATGGTAAATTTTTAAAGTAAGTCATATGCTAAAATTACATTAGTGGAAAACCCTGCTTATTTAATTTGGATTATCTAATAAGCATAATATATTATACTGGTAGTGTATTTAATAAGTATCAATGATCAGAGTATGATATACAGATAATTCAAAAGGTCACGTATTTACAGATTAAAAACTCACGTACTATAGTAAGACAATGAAAGGAGTACATGCATGGGTCCTCCATCATCTATTTTTAATTTATAAGTGATGTGAAATGAGAATTTTAGAACTACAAGATCAATAATAATGCACTAGAATTTGGTAGGAACTTTGAGAATCTTCGATCTTTACCACTTTATTAGCCTCCCTTTCACTTTCACCATTTATTTGTCTCTTGAGACTTTGCCACCATTATATTATTGTGCTTCCACTTTTCAGCATTATTTTTACTCCCTACTTTGTATATATATAGTAGGGATATGGAATTGAGTTGAGCCTGGTATTTGCGTGTTTGAGCTAAGCTTCATAAGGTTAGCAGGTATTCAAGCATGATTGATCTTGGGTCGAACTTTTTTTGCCCTTATTCTAGCTTGGCTCGATAAACAGTAGTCTGTGTGATGACCTTGAGATCGAGTTTGAACGAGTAAGCTATATTCGAGCTAAATTGTAATAAACGAGTTATCCAAAAAGAAGAAAAAAAAAACAACAACCATATTATGTATAAATTAGCAAAGTTGCAAATGAATAGAGGAAATACTCATCTTCATGAATGCAAATACAACCTCAAATAGGTCAAAAGTCAAAGTCAACTCACTATTTTGATATGGACTATGGAGTATAGCTTAATTAAGGTCCCAAGGTTGACTAAATCATGGAACCATTGAACTCACCTCTACTTTGGGGGGACTTTATGCTGCAAACTCAATGGACTTTTTCAATTGAGAAATCTGATTATATAAAGTAATTAACTCATCTGATTATGTTAATTTGTTTATAGAATTTAGTTGTTTCATTGTACTCCCTATACATATCCCTTATTGATTTTTACTCTATTATTCTATTTGGTATGTAAAAACCACATCTAACCTTATTAATCACTCGAATCTAATTCTTGACATACTTTTAATTAGATAATATCTAAGAAATCACTGTGATATGTATAAATAGTAAATCATATGGCATTTTCGTAAATAAATAGAAAACTTTATTACCCATGCTACCCCTTAAAATTCATATAAAAAACGATTTTGCCCATAAACTTTTAACATAGTACCTCAAAATGTCACTGTCATATATAATTTTGCATATCATTGTGATTTACTGGTCCACCTTCCTTTTAATTAAAAGCAAAAAACACTCAACACCCATGTCGGCCATGTGTACTCCTCCCTATTAATTTTTGAGTACTAATGAAGTTAATAAAATGAATAGAATATCCCCCTAAAAAAAAAAAAAGTGAATTGAATATTGTACTCGTATTTGGCGCAAACAAAATGGAAAAAAGGGACTAATTGAATATCCCCCTCAAATTCATGTTTAGTTCTTCTATCTATGAGGTTGTTTTTTATCGGGAAAAAAGATTGACATGTATGCTAAGTGTTTTTTTTAAAACGAATGTTCCGAAGTCATCACATTAGCTAAGTTGCTATATCATATAAGTTACATGGACTCATTGTTTAAACTTTCAATTAGTTTCATAATTTTGTTTGTATTATGATCAAGAGCAAGCAATATAACGGCTTAACAAGGAAAAAAATGTGTCCTTCATACTTACTTTGAGGCGATAACTGTGTTCGGTCTGAATCAAAACGTAGTACTTTGGAAAATAAATGCATTGAAAACCTCATAAAAGGTTTCAATGTTACTTATTCCAAAATCGATGATGACAAGAAAAAACAAATGGCGAAACCTTTCAATCATATGTTTTTATCTACTCAAATTAAGAAAAAGAATAGGCAAGTACTTTTTTCCTTAAATTTTTCATATTGTGTTGCTTATATAATTTGTATAATTAAACAATTTTATATTAGTAACTAATTATTTGAATGTGTTTAGAGTTGCTCACATATAAAAATAAACAATAAAACAGGTATATTATGTGACCTTTAAAGAAGCACAAAAAAAAAAAATTAAAATAAAGTCAAACAAAACCCGGGTGAAAATGAACGGTTTCATCCATCAAACTACGAACATCAATTAAATAAAGAATCACCAAAAACTGCTCAACCAAATAAGCAATTACATCAATCACAGGGATACGTTATTATAAATATTATAATTTCGTTCAATGCACCGTTTACCAATTAATTAGTTTATCTTGACAATTGTTTAAGAACAAATTTGTACATTATTTGTATTTTTAAAATAAATACAAATGATATAGTTTATTATATTATGAGTATAATGTAAAACAATTATATATAAATTATCACATACTCATGTATACTATTATTTTTGTCATCTAACAATAATAACTTAATTTTTTTTTATTAATTTAAATAAATTATACGAAATAGGATGATAATAGATGATAAAAATCAATTAAATGATATGGCTACAATCATTCCTAAAATCAAAATAAAAATTCATTGTCACCAATAGATTAAGAAAAACAGCAAAAAAAAATATACATGTACTTTCTATTTTAGTAGTTTCTAATATATATTATCATTACGCGCGATTGTTATGTAACTATAGTGTTTTTTTTTTTGAAATTATTGGTATTCCATGCAATAGTTTTATATTTAGGTTAATAAATTCACATGCATAAGGGTCTGTTTATTTCAGCTTAAAATCCGTTCAGTTCAGTTCAGCTCTAATCTTATTTTGATGTTCATTCCTTCATAAAGAACTTTCAGTTCAGCTCCAATCAGTTCAGTTCGGTTCAACTGTTTCCAGTTGAAGTAAACAGGCCATAATTGTTGATAATTTTTTTTGCATTATTAAAATTCTTGTAATTTATTATGTTTCCGTTGTTATAAAATATTATTATTATTTTATGGATGTCCATTATACCCCTTAGGTATGATCTAGAATGTTCTGGATACTAGGGTTTATTCTACAGGAAACCCTAGTTTATGCTTGTATATATATATTTGGTACTGAATAAGAAAACAGATCTATTCTTCTCCCCACAAATACTCTCTACTAAAAACTCTAGTTTATAACACGTTATCAGCACGAGCTCTACAAAACAAAGACTATTATCTTGCAAATAAANTACTTTCTATTATTTTATTTGAAGAACATGAATGCTCTCCAAGCTCAATTAACAATAAATGGTGAAGAAATATGTCTAGCTGATAGTGCAACTACTCATACAATACTTAAAAATAAGAGAAATTTTTCTCAATTGATGATGAATAATATAAGTGTGAATACTATATCCGGTAGTGCAAACATTATTAAAGGCTCCGGAAGAGCAACTATATTGATGCCAATGGGAACAAAAATCGAAATTATTGATGCTTTGTACTCCCCTAAGTCTCAAAGAAATTTATTGAGTTTTAAAGATATCCGTCAAAACGGATACCATATTGAGACAATAAGTGAAGGAAATAATGAATTCCTTCAAATTACGAGTATAACCCAAGGCACTAAGCAGGTTTTGGAGAGATTATCTGCACTCTCCACTGGCTTGTACTACACAAAGATTAATGTTATTGAGACATATGCTATTGTAAACCAGAAGTTTACAGATAGCTTTATAGTTTGGCATGACCGGTTAGGCCATCCCGGTTCATCAATGATGCGAAAAATAATTGAAAATTCACATGGACATTCTTTGAAGAGCCAGCAGATTCTTCAAAATGATTATTCTTGTGCTGCTTGCTCCCAAGGTAAGTTGATCATTCGGCCATCACCAGCGAAAATAAATTATGAATCTATTTCTTTCCTTGAACGTATACAAGGAGACATATGTGGACCAATACATCCACCATGTGGACCATTTAGATATTTTATGGTTTTAATCGATGCATCGACTAGATGGTCACATGTGTCCTTACTATCAACCCGCAACCTGGCGTTTGCGAGGTTACTTGCTCAATTGATAAGATTACGAGCACAATTTCCAGATTTTCCTATTAAGAATATACGTCTGGATAATGCTGGTGAATTTACTTCAAAGGCTTTTAATGATTATTGTATGGCTATTGGAATAAATGTTGAACATCCTGTAGCACATGTTCATACACAAAATGGTCTTGCAGAATCACTAATTAAACGTCTTCAGTTGATTGCTAGACCATTACTTATGAAGTCGGATCTACCGATTTCTACTTGGGGACATGCTATTTTACATGCTGCAGCACTAATTCGCATCAGGCCAACCAGTAAACATAAATTCTCCCCATCACAATTGGTTTGTGGTCAGGAACCAGATATTTCCCATCTAAGAATTTTCGGATGTGCTGTGTATGTTCCAATTGCTCCACCACAACGCTCTAAGATGGGTCCTCAAAGGAGGCTGGGCATATATGTCGGGTTTGAATCCCCATCAATAATTAGATACCTAGAGCCATTAACAGGTGATCTATTTACTGCTCGTTTTGCAGATTGTCACTTTAACGAGTTGGTTTTCCCAGCATTAGGGGGAGAGAACAAGCAGCTGGAAAGTGAAATTAGTTGGAATGAATCATCATTAAACCACCTTGATCCTCGCACTAAACAATGTGAATTGGAAGTCCAAAAGATAATTAATTTACAAAGCTTAGCAAATCAATTGCCAGACGCATTTACTGACCTAAATAGAGTAACTAAGTCACATATACCAGCTGTAAATGCTCCTATCAAGATTGATGTCCCTGAAGGACAATCTCATGAGTCTAAGGCACGCCTGAAGCGTGGTAGACCAGTAGGTTCCAAAGATAAGAATCCTCGGAAAAGAAAAGGAGCAATGATAAGTAATGGCCAGATTGAGGAAGCAATAAATGAAGGATCTCCAGAAGAGACCATAGACATGACAAATGATAGTGTTCTAGAAGAACCTCAGGTACCTGAAAATGAAGAGATCTCAACAGATTATGTCATGTCTAGAATAACTTGGAACCGAAATGAAATCGACGTCGATGATGTGTTTGCATATAATGTAGCACTTGATGTTATGAATGAAAAAGAGGATCATGAGCCTAAGTCCATTGAAGAATGTAGGAAAAGAGATGATTGGCCAAAATGGAAAGAAGCAATTGATGCAGAATTGAAATCACTTGCAAAGAGAGAAGTATTTGGGCCAGTAGTTCGTATACCTGAAGGTGTAAAACCAGTGGGATATAAATGGGTCTTTGTGCGGAAAAGAAATGAAAAGGGTGAAATTGTGAGACACAAAGCACGTTTAGTTGCACAAGGATTCTCACAAAGACCTGGTATTGATTTTGAGGAGACATATTCTCCTGTGGTGGATGCAACTACTTTCAGATTCTTAATTAGTCTGGCAGTAAGACATGGACTTGATTTACGACTAATGGATGTTGTAACAGCTTACTTATACGGCCCACTTGATAGTGATATATACATGAAACTCCCGGAAGGTTTCAAGTTGCCTGAAGCAACTGGTTCGCGTTCTCGAGAACAACATTGTATTAAGTTAAATAGATCCCTTTATGGATTGAAACAATCAGGGCGTATGTGGTACAATCGCCTTAGTGAATATTTGTTGAAAGAAAATTATAGAAATGACCCTATTAGCCCTTGTATTTTCATAAAGAAATTCGGGTCAGGTTTTGTGATTATTGCTGTCTATGTTGATGATTTGAATATCATTGGAACTCCAGAAGAGATTCCAATAACAGTGGAATACTTGAAAAAAGAGTTTGAAATGAAAGATCTTGGTAAGACAAAATTTTGTTTAGGGCTACAAATTGAGCACCTAAAAGAAGGAATCCTTGTGCATCAAACTACATACACAGAGAAGGTGCTCAGAAGATTTTATATGGATAAAGCACATCCGTTAACTAGCCCAATGGTTGTAAGATCACTAGATGTTGATAAAGATCCTTTTCGCCCTCGGGAAAATGATGAAGAGATTCTTGGTCCTGAAGTACCATATCTAAGTGCAATAGGAGCATTGATGTACCTTGCTAGTCACACAAGACCCGACATATCATTCTCTATCAATCTATTAGCAAGGTTTAGCTCATGTCCTACCCGAAGGCATTGGAATGGGGTTAAGCATATATTTCGCTATCTACAAGGTACGAAAGATAAAGGTTTGTTCTTTTCTAACACCTCCAAAGAAGAATTAGTTGGTTTTGCAGATGCAGGGTATTTATCAGATCCTCATGTTGCTCGATCACAAACTGGATATGTATTTACATATGGTGGTACCGCAATCTCTTGGCGTTCCATGAAACAAACCATTGCTGCTACTTCTTCTAATCATGCAGAAATTTTAGCAATTCATGAGGCTAGTCGAGAATGTGTATGGCTAAGGTCTCTAATTCAGCACATACAAGAAGATTGTGGTCGTTTATGTGGAAAACAAGCTCCGACTACATTATATGAAGACAATGCAGCCTGTATTGCACAACTCAAGGAAGGGTACATTAAAGGTGACAGGACGAAGCATATTTCGCCAAAGTTTTTCTTCACCCATGACCTTCAGAAGAATGGTGAGATTAGTGTCCAACAGATTCGTTCAAGTGAAAATTTAGCAGATCTATTTACCAAGGCGCTTCCTACTGCTACATTCAAGAAATTAGTTCATCAAATCGGGTTGCGTCATCTCAAGGATCTCAACGGATGATATCATGAGGGGGAGTCAATGCGCGCTGTACTCTTTTTCCCTTAGCTATGGTTTTTCCCACTGGGTTTTCCTGTTAAGGTTTTTTAATGAGGCAGCATTGCACATGCGCATTATAAAATGATGTATATTTGCTTTATAATGGACATCCAAGGGGGAGTGTTATAAAATATTATTATTATTTTATGGATGTCCATTATACCCCTTAGGTATGATCTAGAATGTTCTGGATACTAGGGTTTATTCTACAGGAAACCCTAGTTTATGCTTGTATATATATATTTGGTACTGAATAAGAAAACAGATCTATTCTTCTCCCCACAAATACTCTCTACTAAAAACTCTAGTTTATAACATCCGTGTTATTTTTAAAAAATTATTGGAATCTAGTGCACTAGTTTATTGCTGAACTATTAAATTAGATTGCAATAATATCGTTGATAATTTTTATTAAAATTCTTATTATTAATTACATCTCAACATTATCTTCTTAAAATATTGTTATCCGGTACAATAGTTTTATATTTGAACTATTAAAATCCCGTAAAACTATTAAAAAATAGGTCATTTATTTGTTTTTTTTTTTAAAATAAATAAAAATATGCAAAGTAATAATATTAGCTCCCGTACAATAGTAGTAAATTAAATTTAAAAACAAAATGACATGAAAACACTTAACAAAATATTACCAATAACATTAGGGGGAACTAATTTAGCTGCTTGTAGTTTCTTCATTTTAAATACATTGTACAATAATTGTTGAAATTTCGTGAAATCGTTTTTTTTATTTAAAAATTGATCTAAGAAAAAATTATAAAATTACAAAAGAAAAAAAAATCAGGTCATTTTCTTTACTTTTACAAAAATGAATGTGCAAAGTAATAATATTAGTTTACATACAATAGTAGTATATTTAAACAAAATGACGTGAAATCACGTTACTAAACTAGAATTCTTCTTCTTATTAATTACATCTCAATATTATCTTTAAACTAATAATAGTATTACTTTAATTCTTATGTAATAATTTTAAAAAATGATAATATTTTAGATACTCAAATAGTAAAAAAATATGAGTAAAATAAGAAAGTAAATCAAAATATATATATTTAAAATGTATATAAAGTATTTTCCCAATATTTTTAAATATGCTTATTATCTTTTAGTATGGTATGATATAAATAAAATATATATTTTAAATTTTTAATATAAAATACTAAAACACAAGCCAATGAGAGGGTGACAAATATCGGTCTCTCATCGAGCTGCTTGTGTTTTAGTATTGTAGACACCTAATTTAGTCCCCTGTCCCGTGGCAGGACTTTATGANTTTAGTCCCCTGTCCCGCGGCAGGACTCTATGATGAATAAAAAACTCATTTCTCTAGAAGATTGGATAATCGAGTATACTTGGGCTTAAAAATAAATCTCATTCTTATTTCACGGACCCTTTTATCCAAATGCCTCTTTTTTAACTCACTTTCTTCCTCATACTTAAATAATCCGAGTATTGCTTTTAACAACCTTTTTATTATTATAATTATTTATTATTTTATTTGCTATTTATTTTATTAAAAAGTGGCTACAAATTTTAATAATATCGAAACAATAATTCGAAACTCCGCCCAAATTAATACTCGACGAAGACAATCTTCAAAGGAGAAGTGGTACGTTTCCTGAGAGCCCTAAAAATCATGTTTATGGACTTTTAAGTTGTTGTTTCACTATTTATTTACTGTTTTATCACGTTATTATTGTTAAAGGACTTAAAATTGATTGTTTGCAACGCTTAATCAAGATAATTCTTTCGGACAAATCTAATCATGTTAGGCTCCTTAAATTGATTTTAATAACGGTTTGAGTTAAATTAATTAGTTTTTTTTTGTGATTCACTAACAATTTAATGCTTTTTTTTTTGTGAATTTTGTAATTGATATTTTTGTGTGATTCTAAATGTAATTTCTGTATGGTTAAGAGGAAACTAGTAATGGCCGCCTATGGGCTAACCCGACGCACTCCGTCATGTTAGTACCTTCGCCCCCGAGTCCAATCTTTGGTTCGCTCGACCACAACTTGGAGTCATCCCCATGGGATCGGAGAGGATTTCCGTGCAATTTAGACAAACGTCCCTTATTCGAGTCTCATTCGTATCGAATCTAAATACACGGTTTATGAGTTTAGTTCCTAAAACTCATTGGCGACTTCTTACTAGCATCGTCCGTATTCGTATATTTTTATCTCACTCGAAAAAAAAAGCAAAAAAAAAACACAAAAATAGTGTAGCTCGACAGACTTTGTCACGCTAGCGTCGCAGCGTCACAAAGTCTGTCGCGCTGCACCTGCAGCGTGACAAGCTTTGTAGCGCTGCACAGTCAGCGTGACAAACTCTGTCACGCTACCACGCTAGCACGACTGAAATTCCTGCGTTCCTGTTTTTTTTGCAAAATACTGCTAAAAAAGTCCATTTCACCTTTCCTTAAGCCAATTCTTTAGGTCTAACTCGACCTATTGACGGCTTGGGAAAGGTGACCAAAAAATTTGGGACCCTAAAATCCGGGGCCCCTATAGTGGCGACTTCACCGGGGACTAAAAGAGGGCGAGACTTGAAATTTCTCTTAATCATACACTTATTATATTTAGAACATTTGCATTTTTTTAGTCATATTGCATACATGTAACATACACTTGGCCTCCATGTGTTTGAAACATGCCTTAGGATTACCGTGATACTTCTACATTTCGGGGAGGAACTATTGACTTGGTGGGGCCCATGGTCTCTAAGCAACCGAGCAAGATAGAACCTTATCCCAGCTACATCAATTTCTAAGCCGCCCATGGTACTTAGATGGGAGAAACTTCATATCTAACGGTTATTATACTGCAAAGTGTTGGAGCACACTCCTTAGAGGTAGTACCTTTTGACTGAACCATGGACTGACCGTAGTTTGACGCATTATTTAGTAATTACTTGCTTCCCTTTTGTTTTATAAAGTTGCTGTTTTGCTTTTTATATTTTGTGCATATGTAGATTTCTGAGGTTTTCAAATAATTTTAATCCAATATATTATTAGCTACCTAAATTAATTGATTACGTAAAATATTTCCATAATTTTAAATTATTCTTTGATATCATTTGAGTGCTTGGAAGATTTTTACGCACCAAATATTTGATTTAGTTAATAAATTGCAAAAGATATTATTAATCAAATCCTTGATCTTCTTAGGATTTGATTAATAGAATCTTTGATTAAATAGAAACTAACTTATACACTTACAATTATTAGAAAATTCAAATAATATAACGATTTCGAAAATGCTTTAACTTTTCAGATTTTTAATTAATTCGATTCTTTTGGAAATTACTAATTAATTCCTTTCATTTAGAATTATTAGTTTAATTCCAAATTCTAATAAATCTAACTATCTCATTCCCTTGTATTATTTTCAAAACAATCAAACACTTAGAATAATTTTTTTATAAAACTCAAAAAAAAAAATCCATCAAGGTTAATTATGATATTTATATTTTTATTAATTTTTTTATTTTTCGTATGAGCTTCCCATCAATTACCTGATTGTTATAACTCTAATTGTTGAGTCCGTTTCTTTTACTTCTATTTTTCTTCTATCTTTTTTTGTCTTCCTCATCATCTCTTTGTAAGGATCCAATAATGATAATCTCACAAATTACTAATTGCTGACAATGCACAATTTGATCAATGTTTTAATGACTCACATACAAATAACATCATCACCAATCTTTCAAAAGTTCGGTCTAATAATAGGCCCATTTAGGCCTAAACGTATAATGGGCAAACAATGGACATGAATCCAAACCATTAAATACAAATTTAATGATAACTTAGCAAAAATCAATAGAAACTTGCAGCGTAACTAACTCTACAACGCTACACAAACAACGCAAATCTTCTAATGCGCTACACGTTAGCGTCACAAGTTAATAAACGCTACCTTGCTAGCGCTACTTCTTTTGTCACGCTAAAAACTAGCGCTAAAACTTTTTTTGCGCTAAAAAGTCATGTATTTGAATAGTTTTGATGAATATGTAGTATTTATTTGAAATTACTTATACACAATTAATCATAATTAACCCCAACTAAAAGGGTCGTTTTAAGTTATTTAGAGGCCCGTTATGGTTCAATAAAAACCCCCCTTTGGTTTTTTCTCAACATTTTATCTATTAACACGTATTGAATGGACACATTCTTGTAAGTGCCTCATATAATATGAAATTGCAAGGGTTGCCTACATATTATTGGCATCAAAATGATGAAAAAAATGCCTAATGTAAACAAAAGAAAATTTGTTTGCTTAGAAAGTGATAAATGTGCAATACTACTCTTTTCTAAAAACTCCATCCCACCTTTGCATCAAACGCATCATTCTAAGTGTTTCAATTATGAGCCCATGGTTCAACCTACTCCTAAATGTTTGATTTAGAATCTATTGATGAATAGACCCAAGGTCTATAGTTTGGACTAAAATATAATGAAGTTTCAATAGATTATGGTATTATTTAAAATTCTTCAAATGAAGCTCAAGAAAATCCAAAGAACGTTATTCAAGACGATGTAGACGCATACATACAGAAACATGATTTGGACCAAAACTAGAACTCCATTCACTGTCTTAGTTTAATTTTTTCTTTTTCTTTCTTCTTCTTTCATGGTAGAGTTGGAGACTTATGCTGCCAAGTATCATTTATGTACTAATCTCAACTATCAAATAAAATGAAATTCATTTCATATTCAAATTGTACATTCTCTCTCTACTCCTCATGTCTTGCTTAAACAATTACAAGTTATGAAACTCATTGAGTTAATCAACATGGCAATCAGAAAAAGTTAAGCATAATTGGCATAATATAGACTACGTTTCATATCAAATGCATCCTCAATTTGACACATCCACACCTTGAACAACTACTCTATATTACATCCTTTAAATTAAATGTGTCAATTACTTAATTAAGTTATTAAAGCAAGTGGTTCAAATAAATTCTCTTTGAGCAACAAACTTTACTTTATTAACCATAGGCTCAGTATCACGAGCCTAAAAGTTTAATTGAGGCTCAATTTAAGTCTCAAAAATTGGGGCTCACTCCAAGTCCACTTAGTGTTTATTTAAAGATGCAATACACCAACATAAGAGGCACCTTTGAAACCCTAAAAAGTCTTCCTTATATTGATAACCTACATTATGATCCACTTTCTTGGTAGCCCGTTTGTGCCTAAACACATAGCTTGTTTCTTTCAACCTACATCAAACTTAGCCTGGGGATGGGAATGCTACGAGGACATAAAATTTAAAAAAGCAACTCCATAAAGCAAATATATAATGTTAAAGCAGCTCTGATTCAATTCAAATAAATGGAAATGCATGAAAAGTGTCAACAAGTAAAATTTAAATAATAGAGTTGCTCAAGTTAAGAACAAGTTTGTAGCATAGTTTGGGTTATTTATGGGTATTTGAGCCTTCTTTTCCATTCCTTTCTACACCCTAAGCTTAGCCACGATACAACCCTGAAAAAGCCCTCCTTGAGGTGTAACAAAATTGCAAAAAACTTGTGTCTTTACCTTTAAACACATCAATTACTCAGAAGCAAGAGCTACGTATAGACCTGATTCCAACTGATTGGAACGTATGCAACTTTCATAAGGTGCGGTCTAATAGTCCTACATCTTAAGGACAGGTAACATGAGTAAAATTTTAAGGGCCCATGAAAAAAAAAGGGTCCTTTGCACACAAGACTCACCTAAGGTCTTGGATATACTGTTTTATTTTAGGATGCACAACCGTCCTTAAAAGAAAATTACCTTAATGTCAAATAAAGCAAGTCATGTTCTTCTGCACATATCATCCTTCTTTCCTTTTTTTTCACACATAATCTTCTTCATCAAGATTCTTTCCTTTCTCATGCTCATCATCATCAATACTTGTAGTGTCATCTTTTAACTCAAACATCACATACTTCCTTTACTCATTCTTTTGTTCCGCAAAATCATCCAACTTCGTTTTCTCTTAAAGAATGAATTTTCATAGCATCTTAGCCTATCCATGGCAGCATGAGCATTACTTTGACTCCATATCATCCTCTCATCACCAAAATCTTCATCTCTTTATAGTTTTGGGCTTCATAAACTTGGCAACTCGTCTCTTCAAGCATTATCATATTCAACACATTCAAAACTTGAGCAAGACTTATAATATTGATTTCTTATTTCTCTAAAGAGATTCACATTACTAATAGCCAATAGTTGAATTTGAAACAAACTTCTCAAACAAGACAATCACGAAAGTATAAGATGATGGCTCATAACTAAGAACAAATGAGCAAGTTAAAATCATTCCCCTTTGAATCATAATCGTTGTCAAGCATATTATACAACAACTGTAATCAATTTTGGATCCTTAACTTCTACTATTCTTTCTCCTCATTCTTCTCGTACAAAAAAATAATCATGTTTTTTTCAAAAAAAAAAAAATCGATTTAGGGAAAGTTGAGACACCCCATCCCTTGCTTCCTACTAACTCATGCTATGGCACCTCCGTGTTCATTTGTGCATATTTTTTGTTGTTTTTCTCGTGCTTATTGTAGCTAATTGAGCATATAACTAATTGTAATACTCTTCTAGCTAGCTTTGCATACATATTTGTGACTTTTCTTGTTGCTACAAGTCTCCATACTTACCACCTTATACACCCTGGGGGCTACGTTCTTTTCAAAATTAGTTATGAAGCGACTTGCTTCAAAATATCATTAAGCTTATGACATTTGCTTGTTCCCCTTATGAAAAAAAAAACATGGAGGTTGTTCTCACTTGAAACTTCATTTTGCGATTATTTTTTTGGAGTATGTCGGATAACCCTTCACAAACTATTGCACCCCTCCCCCCCTACTCGGACCCTCGGTCTCAAAATATAGCTCATTAGTTAATGTCAAGGTAAAAGGCCCAAGGTCTAATCATCAATACAAGAAACAATATAAAGTAAGTTAAACTTGAAAAGCTTTCACACACACAAAAAAAAAAAGAGCTAGAAAATTAAAAAGGCGTAGCACAACGATACTTGTAGCGCTAAATGCAGAGCGCCACAAAATTTTCAGTGCTCTATAGCGTAGCGCAACAAAGTTTCACGCTACAACAGCAGCGCAACTAATTTTCTTGCGCTATGTTATTGAGGTAAAATTAAGAGCATTTTTACTTTTATCATACCAAATGATGGGATAATGATTTCTTATTCTTGGAGCACATTGCATCATAAAATATAAGAGCATTTTCATTTTTGGTTATAAATTAAGAGCTCATTACTCTTATAATTAAAATAAATTAATCAAGAGCATTTTCACTTTTGATTATTAATTTAAAAGCCCATATCTTTAATAAAACTAATCAAGAGCACCTTCTCAATAGTGTCATGGAGCATTATACTTATTCTATAACATCATTTAGAGAATCATTTGCCAAAGCACTTTGTTTTTATATAAAATAAAGCATACTATTCTTACAATGCTTGGAGCATTCTTCAATAACCTGTTATAAAACAAACTTTTTTTTCATATGCTTGAACATTTGTATGACTACATTTAAATAAGTTATAACAAATAATTCTCTAAATCAACATGTAAGCACAAATTCATCTCATATTTCCCAAAATTACCTNATTTCTCAAAATTACCTTAATTAAAGAATGTTTGAGATAGAAGCACTTACATTACAAAAGAAGAAGCACTTAAAGGAAAAAGCAGAGTAGCGCAAGGCAATGTGCTACACTTACACCTTAGCGTCACAAACCCAAACACGCTGCCTCAGTAGCGCAACTAACTCTACCACGTNTGCCTCAGTAGCGCGACTAACTCTACCACGCTACAACATGTAGCGAGACTAATTTACAGCGCCATCACTCAAGCCCAGCAATGAAACCACGCCAATGTCCCTACAAAACACTACCATGTATTATCAGTTCACATCAACTTTTATAATTTGAGCAACCTTTCAAACACAACAAATGAAGAAACGCTCACTTGGGAGCGTGATAGCAGCAACCGCGCTGAAAGTCTTAGCGTTGTTTCTACTGTCACGTTGACGCATCCGCTTGGTTGGCTTTGTGACGCTACAAGGCTAGCGCTCTTGACTGTGCTTTGTTGTATTTTCAAATGCTTTGATTTTGTTTTTGATGTTAATCCCTTTTCTCACTCCTTTATCCAAAATACTCAAAAGGAAAAATGCATTGAGTTAAGGTTTGTAATTTTATGACAACGTCATTAGCTTTTGTCAACAATTCTAGTAAATAAGCGAATTTACTCCAAAAAAAGTAATAATGAGCGAATTTATTACACTTTTTCAATAATTTCGGTAAATAAACGAATTTACTCAAAATAGTAATAAATGAGCGAATTTATTACATTTTTTTCAATAGTTTCGGTAAATAAGCGAATTCACTCAAAACGTAATAAATGGGTGAATTTATTACCTTTTCTTCAAATATTCTTAGTATATAAGCGAATTTACTAAAAATAGTAATAAATAAACGAATTTATTACATTTTTCAATAATTTCGGTAAATAAGCGAGTTTACTCAAAAAACTAATAAATGAGCGAATTTATTACACTTTGTCAACAATTCTGGTAAATAATCGAATTTACTAAAAATAGTAATAAATAAGCGAATTTATTACCCTTTTGTGTTCAGATATTTTAGTAAATAAGCGAATTTACTAGATTAGTAATAAATAGACTAATATATTACTTTTGCTTATAAAATTGAATTTACAATGTTTTAATAAATAAACGAATTTATTAAAACTCATTTTCTATATTTCGATTTCAAAGTAAGAAAGTCGATTAATTAGAAAATAACTATTTCAATTTTCGAAAACAAAAAGGTCTTTCATGTTCTGGAAGCCATTGCTTTCTAAAATCTTGATACACCCATTGGTTAATAAGGAGCCCACGGTTCCGAATATGGAAGTCTCGAAAAGCGATTCGAGCATACTTTGATTATCGTCTTACTCAGACTCAATCAAAGTGAGGGCTAACTGTAGACACCTAATTTAGTCTCCTGTTCCGCGACAGGACTCTATGATGATTAAAAAACTCATTTCTCTAGAAGATTGGATAATCGAGTATACTTGGGCTTAAAAATAAATCTCATTCTTATTTCACGGACCTTTTTATCCAAATGCCTCTTTTACTATTTTTAATAAATGAGTAAAATAAAATAATAAAAATAATAAATAAATAAAAATGTTTCAAAAACGTAGCGTTGTAGGGTTCCCTGCGCTGCTGGGCCAGCGCGATTCGGCGTACCACGCTGGCAGCCCAGCGCGATTAGGTTTCCCACGCTGCTATAAAACTCTCATTTACTTCATTTCTCACACATTTTTTTAACTCACTTTCTTCCTCATACTTAAATAATCCGAGTATTGCTTTTAACAACCTTTTTATTATTATAATTATTTATTATTTTATTTGCTATTTATTTTATTAAAAAGTGGCTACAAATTTTAATAATATCGAAACAATAATTCGAAACTCCGCCCAAATTAATACTCGACGAAGACAATCTTCAAAGGAGAAGTGGTACGTTTCCTGAGAGCCCTAAAAATCATGTTTATGGACTTTTAAGTTGTTGTTTCACTATTTATTTACTGCTTTATCACGTTATTATTGTTAAAGGACTTAAAATTGATTGTTTGCAACGCTTAATCAAGATAATTCTTTCGGACAAATCTAATCATGTTAGGCTCCTTAAATTGGTTTTAATAACGGTTTGAGTTAAATTAATTAGTTTTTTTTGTGATTCACTAACAATTTAATGATTTTTTTTTGTGAATTTTGTAATTGATATTAAAACTCATTGGCGACTTCTTACTAGTATCGTCCGTATTCGTACATTTTTAACTCACTCGAATAAAAAAAAAAGCAAAAAAAAAACACAAAAATAGCGTAGCGCGACAGACTTTGTCACGCTAACGTCGCAGCGTCACAAAGTCTGCCGCGCTGCACCTGCAGCGTGACAAGCTTTGTAGCGTTGCACAATCAGCGTGACAAACTCTGTCACGCTACCACGCTAGTGCGACTGAAATTCCTGCGCTCCTATTTTTTTGCAAAATACTTCTAAAAAAGTCCATTTCACCTTTCCTTAAGCCAATTTTTTAGGTCTAACTTGACCTATGGACGGCTTGGGAAAGGTGACCAAAAAATTTGGGACCCTAAAATCCGGGGCCCCTACAATAAGTAATGGTTATATGGGTATGAGTCAAACTCACCTTCCCCTTGGGTTTCTAAAACCCATACCTTGCGGGTTTGATGTATGGGTATCAATTTCATAATTTTACAAAACAAACATAAAGCGGGTATAAAGCCTAATTCAATAATTGTTTGGACCAAACGCCTTAGGCTCTGTTCTCTTCACGGGATTACAATCCCCATCCATTCCATTCCAATCCATTCCATTCCAATCCATTCCATTCCCGGGTCATCCATTCCAATCCATTTTAATCCATTCTAATTCCGGCAATCCATTCTAATCCATTCTAATCCCGACAATCCATTCTAATCCCGACAATATATTCTTGAAAATTTAAATCTTAATTAAAATTAAATTCTTAATTAAACTTTTGAAAATTTAAATCTTGACGACACAATAATGTTCATAACAAATTTGCTTTTTTTTTTTTACTACATTTTTGTTACATAATAATTTACTGTAGATATAATATCCTTACAAATAGATAAAGAAGTGCTTCAATTATCCTCGTATATTTCTTCCTCCTTTATATCATCATCATCTTGTAACCTCATATTTCCAGCATACACATCTTGCCATATTTCATCTGCAACATTTGTACGAATGTCTCGCATTAACATTGTTCGTGTCGGATTAGTGAAATCTTTTTCACCGTACACTTTTTTTAATTGAACTGAATTAAAATCAATTGATTGGAGCTAAACTGACCTGAATTGATTAGAGCCGAATCGAATCAAACTGAAATTAAGCTGAAATTAGCAGGCAATTTTTTTTAAATTTGGAAATAATAATAATAATAATAATAATAATAATAATAATAATAATTTCAATGTTAAAAAATAATTACCATTGTTACAAAATATTAATAACTAATGATAATTCTAATCTCGGCAATCCATTCTAATCCCATCCATTCCATTCCATTCTAATTCCATCCATTCCAGCCAAATCTCGTGAAGAGAACAGAGCCTTAGTGTCTCAATCTACATAAACTATTATCAATCAACTTATCTACTCAGGTGTATTTTCTCAAGGGCATTCAAACGTTTCTTTCCTTCTATTTCTTCTTCTTAATTTTGATAGAAATATTTCATTCTCCCCTTCACACATTATTATATGTTATCATTGAACATTAACACACAAATTCCAGCTTATTTGTACTTAGCATAACTTGAATGGTAAAACTATAGTTTATAGTAGGTTAGTGGACATAATCAATGATAGATTATATAAACTAGCCATGGGTTTCAACTATGAGCTTAGACTTTTGGTTGAGTTAAGCTCTGTTTTTTTTTTTTTTTTGATTTAAACGTAACTGAATTGAGCTGAATTGAAATGAAGTAGTAATTATAATTGAGATGAGTTAAACTGAATTGAGTTGAATGGAGATAAATTGAACTCAACTGAGTTGAAATGAAGTGCCAAAAATATCAATCCAAAAGAAGAAGACATTAATCTTCTAATATCGTATTAGTGCCAATGTGAAATAAGTCACGGGTTTGAATATCATCAACACCTCTTTTCTAAGTGGAATTATTACATCTCAGGTATGGTGTGCCCCATGTGAGAGATTGTAAGAGAGTATATAAACTAATTTTGGTATTATGCTTTGGCTTAGAAATGACTATTGATATCCCACCCAAGCCTAGCAATGGTAGGCTTTTGAGGAAGCAAAAGGGCAATAATAATTATAGAAATAGAGACACTCAAGTCAATATCAAAATCATAGACCAAAGTTATTAAAAACTCTATGATGGTTTTTCAATATATAATTTTTTTCCTTTTATACTTATCATTTCACTATAAAATGCTTGTTATACCCTACATTGTATTTTTATTGAGTGTTGAACCATTAATATTGTCATAGCATGCGTGCATAGTGATTTGATTTTCCAATCTCCTACTCAGAATCTATATTCATCGTCACCAATTTTACCACCTTTCCCTTTAATAAGTGTTGATTAATTAAGACCCTACTATTTTTAAAATCATAATTTAAGTCCTATCTTATGCTACTAATATAATTTTGTTGATACTAGTCAAAGCTTTCATTTTCACAGTCAACATAATTTTAAAGCATTAATTACTTACAGTATTTTTAATAATTTACATACCTTTTTTTAATAGATATTTTGGTTTTTGGTACGGAGATTTTTTATAGTACTTCGTAGTAGTTATTTATTACGGAGTATTTTATCATAAATCTTACGGACCTACACGCTTACATATCCACCTCGAGCCAAACTAACATTGCTTTGCTATTTGTAGGGGGTCCAATTTGATTCATTCATCATGCATATACTATTTTGTAAAACTAATTTGACCTCAATCATACCGATCCATCGAGCATTAAAGCGATCAAAATTGATAAAGTAAACCATTCTATGATAAGATAACTAGATAAGATCATGAAGTTAACTTGGTTTGAATGTCTCACGATACTCGAATGCATATTTGATTTGAAACTCGTTATGAAGTAGCTTATTTGATGTTGTCGTGAAGGCGTGAACAATAGTCCAGAAGTGAGAAGCAAATTAAGGGTCTGTTTACTTCAACTGAAAATAGCTAAACTGAACTGAATTTTTTTTTTATTAAGGATTAATGAATAGCAAAATAAGAGAAGAGCTGAAATGAACTGAACTGAACCGAGCTGAACTGAATTGAACGGATTTTAAGCTGAAGTAAACGGGCCCTAAGTGAACTATTATTCTAAGGATTCATAAATAAACTTAGTTACTCTGTAGTATGGAATGTCACTACCTACAAAAACTTAAATAAAATGGTCTTATTTGGTAAAACCACTAATTAAATAGTTAGATAAAAAATATATATTAATAAAATTAATAAATTCAATAGTTAAAGAAAATCTATAACAATTGATGGTCTTACCGTAAAGTGCAGGAGCGATTTTGGGCATGTGCGAGGTGGTCGACGGAACAGGACCCCCAAATTTTTGGGACCCCAAAATTTAAATATAATTATTAGTATAATAAACTAAAGTTGGAGTAGTTGTAAAGTCTCTAAAGTGAATGCAAAGTGGGGAGTAGGGATGGTCATGGGGCGAGTCTGGCTGTACCCAGACCTAGACCTTGATTTTGGGGTATGGATCCAGATCCGCCCCAGATCCAATGGGTCTAAAAAATCTGGACCCTTATCCAGACCCTGTGGGTCTGACGAGTATATGAATGAATCTAAGTTACATAGCAGTTATTGCAACAAAATTAAATAGTATTATTTTAATGAACTTATCTAGTGAATACAATTTCAAATCTCTATATAATTACGAGATAAGATTAAATTAGCCTAAACCAAAATGAGTTCGAATAAATCAGAACAATTACATACGAGTTTAGATTAGTTACATATATACGAGGTCATATACGAGACAATTATATATTAATTACATACAAGGACATTAAAGATTGTTTACTTGTTTATTTTATATGTATATATAAAATTAATGGGTCCATAAGGCGGGTCTAGATCCAAATTGTTGAGATCTAGACCCATACTGATTTAGTTAATCCTAGACTCAAATCCACTCCAGATCCACTAGGTCTAAAAATATTGGATCCAAGACCCTTATACATGGGGCGGGTCCTAAGCCCATGACCATCCCTAGTGGGGAGAGTTCAAATCTGCTTGCGAGTAGATTTCTAATTTTTTTGGAAATTATATAAAACGCCCTAATTACCTCACATTAAATGCATTCTTGAGAGTAGTTTTCTTGGCTTCAGCTATCATCAATTCATCAAATAAAGTTTTTCCCTTCCAATATTATCTTTTCCTCTCATATTCTCAAATTTTCGAAGTCATTTCCAAAAATCTCAACATCTTCCATAATCATTTAATATCAAATAATTTTAAAAATCCTTCACCTCTTTCAAAATTAAATTATCAAACAATACCAAATCAACTAAATGTTTTTAATACCTTTATTAAAAATATATAAGTATTGTTCTCAAACAATATTTTAAGTATCTCCCTCATCACTTTAATAGTCATAAGCTACCAATTGACGTTATTATGGACACCATAAAAAAGTAAACTAACAATTATGAGGACCTTATAGAAGGAAGAGATGACTATTATCCAGACATTCACCTCCATCAATAACAACAACCAGCTTACAATAATTTTTTTACACTACTAATTTTTCAAATGGCGTATTGTATGAAAATAAACATTATCTCCGAAATACTTTACACTTGTAATATTACATTTAGTTTTATAGCTTCCATGAAAGTTGCATTGTTATTTTACCATTACATTTTTAACTAATTACGACTTACATAAACCATATTGACAAAGATTGAAAATTGGAAACGGAATGCATGATCCGAGGTAACGCCCGGACTCCACTAGTTAATAAGTAAATAGCGGGAAAAATAATACTTAGACCATTAAAGATATGAGAATAAAAGGCAATGGAGTCATGTTCCTTCTAAATAGACCAAAGAACGAAAATCACTTTAGATAACTTATCAATAATTAACAAACTAGAGTGTGCCGGTGCAAAATGCACCAAAAAAAAAAAATTAAACCAGTAGTATTTTTATTTTAATTTTAATACAAATCTATTTAACTCATAAGAAACCAAGTCGAGTAGCATAAATTAAGAAGAAATTAAACCAAAAACAAATATTCTCAAAAGTTCAATAGCATTTGTAGGATTATTAGATTATAACATGCTGTATAATATAATATAATATATTATATATATATATATATATATATAAGAAAACATGATAGGTAAGAAAATATTTAAATTAGAATATAAGATAACTTTGTTTATTTATAGGTAAAGGTTACTTTTCAAAAGAGAAGGAACAACAAGAAATTAAGCCATTTCTAATTATACAACGAACATCCTTGTCATATTTTCATTGGTCATCAAATACTAATACCATTCTAATAATAAGTAATAACGGTTAATATATATATATATATATAATGCATGCAAATAATTTGCCATTTATGGTACCAAAGCATCATTCTCATCTGTCAAAACAAATTGACAAAAATGCAATTTCATTCTTCATTATCCTCTTCTAGTTCCTCTTTCAAAAATATCTTCAAAGAAAGAAAAAGGAGGAAAATTTGTTAATATAATTCCTATTTACAAAATGAAGATCTAATTTCAATAATTATAATTATTATTGCATATTCTTCCAATTTTGGATGAGTTATTATTACATGAGGGCCATAGTCTTACTAATTTTACTACATCCTTAATCACAAATGCCCCCCCTAAAGGGGCATACCAATTCTTATTACTTCTTCATTTAGATTTTTTATTAATATAATGGAGTAATTAAGCCAAACTAATCCCTTTTTTCCCGACCTTTTGTTTCTTCCCTTTTAATACCAAGCAACATTTTCGTACAAAATCATTAGGAGAAAAGGGTGGGAATTGAATTTGAAGGAAACTTTTATTCATTTATCCTAAGGTATGGGAAGGAGCATTCCTACAAGAGAAATAGTAACATCATCAATTCATCCAATAATATCATTAGCAATTTGTGTTACTTGGATTGCAGTTTTGGTTACAACCATTTCGAGTTTATGTGGAATATGGTCTAAGAAATCATCCAAATCTTCTTCTAAGGGCAAAACAAAAACTGCACCAATAATCATAACAACAGATTTAACGACAACAGATATTGCACAAAGTTCTTCCTCTCCATCCAAGGGAAAAAACTCAAATATTGTTGATAATAATAATACTACAACAACAACAACCGCAAACACCGTGAATGATGATGATGATACTACAAGTCGGCCCTTGCCACCACCCCCATCGGCAGCAAAGTTAGAATTTGGTGAGTCTGCAGTGATCAAGAATATAGACAAATCATATTCGTTAAAAAATTACAAGCCGAAAACAAGAAGGAAATTAACATCAAGTATGAGTTTGAGGATGTCAATTAAAATTAAGGACAAAGCAAGTGATTTTAAAGACAAAGCATCAGAGTTTAAGGACAAGGCAACAGAATTTGGACAAAGGAAGGCGAAAAATGACAATGATTCATTATGGACTAAGAGGATTATCTTAGGAGAAAAGTGTAAGCTTCCTAATGAAGATAATGTTATCATTTCATCAGATGACGAAGAAGAGAAAAATGTTGAGACGGTGAAATTCACTCGTGCTATTTCGAGGAGTCTTTCAAGTATTAATATAGATTCAATTCCGAGTTTAATGGATGAGGAGAATTTGGTGAGAACAACAGATTAGAAGGGAAAAGGTATAATCTAACAACCATGAAAATGCTAGCTAACATTGCACACTCATGTGTATTAAAGCTGGTTCATGCATAATATTGTAATCATGTCTTAGCAGTGTACTTAAGTTCTTCGTCCTTGCTTGTGAATAGAGATATTTTTAGATAGTACAATAGGCATATATATCAAATTTTTCCTGAGAAAACATGCAAGAAACTTAGTAGCAACTAGTCTCAAATCACTAATATAGATCTACAAAAATTTTATTTAAGGGAGAGAAACAAAGATATTCCAAATGGCAAAATGGGTTAACAAAGGGATAAATTGATAACTTGTGTGTCTAGTTGTTTTAGTAATTCAAATAATAGAACTAATAACTTAATTATATTGTCACGGAAGATAATTCAGTGTTAGGCCATGTCCAATTATAATATTATTGTTATTATTAAAATCAAAAACCTACAAAATCAGCTAATTACAAGAAATTAGTGGGGACCCAAGATACAATCTCGGCCCCTACTCCTCTAGCAATTGCGAACCCGATTTTGGTGAAGATGTGAGCAGTCGCCCGTGCTCCAATATGTTGAGCCCTAGAGAATGTTCGAGTCCTCTTCAATGGAGCAATTGCCCCCTTCTCTTATTCCTTTAGTGAAGAAAAGGCAAATGGAGGAAACTATACCCAATTGCCACGCAACGAGCTTTATACTTTCCCCTCTTACAACGAGCTGCTTTAGCCACAACACGTCCCATAACAAAGTCAGATAAGCCAGAGTATGTCAAAGATAAGGTGAAGACCCAGTCAAGTCAACGCAAACGTTACGACCACAATCCTAAGAATATAGTAACACATTTGCAGGACTGAGAGGCTCAGCATCCCTTCCACGCAACCTAGTGTTCACCTCCTCACCTGCAGAAATCCCGGACCGATAATAAATATCAACAAGAGTATCACGAACAACATTGTGTCGATGTTTAGTACCAACAATACCCGCGCATTGACATTACATGATCGTCGAAGACATCACCCTAAATAATGCTCAAGCAAGCGAAGCATGACGTCGAAACAGAGAACAAATCTATCAAAAATTCTTGGCTCCTCCCGGTAACAGAACACACAATAGTAGGCCTGGTCGTTCATAGTCTGACCTAAACCCAAAATCGAGACCGCCATAAGCCAAGCAGAAGCATGATCTTCTTGCTGAGATTTCCGAAGTGCAACCTGTCGCGGAGATAAAGAAAAGGTGGAAACTGTAGATGCTGTAACCTTTGTGAAATATATGTCTGCCAATTTTTTCAAGAGTTTAGAGGCAGCGATCTCACTAGGGTTACATGATAGCTCAGTCTCCGCTAAACAAATCCAATGTAGTATCCAAATCAAGTCCAGGCCTAATGACACCAAAATGTCGAAGAAGCATAGATTGCAAACTAGTCGAATGCAGACGCAATGCTAAAAAAGCATAATGATGTACATCACTGTAATACCCCGTATTTTTAAGTATGTATATAATTAAAATTAATATTTATAAATACATTTTAATGTTTACAAATGTATTTTTAGTATTTTTTTGGAATAATAATGGCCTAACAAAGTATTTAATTGAGAAATTTATTTAATTAATGAGTCAAATATTTATTTCAAGTTTATAAAGTTAAAAAATATTTTTATAAAGGTTGAATAGTTATTTAAGTTTTTGTAAAAGTTTCCAAATTGAGATTTTTAAAGGTTTCCTAAATTGTTTTAAAATAAGGGCACAAAAGTAATTTCATTCTTTAAGGGTAATTTAGTGATTTCACAAAGTGACTTTTGGCACCTATTAATACCCCTTTACACCAGAATTTTCAGAATTAAAAATTAGGTTTTACGTTTTAGGATTTACAAAAAAAAAAGAAAGAAAAAAAATACAAAACCCTAACCCTAAGTTCAGCCACCACTTGACCGGGCCCCTCCTCGCTGGCGACCACCACGGAGACTAGCGGCAGCCAGCCGGCGCCCAGCAGGCAGCAGCCACTATCGCCAGCAGTCGGCCGCCGACCTCCCTCCCCTTTTGTTTTTCGGTTTTTGTAAGTATGAAAAAAAATTCTTCGATCTTCTTCTCAATTTAATTCAATCTTGTTTATGATTATGTTTATACTCATGTTTTTATAAGTTATGATCAAGTTTTATGATATATAATCATGTTTTAAAAAGTTGTTCATGTATTATTAAATTAGGGTTTTAAGTTCATGAAAAATATTGAAGTTTTATGATTTTTATGTTTTAAATTAATCTAGTACGATCATAATATGTTATAGTAATGTTTTATGATTAAATAATAATGTTTATGATGTTTATAGAAGGTTTCTAAAAAATTTTATTGCTGTAAATTTTCTATAAGTGTGTATAAAAATAGTAGTGGTATTTCAATCATGATTTTATGTATGAAAAATAGTTTTTAATGCATGAAATTAAAGTATAATGATCTTGTAATGTTATTATATTGTTTTATGCATGATTCATGAGGTTTATAAGGGTTTTAATAGAGTTTTAAATAATATAATATTGCTGTAATTTAATTATAGTGATGAATAAAAATAGTGGTGATGATTTTATTATGTAATCAAGTATGAAAAAGGGTTTTCAATGTTCAAAACCAATATATAATGACTCCTTTGATGTAATATAATATTTTATGATCAAAGTATGAATTTAGAAAGGTTTTAAGAGGTTTTAAGCAATGTAATATTGCTGTAAAATTTATTAAAGTGTTTTTAAGAATCGTAAAAAAGAACTAACAGTTTCATGCTAGAATTATTCTATAAGTATTTTAAATACATGAAACTATCATAGGCCCTTGCCACCACCACCCCCATCGGCAGCAAAGTTAGAATTTGGTGAGTCTGCAGTGATCAAGAATATAGACAAATCATATTCGTTAAAAAATTACAAGCCGAAAACAAGAAGGAAACTAACATCAAGTATGAGTTTGAAGATGTCAATTAAGATTAAGGACAAAGCAACTGATATTGAAGACAAAGCATCAGAGATTAAGGACAAGGCAACGGATTTTGGACAAAGGAAGGCGAAAAATAACAATGATTCATTATGGACTAAGAGGATTAGCTTAGGAGAAAAGTGTAAGCTTCCTAATGAAGATAATGTTATCCTTTCATCTGATGACGAATAAGAGAAAAATGATGAGACGGTGAAATTCACTCATGCTATTTCGAGGAGTCTTTCAGGTATTAATATAGATTCAATTCCGAGTTTAATGGATGAGGAGAATTTGGTGAGAATAGATTAGAAGGGAAAAGGGAGGGAAAAGGTATAATCTAACAACCAGGAAAATGCTAGCTAACACTGTACAAATAATCCTGGTGCATGTATAATCTTGTAATTATGTCTTAGCAGTGTACTTAAGTTCTTTGTCCTTGCTTGTGAATAGTGATAAATTTAGATAGTACAATAGGCATATATATCAGATTTTTCCTGAGAAAACATGCATGCAAGAAATTTATAGCAACTAATCTCAAATCACTAATATAGATCTAAAAAAATTATATTTAGGGGAAAGAAACAAAGATATTCCAAGTGGCGAAATGGATTAGCAAAGGAATAAATTGATAACTTTTGTGCCTAGTTGTTTTAGTAATTCAAATAATAGAACTAATGACTCAATTATATTGTCAAGGAAAGATAATTTAGAGTTAGGCTATGTCCAATTATAATATTACTGTTATTATTAACATCAATAACCTACAAAATCAGTTAATTATAAGAAATTAGTGGGGATCCAAGATACAATCTCGGCCCCTACTCCTCTAGCAATATGTGAGCAGTTGCCCATGCTCCAATATCTTGAGCCTTAGAGAATGTTCGAGTCCTCTTCAATAAAGCAATTGCCTCCTTCTCTAATTCCTCCGGTGAAAAAAAGGCAAATGGGTGAAAAAAAGGCTCAGCGTCCCCTCCATGCAACCCAGTGTTCACCTCCTCACCTGCAGAAATCCCAAATCGATAATAAATATCAACAAGAGTATTACGAACAACATTGTGTTGATGTTTAGTACCAACAATACTCGCGCATGACATTACATGATCGTCGAAGACATCACCCTAAATAATGCTCAAGCAAGCAGAGCATGACGTCGAAGCAGAGAACAAATCTATCAAAAATTGTTGGCTCCTCTTGGTAATAGAACACACAACAGTAGGCCTGGTCGTTCATAGTCTCACCTAAACCCGAAATCGAGACCGCCATAAGCCAAGCAGAAGCATGATCTTCTTGCCGAGATTTCCGAAGTGCAACGTGTTGCGGAGATAAAGAGAAGGTGGAAACTATAGATGTCGTAACCTTTGTGAAAGATACGTCTGCCAATTTTTTCAAGAGTTTAGAGGCAGCTATCTCGCTAGGGTTACATAATAACTCAGTCTTCGCTAAACAAATCCAATGTAGCATCCAAATCAAGTCCAGGCCTAATGACACCAAAATGTCGAAGAAGCATAGGTTGCAAACTAGTCGACTGCAGACACAATGCTAAAAAAGCATAATAATGTACATCACTCACAGAATAAACAAAAATTCCACCAAAAGCAAAAGGGGGACAAGGTGGATAGCAGCCATTACCAGTCCCCAAAACCTAGTATCGAAGCAGTAATAATGCGCTTTAAGGACGATCGAAGAGCCGCATTAAAAGAGCGTTGAGCCGCCTAAAAAATACGCAGGGGGGGGGGAGTAAGCATGGCAAAGTAGAGTATTGAAACTCCAGTACACGCACGACGGAGCAACATCTAACATTGAAGATCATTAAGCTTTGCAGTCGCATCCATAAGCACAATATTTTTAGCCACTCTCTGCACCATGAGATCACAGCACAAAGAAGAATCCACACTAATAGGAGCACCAAACAAGTTAACTCGTTGGAGAGGCCGAGCAATATGTGGGGGGGGGGGGGGGGGGATCCCACAATCTTGCTACGAGGGTCTATTGTAGGCCAAAATTAGTCGGAATTGTAGGGAGGAAGGTGTATTGTTTTTTATGATGGAGCTGCATGAACAATGATAATGGTGATGAAGGAGAAACTAGAATGAAAATGATGAATAAATGAAGAGAGAGAAAGAACTCAGGTGGGGGAATAAAGAATAAGGGCAATAAAGTAATTACACATTAGTTTTAGGAGAAAAATAGTTAAAAGTGGGCTCATTGTCAAAATTAGAACAAAATATGGCGTTTAGTAGTGATACCTAAACTTTT
Organism: Suaeda aralocaspica; assembly: GCA_016808085.1. Classification (NCBI taxonomy): domain Eukaryota; kingdom Viridiplantae; phylum Streptophyta; class Magnoliopsida; order Caryophyllales; family Amaranthaceae; genus Suaeda; species Suaeda aralocaspica. The sequence goes on along the minus strand of PYUH01001216.1, from coordinate 72,136 downwards.
TGATCTTATTAAATAGTTTGCAAAAACCAATTTTTGTTAGATAGTTTTGAAAATTTTTGACTAATAATAATTAAAAAAAATACTAATTGATCAACTAATCACATTTTCAATACTTCTCCAAACAATATAATCATGCATCTAAAATGAAAAATCAAGAAAGAGATAAGACATAAGTGGACATAATTTTTTTTTTCACATAATCTTTTTTTATTAACAAAAAAAAAAAAATTTAGGACATTGACATGCTAAAATAAAACCCAAAAACCACTTAAAATTTACCTTTACAAATTAAAAAAAAAAAATCTTTTTGCTCTAAAAAATTAAAGATTAATGGGAATCTTTGGTCTCACAATTTCAGGCCAACCAATAATTGGACTAAAATCATCAACTAACAAAAACTACTTGTACCCAATTCATCATCTTCCTCAAATACAAAATTCAACATTTGGGTTAAAACATTTTCCACTGAAAACTCATAAAAATCAAAACTTAGTCATTGTTAGGGCATCAACTGAAGGAACTAAAATGTCAACTACAATCGAGAAATTGGGGGTTAAAATTGAGAGAAACCCTTCTGAATCTAAGCTCTCTGAACTTGGTGTTCGAGATTGGCCAAAGTAATTACTTCTTTTATTCTTTTATTGTTTGATTAATGTATTATGTGATTGTTTAATTAATGAATTTTTTTTGTGTTTATTTGATGTTGAAACTGTTTTTGGAGGGTTTTGATGAAATGGGTTTTCAATTTTGGTTAGTGTAAATGATGATTGCATGTGTAATTATGTTGAATTTGTTGGAAACATGTAATTTTGGAAAAATGTAATTTGTTGTAATTATGTTGAATTTGTTGGAAAAATGTAATTTTGAAGGTGTGAAAAATTTTGGTTTGAATTATTAAAGTTTCAGAGGTATTGATTGGTAATTATGAAATTAATTTGAATTTGTAATATTTGGTTGAGGTTTCTTTGTATTTTTCTGTGTTATAATATGTGAAATTACTCATGATTGAATGTGGATTATGGGAAATTTAGGAGTTTTGATTATATTATGCTAGCGTTTTAGCAGCTGAAATTAGGGTATATGATCAAATTGAGGAGTTTGGTGATATGAAGTTATTAACTAAGGTAATAGTGCACTAGAGTGTGAGTAGTTCTTGGAATTTTGGTAACTTTTTGATGAGGTGATCTCATGTTGTGGTTAAAAGATAATGAATTAAGGATAGCATCCATTGATGTCGACTGTCGAAATCGTTAAGGTCGAAGTTCATCTATTTAAGCTACTAAAAATGTTGCCCTGGAGTTTCTGACTGTTTTTAGTTTCATGCTTTCATTTAGATAACTTGTACTTTCTTCCTTTAGAATGCTAGTATGGAGTATAATGTGATGCTACTAAAAACTTAAAAAGTGCATGTTACAAGGAAGCTTATCCCTAGAATGTTTTGTTTGTATTGTTCATCACAAAAATTCGATGATGGAGCACCTCTAACAAGTCGAAACACATATATAGTTGCAATTTCTGTTACAGTAACATTTAACACAATTATCTCAACATCGTTTTTGTTGGTTTAAACTTAATGACTTATCTTACTTGATACCTTCAACTGAACTCTTTAAATTTTTAGAGTCTAATATAGACATCATCAATGGGTCTTCGGCTTTGCATTCGTCCTATTAGTGGAACAGTGGTTGCTGTGTTAGGAACATGACTTTCCATGTACAGCATAGGGGACAAATTTTCTTGGTGGTCTGAGGTAGTAAATCGATATGGAGGGCTTTATCTGTTTGATTGTTTGGGCTTGTTGGTGGAATATAGAGGCATTCCGTGTAGATTTTGAAAGAGTAACTTGTTGCTCTTCTTTTCTTTTTTTTTTTTGTTCCTTTCAGCGGAAAAATGTCTTGTTAAGTTTTCTCCTTCATATGATTATTGAACTGACACCCTATTTGCCTAATGCATTAAATGATGACTATTGTAGAACTTTATTTTTATTAGTGGAAATTGGAATCATATTCTGAAACATATGTTTCTATTCACAAATTTTCATTCCATTCCTGTGCTAGCTCTAGAGTGACTATGGACGGTAATAAAAATTCAGGAAAAAAAATCACAAGTTTGAGGGTGCAGAATCATTTTACTCATAAACACTAGCTTGTATGGGCTTTTCCATGTATTACCTTTATATTCATTTTCATTGACTCATTACCGTCAAGCAAATGAACGGTGAGGGATCTTTTGCTTCTACTTCTGTTAATTGCCTCTGCATTACTTAAGATTCATCATATGGCATCATATCATGGAAAAATATTTTCATCACTGCAAATGAAGTGCAATAAAAAAACTTGGGTAATGTGAGGATATAGGAGACTGGTTTAAGGCAAATTAAGTCTTTAGTTACAGCAACTTATAAAGTATTGTCATTTATGAAGCTTTATCTTGCATGCCTTCCCAACAGAACAAAGACACTTTAACTCTTAGAGTTTCTGAAACTTAATTTGTAATTCTTGTAACTGGTAATTCTCTGTCGTGATATAGGTGGGGTTGTGCACCTAGTAAATTTCCTTGGACTTATGATGCAAAGGAGACTTGCTATCTGCTGAAAGGAAAGGTGAAGGTATATCCTGAGGGTTCCAGCGAAGCTGTTGAGTTTGGAGCTGGTGACTTGGTGGTATTCCCTAAAGGCATGTCGTGCACTTGGGATGTCTCGGAAGCTGTTGATAAGCATTACAAATTCGAGTGAGCATATATATATTTATATACAAACCTATGAGACCTTATTCTAATCTTTAAGTTGCTATGTACAAGCACCTTGTATGCTCTCTGATTATATCATCTTGTTGCTTAAAAAAACCAATAGTTAAAGACAAGCTGGAGGTCTAATTAGTATGGAAGTTATTGAGATTAGTGATACATGTCTTCTATTTGTGGACTTCCAATGCTCTCTATTAATATTAACGCAGTTGCTGAGTAGTAGAAAGCCCAAATAATTTTAATTAACAATAATAATTCCATTTATATATGTTTATAGACTATAATGCAGTCCATATTGTTAGAGAAATAAGCCATAACATAGGCCTTCTGCTATCTGCTGTTAGAGCTCGATTATCCTTCAATGATCCTCCTTTGATCCTGATTTCTGTACCCGACATAAATTCTAAGTTGAAAGGGTGAATCATTGCGATATTCTTAGTTTTCTTTTCTTGAATTTGAAGTCTCTTTTGTAGCCTTGGATGAGCGACTCAGTATTGATATTGTGCATCTGTGTGCTATATGTCTAAATAATTGCGCATATTTTTTTGGTGAATCCTTGTACCATATTGGCTATCTGATTAGTAACCTCGTGTTTAAAAAGTAACCCAAATTCTATCAAAAAAAAAAAAAAAACAGATTTATTAACACAACTATATTAAGATAAATTTTGATATTGCATAAAATTCAATACAAAAAATTTGGGGCAAAGATAGTAGTACACATGACTAACGTTCATCATATGGTTTATTATTCCAACTTCAGTTAGTTGGCTATATAACATATGCATAATATACAATTATACATGTTTATTCTTTTATTTATTGCTTCTAATTGCATAAATGTATTGTATACTCAGCCCTTGTATGGCTGTCACCATATTAGTTTCTGACTGTAGCTGAGGTTTCAGTCAGCTTTCTAAAGAGGAGTTTCTTCTTTTCCTTGTTTAGGGATTAGAATTGAGTCTCAGGTGGGAACGGAAGCTCTGGGGGGAAAACATTGTTGGGTGGGGAAGGAGACTCAGGAATGAAAGTAAAGTAAAATGGTGAATGGGAAATATGGGGAAAAGCAGGAGTAGCTGGTTAGAGAAATGCCGGGGGGAAGGAGACTCAGCTGGTGAGGGGTATCAGGGGGAGAAAGGAGAGGGAGATGGGGATGGGGATTGTTTTGGGGGGTAGGAGAAGAGTGAGGTAGAGATGGAAATTCCGAGGGAGTTGCAGCCTAGTAAGAAATTGGGTTTGATGGGGGTGTGTTATACCATGGCGCTTTGAGTCAATGAAGGTCTGTATATGGGTAGCTTTGGAAAAGACCTGTGTGGCACTTTAGGAGTCAATGAGGGTCGGATTTTGGGTATTCTCCATGCTGCAACATAGGTAGGAGAACTCAAAATATTCAAGAATGTAACAAGTGGAAGGAAGAAGTAAAACAGATTAAAGGAACGTCGTGAAGCTATTTTGGTTTGTGTATGAGGTTATCTGTGTCTTGTGTTTGATGGATTCAGGCTTAGATATGAAGTGGCATTTATAATGGTGGTAAGTAGACATGTTCAAGGTGTGGAGTTTGTCTTATGTCAAGATATGAATGTGGTTTGAAGGCTTTGAATGTGGAGTTAGAGTGTTAGACATTAAATGACGCCATTTTCCATGTGAACGGCAACTTTAATGTGGAGTTGCTATGGTGCCGGTTGGGTGGCAGTTCCTATTTTTCCACCTCTTACTATTCAAAGCCATCTTGTCGTTTTGCGTAGTAGGAGGTGAACGTGGAGTTGAACATTCAAATCCATTTTTCCTTGATTGTGTTCCAGGTAATACTTTAGTCATCTAATTGTGTTAAAAATTAAGATTTGTATTTTACAAGAGTTTGCTTATTGTTCCATCTTGAGGGCAAAGCTTTCAAGTTTCAATTACTCACCTTGGATGGGTATAGTCGTGTTGGCTGTACTTATGAGATACTATTCGACGAGGATCTTTTCTGTAATAATGATTGGTTAGGTGAAGCCGGTGATGGGCTTACAGCTAAATTGCATTTGTATGAGCAGTAAGTAGAACTAATCCGAGGTGTGGTTTGATGATAGCTCTTCTTAACCACATCTGATACGTTGTCCATTTGCTCGTTAGGAGACGATGCTAGTGTAGTAAAATTTTGTGTAAATTTCTAATTGCTTCTAGACTTCCAAGCTTTGGCGCAATACAATACCTATGACACTATGTGGTTCTATACTAATGGGAGGATTTGAATTCTCTTGTATTATAGAGTACAACTGTTTAACACATCTCATTTTCTTTTGCCAGGTAGAAATTGTGTTGATTCTTGATGATAACATCCCCATGTATCATGTATGTTATAAAGGGTATTTTGATTGGTAATTATGATTAGTAACTAATTAATGGAATTAAGATGAGTTTTTAAACCATTGATGAGAATCACGGGTGATGAGGCTATCGCACACCTATCAAAAATAAACCTAACCACTCTAGCTAATATAGCTAGGGAGGTAGGGATCGAATCCACAGGGAAGCAAATAAACCTATTAGTTCTAAAAAGTTTAGACTGTGTAAAGGACTTTTGAGTGACAATTGTGATCAAGAAATTAACTAAAATTAGTGCTAAATTGATTAAGGAATGAAATTAATGACTAAATCTAGGACATCGGTTCACCACAGATTTATCAACGAATTGCACGCAAATAATTAATTAGATTATCAATTTTCTTGAATTAAGGTCCACTAATTCTCTCGAATCTAGTCTCTTTCAAAACTCCTCTAATGGCTCTCGCTCACTTAGACTCGTTTTGCCTATTGTCCTTATGATCTAATTGTGGTAATCTTACCTTTCGGCATCGATTTCAACAATATCAAACTAATAATTAAACCTGGCCAGTATTTAACTGAAAGTAATAACAATTGACGACAGGAATTTAAGTACATTAATAGTTAAACTAATATCTATGAGCAAAACATCACCAATTAATCCATGGATCCCCTAGTCCTAGAGAAAAAACTACTCACTCATAATTGTAGGAACAAAAAATAAATCAATGAAAGAAATTAAAATCCTAAACGTGATTAAACTAAACAAACCAACAATAATCAAGAATTTAAATCTAAACATAAAACTATTAAAACTAAGAACATAAATTAAAAATAATAATAAACATTAATTAAGAACAAGAATTGAGATTGAAATAAAACCTGAATATTATTGATTGAATGATTGACAAGAATTTCACACTTAGAGAGAATTTTAGAGTAAACTAGGGTTTGTAAAAGTAAAAAGGCGTTTTTTTTTACAAATTAGGAGACTAAACACTTAAGTACGCCACCTAATCACGCTCAAAAACGTGCAAAACCTCCTTCAGAGCCACCCGCTCAGAGGGGTCCGGGCGTGCAACCCTCACTCAGGCGCACAGCCTCGGTCCGGGCGGGCAGCTCGCCTTGACTCTGTTTCTCGGTTTTTGCTCGTTCTTCCTTAATTACTTCTTTAATTTTTCGTTTTAGCACTTCTAATCTTCAGTTAAGCTTCCCAAATGACTTCAAGTCTTCACTAACTTCTTCAAGTGCTTCAAAAGGCTCGGAAAACAACGATAAATCATTGATTCCTGTAAAATCTAATAAAAAGTACAACAAACACTCGAAATAGCAAAAGTTAGTAGAAATGGCTCAAAAGAGTCGTCTTAGAGCTAAAAACAATCGGGATCGGGGGTAAAATACATATAAAATATCAACTTATCAACGGGCAACCAGCGCACGATGAACCTTCTACAGGATTGATCAAGTGCACTTAAATTGTACCTTGATTTTCCTAAATTAGGTTGAACTAATTCTCTCAAATTTGGACTCCTTCAAAACTATAATACTCTAGCATGCTCTCGTAGTTTACTAAATTTATTTTGCTTATTATTCTAGCGACTATTTTGGAGTTTCTAACTTTCTACCCCTCGACGCATAACTCAGTTTAATAGAAGTGTAGGATCAATCAATTGACAAATTATGAACAGTTATATAAAAGGATTCATACCCTAAAATCCAAACTCATTGCACATAATAAAATTAACAAAAACATTAACTAAAATAAAATTCATGATCACAAGTAAAGAAATAGACATAGAAATCAAATTACCAAGATTAACAAACCTATGGATTGAATTGATGGTTGAATGTTAATAACAACAAAGCTTGTGAAATTGATAGAGCATTCAACTTGAATCACTCGGAATTATAAGATGCGTCTACGTAAAATACTAAAAGTTTGGATTTATAAAGCATGTTTACATAAAACATGAAAATTTTAGAATTATGAGAAGTGTCTTCAAATTTATACGATATCAATTTAACCAAAAAATTAGTTATAGTTTGACTTTTTTCCTCTTACATAAAAATTTCATACTTTAATTAGCCATTGTTCGGCCAATTAAAGAATGAAGTACTAGTTTTTATTCTCTATCAATTTTACCCTCGCTATAGTCCGTTGTTTACCACCACTTTTATGTATAGCCCGACCAATGGTTCATAAATCATAATACTCCCTACGTCCTTTAATTTTTGCAACATTTGAACTAAAATGCTCTCACAAAAAATAAACGCGTGTTACAAAATTAAGAGACGAAGGTAGTATTTGAAATTGTGGCATCAGTTATACAATCAAGTGCGCATATCTATTTCATCTAGGATTCCATCGATGTCCTAGATTTGTGAGCTTATTGAAATTGAATTTGATCTTCAATCTTCATGTGCTCGCGCTAAACTTTTGTGTTTATCAAGGGCTGCCTGTCTTTTAATTGGGATCTTTGCTTCTGATTTGCTTATTTAAATGCTTACCAACGAAATGATAACCCATATTTGATATACAATCAAAATTTAATTACTATTGTAAATTGTAAGGAATAAGATTGTACCTATCAAAAAATAAATAATGATGAGATAGTTATAATTTCTGACAAATTAAAAAATTCAGAGTTATTATATTAGCAGTAAGCAAGTAGGTTTGCACAAGGTTTCGTCCACAAATAATAAATTCAAATTACATTATTATAAGGGTGAAGGATATCTCAGTCAATTAGAGCTACGCTTCACTTCATTTCCGGTTCTATTAGATCATGAGGAATAATCGTGTTGTTTATAACTTCTTATGAGATCAATTTTCATTATTACCTCTATGACTCTTTAACCAATCAAAAAAGTAAATTAGATCATTAAGAAGTAGGACTTATGAAAAATACATGATTGACTATCTGGATGTTTATAACAACTAAACATTACATACAAATCATAAAAAGGTCAGAACAATCAAATTTTCACCTCAACACAACCTACAAATCTACAATGATGCAACTCAATATTATTGCAAGTAATGATGAATTGAGTTTAAAGGCTTTTTTCTCCCTCTCAAAAGGGTAAAAAACATGCGAGTCACCACATTGCACATACATTCACTTTTGCAATATTTTTTGCAGAAGTACATCACTTTCACATTTATGCTAAACAAACCCATCAAATTAAATTTACTTTTTTTGAAAAGTTTCAAATTTTTTTACCGTAGAATCTTATGTCGACCATTTGATATTATACGCAAACGTTAGATCAACGGCTTAAAGTTCATGCAAACTCAAAAATATTGCAACAACGTAACACCTGATAATCCCAATGTTGTCAAACAGACAATATATTGCATGCGGTCCCTCTTAACTGTTACATTTACAAAAAAGCCTTTTCCTTTTTATTTATTTATTTATTTATTTTGAGGTAATGTTATATATATTAGTAAGGGCTAGAAATAAATATTAAATATTTAGCTCAAAATAAAAATTATTTGAAAAATTATGACAAAATTATTTGAGTATGTCAATCGATGTTATATGTTATGTTGCATGGAGTCGGGAACAGGGTCAAAAAATATTACAGATGCGGAGACTGAAAACAGGCCAAACGAATACTCCTGACAAATATTGTTAATGAGTATAGTCAATTATAATAAGAGGAATCGCAATCATTCTCAATATAAAAACAAATCGGATTCAAAAACGACTATCCTTTAAAAATATCCATTAAAAATATGTTACTCCCTCCGTCCCATAATAGTTGCTACATTCACTTTTGGATCGAGTTTTTATGCAAGAGAATAAAACATGTAGGGACCATTACTTTATGAAATAAATGAGTGAAAAGGTGGGGTATTAATTGACAAAATGACATAAATAAGAGTATAAAAGGAAAAAATTCGGTTGAAAAATGACAAAATAAAGGTAAAGTTGCAAAAGTTTATAAGGGGACCACCTACTAAAAATAGAAATGTAGCAAGTAATTTGGGATATCAATTTTAGGTAAATGTAGCAAGTAATTTGGGACGGAGGGAGTACTAAATATTTTCATTTTTATCTTCTTAACAAATTAACAATATATATCCTTTTTTTATTTTAAAGTTCTAAAGAAGATACGAGTAGTATGAATTAGAGTCCAAAAAGTAAGAGATTAATTGTCGGATATTGCGTTTGTATAGTGGGCTTTTTAAAGATTTTGTTTTTGGAGTAACTGACAAAAGTGGTCGTTTCCTTTTCATTATTTCAACGTCCTTGTGGACCTATCCTTATACAACTGTGTAATTAAGGCTTAAAACTTCTGGTGATCAGTAATTTAATATTTAAGTATTTGATTAGGAAGAACAAAATATTCTACTACTCCATAGTATATTCACATTACCTCATAGAATGACAGTATGGTCAATTGACCAAATTAGTACTAGTAGTTTAAATTTATTCTCATTTGCTAGTTTGCCACTCTAATCATTCTTAGATCATATTTATTCAATTAAGATTATTAAATTTAGTAGAAAGACTATAATAGATATGATTGGACAATTCAAATCGACCCAAAAAAATAGGGCCTACTAATTTTAGAGAGTGGTCGAACATAGTACGTGAGCATTTAAAATCGTGTAAAGGAAATCAAATAAGAACTTATTAGCAAGGATTAATGGACACAATGACCTAATATGGTTGAGGGTTTTTTTGTTGTTGGAAATGTTGTATGACTTTATTTTTTAATACTTCCTTCGCTCTATATTAGTCATAACGTTCTACTTTGGTACGCATTTTGAGAAAGAGATTTGAAAGCATAAATGAGTGAATTTATCGAAAGAATTTTAACACTGATAATTTGTAAGTTACTTCTTGCATGTGTCGAGATTATATTGATTAGTTTGCTCGTTTACACCTTCAAATCTATTATTCCTTAAAATACGTGCCAAAGTGGAACGTTGCGACTAATTGGAAATGGTGGAAGCAGTAATCAAGGAGGCAGAGGCACATTGTTATATGATTATGTGACCATTATATCATTAGTGGAGTTGTAATCTCCAATCATAGTACTAATATCAGTATTTGAAAATACAATTCATTACATCATTTTCAAGAATGAATTTTCCTACTTCCTATGCTCAATCACTCAGATAAGGAGTGGAATGACAGAAACAGACTATAAGCTTCCAAGTTCTTCCTGGCCTCCTCGGCTAAGCAGCCACCTTGTTTGCAGTTATACTCCTCGCATTCGCTAAGTTGTCCTCCATTAATCTCCTTCTCCGCCTTCATTTCACTTCTTATTGGCCTTAATTGCTCATCGTTTTAGGAACTTCCACTTGTGTTTTTAGCAACATGATTTTTTTATTTTGCATCTTAAGGTGTGTTCATTTCAAGGAAAAAGTCATAAATAAGCTCCTATTGATAAAGTTTGAATAAGTAGTTCTAATAAATCTGAATCAGCTTTATAATTTTCAAATAGGTTTAATAAGTTGTAATAATTTTTAATATACATGCATAATTCTAATCTACTCATAGTATGATTAAGTTTAATGAGTACCAATTAATTCAACTATTCAAGTCTAGTTCCATAAGTATCAATTAGAACCAACCGGGCCAATAAAAAAACCTACAACGCTGCTGAAAATTCTCAAACGGCCACCAAAATTTATATATGTTAAATATCTAATTATATTAATAATGGAGCTTATTTAGTAATATTAATTTCTTTTGCAATCATTATAGATAATAAAAAAATACTTTCATGGTTTTTCTATATTTTTAAAAAATTATTTCTAATTATTATCTATTTTTACAACCGGTTATTGTGGAAAAAATATAAAAAAAAAATTTATTTGCTATAATTTATATTTTAAAAAAATAATATAATATTTTTAAATGACCCTATAATTATTTTGACTAAAATAGATGAAATATAATTATTTATTTGGTTGATATAACTTTGGTGGCCGTTTCTCAAACGGCCACCGAAGTACTCCCCGCAATGCTACCCATACACTTGTATACACATTCTCTCATGAGTGTATACATATATTAAGTTGTTAGAAAAGAGGTGTAATTGTGTTTGATTAATGCGAAACAAGTCAATGAAATAGTAAAAACGAGAAAAACAACAAAGAAAATAAAATATAAGGATTTACGTGGTAAGGTCAAATTAGACCTACATCCACAGTTTAGGGATTCTAGAGCTTCTTCATGATAATGGAGAAAAGAAAAACAGGAGAATATACAAGAAAAATATTTTATTTAATTGAACTCATTTCAATTCAGAAGACCAAAATTAAAGTTTAGACATGTCCTTTTCCATTTATTTCAGTCAATTAATCAACTCTAATAGGGTTTTAAGTTCTATGAGTCTGTTTATTTCAGCTGAAAATAGCTAAACTAAATCGATTACAGCCGAACTAAAATAAACTGAATCAAACTGATTTTAAAGTGTACTAAACAAATCTAACTCTATAACAAGGAGTACATTGTTTTTTCAATCACGAGTAGTTAAATTGATTCCATATCAACCCATAAAAAAAACACAATATCCTCATCAAATGTAAGAAAAAGTTAAAAAAATATAGAGAATAGTAACTTCAGCTACGAACTGTTAAAAAATAACACAAAAACCAGGTAGAGCCAAGAATCCAATGCATATAAACGCAGTAACCCAAAAATGTATGTAAATACAAAAACAGTTAAAAAAAAAAAAAAAAAAA